>JBBMFX010000037.1:14900324-14938037 GCA_037832545.1 Rhabdalestes septentrionalis | reverse complement strand
TATATTGTGATTACATTTTTAAGCGTGGAACCCGTATGGAAAAGTGAAAAATAACAAGTAAGAATAGACATAGGTACAGATATATGTAGGAAAAAAGCTTAGTTTTTTTACACTCTTCAAACTGGTCACTTTCTGGTTCATGGTTTCAGTTGTTCATTTACAGCAATCTGTGGCTCGATGTTATAATTGAAATAATTACAGAAATTGTGCATAAGTACAAAACTGTGCATTCACTGGTCCTGCACATAAAACCGTGTAGTTGCCTGATTTAAATTGCCCACAAAGAGATTATTTAAAGGGTTTTATTTTGCAGTGGACAGAAAAATGCCATAATGGTCCTGCCACCTAGTCATAATTTTACAGAAAGTCCTGAAATGTTCCATCAGCTCTTCAATAATTCACCAAACAATGGCAGCACCGGTCAGCAGCAGCCTACAAATGGCTCCGGAAGATCTGACGCAAACACAGCAGCAGCTGTGTCATCGCTTCCCACAAACAAATCTAAACTTGGATAATTAGGGAGTTCATTCAGAAACGTATTTAAAACTCTGACAAACAGAATGTTAGATATATTGAACGATATGTTAGCTGGGACAGACATAATATGGCACAGAGTGGGTCACTGATTTAATAAGGTAATGTAACCGCATGGTAAAGACCTTGAATAGTAACGCCATTGTTTTAGTCTAGGACATACTTTAATTGTATAAACTTGGACAGTGTGTCTTCATTTGCAATCAGATATAACAGGGCCAGACAGAGGTTGATTTGTGAAATTTGGAGCAGTGAAAATGTTTTTATTTTGTTTCTTGAAAAGATTTTAAAGAAATAGTAAAAAAAAAAAAGTATACAGTATACTTGCTTTTCATCAGTTAAGAAATTCACTTGATTTGAACTGAAAGAGATAAACGTTTTATTACTACCTAAACTGCAAGGTATTTGCCAATATCAGGGATTCCACATTGCAAGGTACCAGTGGGGGCAATGTCCTGCACAGTTTGGTGGTTCCTTATATTCACACACACTAAATCTGGTAAAAGATTGAACAAGATGTGTTTTTCACCAACTGGACCGGAGTGATGCCACCCCCTGACCTGCACAACACAAACGATGCCTAGAATAGCCTGTTAGAACCCACAATTAAGGGCTCTAAGCAGTTTCAGCATTTATGATTAAAGTATTACCTTCACCAATAATATTGCCCATATAGGGAAACCCTAACACCTTGCTAATTATGTGCTTCTTTCAGTGTTGCGGGGTGTGATGTACAGTGCTCTATAATCAAACACACCCACTTAACCATGCAATACATTTCAACAGGTATTTCTGCCTCACTCATACACAAGGTAAACCCAGAGCAGACTCATCTCATTTGTGGTTCACCACTGGTGGCATGAGCAGCAGAAACCTCATTTTCAAAAACCTCATCTGTTTAGAGAGCATCTCCTTTCCCAATCCACTTTCTGCCCTAATTGTACATAAGGATTTAGTTCTTAGTTCTCTCCTCTTGTGCTCACACTGTCCAGGAACTTAAATGTTTCCTCATATCGCTGTGGATAAATATTATGTAGTGTCTGCCCAATGAATGAGATGTAATGTAAACTGTGCAGGACCAGAGTAATGCCCCCTTGGCCTAAAACAGCCTGTTAAAACCCATACTATTAGGCTCTAAGTAGTTTCAGCAGAATGTTCATATTAGCAGTTAAGATTAAAGTATGAAATTTTAGCCCTTCCATTCTCATAGCAGATAGGAAAACTCTTTACACATTGCAAGGTATTTGCCTACATGAGGGGTTCCCCATTGTAGAGTATTGGTGGTCCAGTGTACAGCACACTTGGTGTGTTTCACCAAACTGTGCTGGACCAGTCCTGTTTAACACATGATGATGCCTAGTATAGGCTGTCTGAACACTTATTGGCTAAGTGGTCCCAAGTGGTTTCAGCAGAATGTACGCAGTTAAGATTAAAGTTTTAAATGATGAAGTTTCAGATAAGGAAAGCTCCACACACTGTAACATATTAGCGTATGTCAGGGTGCCACATTGTGGAGTGCTGGGGGGCTGATGTCAAGCAAAGTAGGGTATTTCACTGTGCTGAACCATGCCTTGTCCTGTATAAGACCTTTTTTTCCCAGCATGTTTGAACCCACACTTGCGGGCTGTAAGTGGTCTCAGCTGAATGTTAATGTGAGCAATCAAGATTAAAGCATGAAAGCACGAAAGTTTACCTCCTCCGTTCTTATAGCACAGATAGGGGAACCTCCATACGTTGGCCAGATCCACGGCGAAGCCCACCACGGACAGCAGAAAGTCCAGTTTCTTGCCCCATGTCTCGCGGAGCTCGAGCTCGGTGTTCGTGGTGTTGAGGGGGTGCACGCGCGAGCCGGCCACGCTCGAGCTGGTGTACTGGACCCCGTTGTGTTCCTTTACCAGGATGAGCTCCACGTCCTTCTTCTCCGAATTGTAGGGCTTCAGTGGCGCCACCGAGGAGAGCTTGTGCTCGGGCATCACGTGGACGTTCATCGCGAACCACCGATCGCGCACCGCTCCTGGAGCTCTCCGCGCTCGCGCACCCGGCGATGTGGCGAAGGGAAGACGGATGAGGCTACTAGTGATGATGTTGAGGGTGATGATGATGATGATGATGATGATGATGATGATGATGATAATGATGATGATGATGATAATGATGGCGAGATGTAGAGGAGGAGGGGTGTGGAGAGAGCGCGTTTGAGACCTTTGGCGTCTTGGAGAGGTGAAGGCGACTCCTCTACTTCATCAGCTGCACCATCAAAAAAGAGTGAGAAAGAGTTTAAGAGATGTAAGAACAAGTTCACATTTCAGTTTTGAAAGCAGCAAATAGCAAGATGCAGGAGAGTTAGGAGATAAAACCTCTCAGCATCTACAGACTCGCTACCAGTGGGAGGTTCTCGTGCTTTGACTGTTTCCCGCGCGCTCACAGTCAACAGGTTATTCCTGACTGCCCCCTAAGTGCCCCCTGACTGTTCCACTGATCTGTCCCTCTGATCTGCCCTTCTTTGCTCTGAGAGTGTTGGAGTGGTGTGCGTACTTGCGCGGAGAGGTCAACGCCATAGCAGCTCCGCTGCGTTCCGGAGGAGAATGAGCGATCCCCGGCCTCATCCCGGTTTAAGAGTCCCTCCCCCGGAGACACGGGCTCCAGGAGGGAGGATGAACACATCCTCCTCTCACACGTGATGATGTGTATTTTAGAGGACGAATTGTAGTTTTCTTTATCATAGTAATTATGACGATGGTGATTATGATGATCATCAACATCATTATCAGCAACAGCTTCTCAATTTTCTTCTTCTTCTTGGTCTTCATCATTATCAGCAGCAGCATCTTCTTCATCTTCTTCTTTTATCATCATCGTCATCATTTTATTTATCTTCATTATAATGTTCCTCTTTTTTTCTTCCATCATCATTCCTCCTTTCTCTACTTCCATAATCATCATCCTTCTCTTTTTCCATCATCATCATCATCATCATCATCATCATCATCATCATCATCATCATCATCATCATCATCATCATCATCATCATCATCTTCATCATCATCAGCAGCAGCATCATCATCATCAACACCATCATCTTCCATTATCATCATTATCATCATCATCATCTTCTTCTTGTTCCTCCTCTTTTTTCCCTTCATCATCATCATCATCATCATCAACATCATCATCTTTGTCTTCTTCATCTTCTTTGTTCATATCATCATCAGTATCATCTTCATTATCATCATCATCATTATCATCATCATCATCATCATCATCATCACCATCATCATCATCATCATCATCATCATTTTCTTCTTCTTCTTCTTCCTCCTTATAATCATCAGTGTCATCTTCTTCATTCATCATCATTATCTTCTTGTCCCTCCTCTTTTTTGCCCTTCATCATCATCATCATCATCTTCATCTTTTTTCTCCTTATCTTCATCAGTCTCATCTTACTCAGTCATCATCATCATCTTCTTCATCATCATTATCAGCAGAGTACACATTTGTTTGCTTTATTACTTACATATTTTATTTACATTCTTTGTAGTAGTACAATTCCTACATCATCACCATCATTGTCTTCTTCTTCTTCCACTGTTCATCTTAGATGAATAAAACTCAGGTACTAAGATTCTACTAACCATTTACAATGTAGAAATTAAGTAAGTCTGTTTCTCCGCACTCCCATCCAGTAGAACTGTATCAAACAGTTTCATTATTTCCCTGCACCTGAGTCACATTATTAGTTAAGGATCTTAGTTGTTGTGGATTGCAGAAATGGATGGGGGAAAAAGCTGTAGATGGAATACCACCAAGACTTTGCCTTTGCTCTAGTGTCCATAATCCTCAACAAAAGTTTTGTAAAGATAAATAAGTAAGTAAAGAAGACCTTCTCAAACATGCCTTATTCCTCTCTTTAATTGTCTGTTTCTCTTCTCTTCGTCTGCATAGATTCAATTACCTGTTTTCTAAGAAGCAGTAAAAGCATTGTGTTCCATGTGTAATCAAATCCCACACAGCTTTAGCCAAAGGCTACGATTTCTATTAGATATGGGTGATCAGTTCATCCCATTAAAGTCAATGAATGTCCCTTTAAAGCTTTCCAGTGCTTGTTTTATGAAACCTTTACTGGCCTGTTTTGGGGAGCTTTTGTTGATACTCAGGCAAAGATTAGATAATACAAGTAAGGAACCTGGTTACACAAGCGGATTTATGCACTCATTAGAGGCACTTTCTCTCTCTGAAAGCTGGAATCTAAACATGCTATTTCAGGACATTGTCATACGGGTGGGAGAAGGTGACCCCAACTGGGGTCTCGGACAAACAAACAAACAAAATGTCCTTGCACTTTGGTGTAAAGTACCATACGCTTGGACATCCACCATCATCAATCATCCATTTTCTCGAATGCTACACTGATGCAGTGATATAAACCAGAACAATTTAACATACACTGTCTTTTCTGAAAAAAAAAAAGCCCATAAAACTCAAACACAATCTGAAGTGAAGATTCTTTGAGTAGTATCTGCTGGAGTAACTATACTAGAATGGTGGAGCTGTTGCCAAACCATGTGCAGTTCATCCAAAAACTAGGTAGGATATTTTTAAGTTTTAATTCAAATTTATTATGCAAATATGTCATATTTTGTGAGTCTCTGTTTGTCATCATCCCTATTTGACTTGCATTTTGTTACCCTACTCATTTCTTCGACATATTTTTTCCATTTTCATGTATATTTGAAGATAGTTGACTCTTATAGAGCTGCAATAAGATATTTGGCTTACTAAATGCTACATTTTTTACATAATTACCTTTTCAGAAAGCAAATAAATAAAAAGTGCCCAAATAATTGCTCAGATTGCAGTTCCTTTGTGATCAGAAGGGTGTTTTCCTAGTGTTTAAACAGGAAAATCTCACTAAAACTTCTGGACTGTAATAATTTCCTTTTGCCCTGAGTATCCTGTTAACCCTCAGCCTATTACCAACCAGTATACTGTAAAAACAATGATATGGTAACAGGCAATTTCACTGGCTTTGATTAAGATACAGGTTTAGATGAACAAAAGCAATACATTACATCAATACAGATTCCAAAAACTCTTGTACTACCATATTTCACTTTTCACAAGTGTACCTTGTAATGATTAATGCATACTGGAGAGCACATTAATTTGCAGAAAGTTTCTTTAAAGTTAGGAATTAGGAATGTAAAAATGCCATCTTTCCATCTGCTTGTGTATCCAAATAACAAAAAACTGCTTGCTGTATTCTTCCAAAAAAACCCAAAATGTACTGAAAATGTCTGTTAAATAAATGTGTAAACAAACAAAAACAAAAACAAAAAAAACAGGAAAGACTTTACAGATGCAGTCAGATGCAGTAATGTTGTATGTAAAGTATGGAAGTGAGTGGTTTGGGATACAAATCTTCAGTTGAATTTTAAAAATAGCAATGTTAAATGTTAATAGCATAATTCTCTTTGTGTATGGATTATACAGTAATGTACATGCTGTAAATGGCATAGACCTGATTCTTTATTCTGCATCAGAGTCCAATATCTTAGAGGGTCCAAGTTGTGAGTTTAGATCAACTAATTTTCAGATGTTATCCTCCTGCCCATGGAAGACATTCCAGCAATTCCAGTCATTCCTGTTGAATATGCCTTAAAGTTAAACAAAGTTTGTAGTAAAAGATACATCATGACTACACACTCCTTTTAAACACAAGCTTCCAGATATTACTTTCAAGGTGGTTTCTTATTCTGTTTGCTCTGGAAAAGCTGTTTCCCTTGTCCAAAATGCTTTGTGTCAATCAGGCTTTAAGTTCCTTTGTGACTGGTTTGTGTACTTTGGTGTACCTCCTAAGTATACAAAGGGAGAGAGAAAAGCGACAGAGATAAAAAGAGGCCAAATAAAAGAAAGAGGCATGTGTGAAGCTCCTCTCATGGGATAACCCTGAGGATTCAGATGTCAGGTGATGAACAGCATTGGAATGACATTTCTTTAATTAGTCTAAACAAATGCCAGACCTGGATTTTTTTTATTTTAATGATCAGATGTGATACAGTAGTATATGCACTGAATCACTTTTGTAGTGTTCTTTTATCAATGCCATGACCTGAAGAGATTCTTCCTGTCCTTCTAGAATTTCATACTAGTATTCTAGAGTTACGTTGTTAGTGGCAACAAGTCCCCTGAGGGTATTTGTCAGATCATAATGTGAAACTCTCAGTTTTCTTTTGTTCTAATCATGTTTGTGATCAAAGATTAATCATGGCAGTTTTCCACTGACATAAGGAACCCTGTTGTGCTGCAAAGTTAATATTTTTCCATTACAAATGAAGATATCCATACTCAACCCTTACCCATGCGGTCACAGCCCTGGTCGATGGCGGGGCCAAAAGTGGGCCACAGCCAAACTGAACGCACCACTGTTTTCTGATTGATCAAAACACCATCATCAAAACAAACCGCTCCATTGCTGTTGTCCACCCAAACAATTTGCAATGGAGATTACGGCTGGGAAGTCAACAGATTACAAGGAACTAATCATTGGGCTGAAGAAAAATTTCAGTTTGAATTTTCTGTGATGCTAACCAATGAATTTTAATGCTGTGAGAAATACGAAGCTTAGCTGGGTTTGGTATTGATCACATGGCTAAAGAATGCTTCAAAATAAATTAAAAACTGAAACAAGAATATAAATAATAAAAGACCACATAAACTGGACATAAACTGTGGAAAGCGAATTGATAACAGAAATACCATTACTGGCCTGAGAATAAAAGCGTGTTGCCAGTTCTGTGCCATCTTACTTTGTTTTAAGTACAGCATGGTTGCTTTACACAAATGGAAAACGCCTTCACATTGCTTCCTATGACCTTTTAGATCACAAACACAGGTTCACAGTTCAGATGTTGTTTCCCAGATTTATGCTGTACAAATAATGATTAATAATCAGGTATTAGTAGTTATTAATCTGAATATAAATAAAAACTTTCTGCTAAATTCTGTAACAGCAGGTAGTAATGAAGTGAACACTTTGGCTTTTTGTCCCTAAGACATTCAGCCTTGCAGGCTACTTTAAAACCACCACAACTTTAAACACATTGACACAAACTAATTTTGTCACCAGCTTTATTTTCTGTCAAGGGTTCAATAAATAATAACTACCTTTTAAATAAAAATAAATCATTTTTTAATATAACCAAGACTAGCCCATAATGGAACCATGTTATATTTACTAACCTTCTACTTCCAGCATGACGTTTTTAGCTAGCATACAACTCAGCGTCTGTTATGCTTCCAGTTTGTTCCTTTATTAGCAGTTCATTTGCATTGCACTGTCTAACAAGAGCACAAGCACCACCATGCTCAAAACAGGCCAGTTTGTATGCATCCCATTATTTTTGTTAAAATCCAGTTTAAAAGATAAAGACAGAACAAATGAAATTCTTCTTACTATGAACAGTTACAATTCAGTAGCATTTCTGTTGGCCAAGAATTTTACTGAAGCATTCATCACAAGAACAAGCTCGGAGACTTATGGCAGCCTTTTCAGTTTTAGAGTAAATAATCCAGGCTGCCCTAAAGAGGCAATGGGTGCCTCTGTCAGGCCGTGTTCGGATCATCTTTCACCCCATTTTGGCTGGGTCAAACAAGGCATCAGTCAAAACACATCTGTGTGACCCACTGGAACTGACTGAATTAGTTCCAGATCTATAAAACATATGTGTTTTATATACAGCATTACAGCAAGGCCTCAAGTGAATGAGTAGCAGAAGTGAGCACAAAAAAATAGCAGCATATTTATGCAGTAATAGTATACGTTTCTTACAAATGTTTAGGCACTGCAAATATGTCCTACACCCAAAATTTGCATCTCGAGCAAATGTACAGCTCTGGAAAAAAATAAGAGACCACTGCAATTTATTTTTAAATCAGCATCTCTACGTGTATGACAACCATTCCATGCCAGTGTCTGTTAAATCCCTACAAAAGCAATGCATTCTGCTTTATGAGGGACTGATTACTGATCACCTGAATCACATTTATTTAATGAGAAAAGTATAAAACACTGCTGTAATCGACACTCTCCTCTCACAATGAGACCAGTTGGACGGTAAAACACTAACTTTCATCAAAGTTAATTATAAGTTCTGTAAACACTGCATTAATGATCTTATTCTGATGTTTTGTCATTGCCTTAAATTATGCTTTAAAGAACAATACCGTTATTAGGAAATTAGGAGTAATATTGTCAACAGACAAAGCTATTCAGTTCAATACTTGCACCTATAAAAGATAACATCTGCACCTGTGGGGCCGGCTCCCGGCGGGGTGGGGCGCACTGCTGCCTCAGGCTGTTGGGGCCCCTGACCCTGGGGGCCCATGTCTGGGGCTTCCCCCCTCCGCCTCTCGGGGCTGGCACTTGGCCCTCCTGGGGCGTGTGACCGGGGTACCCCAGCCTGAGGCGGGGCCATGGGTCCCGGCGGCCTCTGGAGCTGCTCGGTTCCCCTGGGAAACCGGGGAGGCGGGGTTGTGGCCCCTCACACTCACTGCAAACATTCCATGACAAACTACCTGTACGCGCACATACACAGGCATTCACTCACACACACTCATATACACACAATCTCAACCACCCATATGCATATGCACATATACAGGCACATGCTTATTTATATATGCACACACATAGAACAACCTGAGTAACACATGCACACACTCATACACAGAGGTGATCCTAGGGTCTGTTGGGGCCCCAAGCAAAAATTAAAAATTCACTGGGGGGCCCCCCCTCTAACCAGTTTTTGACCGTAGTTTAAAGAGTCTCTCGTTTGCCATCTAGTGGTGTGGGGGCCCCAAGCAGCTGCCTGCCCTGCCTGCTGGCAAGATGCGCCTCTGCTCATACACCCATTTGGACACACATCCAACACACATGCTTTCGTACACACATACACACGCACAGAAATATAGATAGTCAAAAAAGCAGTAACACAGATATCTGTGTTAGAGCATGGACAGTAGGAGTTTATGTTGTGTCTGTGTTGCTGTTGCTTTGTATCTTGTTCTGTGTTGGTGTGGCTGGTTGTTGTCTTTCAGATGTGGTATAAGGAGTGACTACACAGTGGCAGCAGTTCTCATTTCAACCTCTACAACCTCTTTTTATATATATATATATATAGGCCGTCACGTCTGAGTTTGGCCCTTTTTTTCCTTTTTTCCCCTTTTTCCTCCGTGCGTCCCTTTATTTTGGTCCACCCTATGTAGGTCCCCTCCCTCCCTTCCTAGTGTGTCTCCTTGGTTTGTGATACTCCCCTTTTATTATTTTCACCTGTCCGTCGTTGTCCCCAGTCTCACCTGGGCCCTGTTTGTTCGTGCTATTTAAGCCTCAGCGATCTCTAGGTCACAGCGATTCTGTCTTTATGTCCCGACTCTCCTCAGCCTTATGACTTAGTCTGTCTATCTATCTGTCTGTCTGTCCTCGGTTCCGATGTTTGTCTGCTTACCACATGTCCCCATTCTGTGCCAGCTCGGTGTAAGACGTAATGTATAGTAGCCGGTCTGTCAATACAAACCCTGCTCAGTCCAGTAGCTCAGCCTGCTTGTCTGTCCGTCCTCTCATTCTTTCTGTCTGACGTTTTGAGAGGTTCTTATTTATCCTGTTAACTAATGTTTGTTCTTGTTTTTCCGTAGATCCGTGTTCCTCCCGTTTTTCCTTGACTCCCTGATTCCCCTGTTCCGTTCCCTGGCTGCGAAGGGAGAAGCCCAAGCCTGTTTTGTGTTCTTTGTTCGTTTGAGGAGCACGGGTCCAGTCCGTTTGTCTGTTGCTTTGTTCTGTGTTTTTGTATTTAAGTTCCATTGAAAGTTCACGTCTCTCTACACTTTGGCGTCTGCCCCTTTCCCTTCCCCAAACACCAGCGGAGAGATCCATGACATACAGTGTGCAGGATGTCAGGTTTGTTCAATAACTGACTGGATTAATACATTATTTCAACCAGCTGCTGAATTTTGAGTACAACAAATGTTACTAGAATGTAAAAATCTGTTTTTGTTCTGTTAATTTGCGATTAGTATATTTTCCAAAGCATGTGCATTTACAAAAATAGATGGTGTAAGAATAAAATTGACAAAATAGATATTTAATTAATATTACATTGAAACATTTCTTGTGAAAAATGCTTTTTCAGTGCTGATTAAAGTATCAAAACATGGATTTGCTCTTGCTTTCTGAGATTTTCCAACTTTATTGATTATACCAACAATACCTGTTCCTCCTTGGCATGGTAATATGATAAATATTTGTCCATTTACACACAGAAAAAGTCACCAAGCACCATGCTATACTGAAATATCCTACTATTTGAGCATCATGGATACATGTACAACTCACACACAAAGAAATCCTGCTGAAATTGCATACAAGGAAAAGATATTTATTTGTGCATGTTAATGAAGTTCCTCTGGGTAGCATCACTGTTCGATTTAGTATTAATATTTTCTGTTTTTTCATGAATACTCATGTTCAGTCAAGTGATGCCTTTATGGATGTTGGAAGTTTACTTGCTCTCCTTTGGAAACCTATCACTCCTTTGGAAATCAACCAGTCATACACAGCATGAACTGAAAACATGAACTGAAGATGCAAATAAGGTTGCTTATTTTGGCCCTTACCTGGCCACTTCTAACAAGACGCTCACCCTTCTTAGGGGCAGCTAGTGGGGCTAGTGATGAAAGCATTCACCCTGCAATCAGAAAGGGGTGGGTTTGTATTCTAAGACTGTTAAGCACCTCTGAGTTAGCCTTCAGCAAGGTACCACCCCCACACACTGCTCCCCAGGCACTGTCTTCTTGGAAAAACTATCCTCTCTAGAAGAATGAGATTGAACAAATTGACATGGTGTCATCCAGCGGTTCTGTGGATGGGTGGTTTGTATTAGCGTCTCACTGTCTTGAAGATGATGCTGTGTCTTTTGTCCCAGCTGACCAAGACAAAGACTAAAAAAGGAAAGTCACATATAAATGAACACATTCACACACAGAAGTTACATGTTGCAATGAACATTAAGTTGCCAGATTATTAGATTCCGTATGTATATCTACATTTATTGAATATTTTATCTGACACACCTACCGTATAGTTGCACTTTGTATGTTTATATTTACACATTTTTAGCCAGCCTCGCAATCTCCATTCCAGTCGATCCCAAAGGTGTTGGATTTGGTTGAGGTCAGGCAAGTTCTTCCACGTTGAACTCATCCATGTCTTTATGGAGCTTGTGGTGTCACAGGGACACAGTCATGCTGGAATAAAAAAGGGTTTCCCCCAAACTGTATTCAAAAAATTGGAAGCATGGTGTTGACCAAAATCTATTGGTGTGCTGAAGCATTAAGGTTGTCTTTGACTGGAAGTAAGAGGCCTAACCCAAACCCTGAGAAACAAGTGCTTCTTATTACTTTTGTTAATTTAGTATTAATGTACATACACATAATCAACAAAATGCTCCAAATATGATTCATAAACAATGATACTGCACCAGCTGCTGCTGTCAGACAGAAACCCACTGGTTAGGCTGCTGGATGTATTGAAAGTGGGTGTCTAGAATACTTAACAGGACATTGTTTTGTGAGAAATTCCTCTATTACACCTTAGTTATGCTGATGATTATGCTGACATACTAAGTTTTCAGTCCAGTGCTTACAAGCCCGGCCAACAAAAGAGCTTTTATAGCTGTATCTACTCAGATCTGATTTGATTATTTTCTTATCATTATAATGAATTAAGACAGATACTGTAGTATTTGTTGCATTTAAATATGATTCTCAAAAAATAAAAAGAAGATTTAGAATACAGACATGTATTTCAAGTTTTCAGAATCATTAGACCTTCTCTAAAAGCCATGTGAGTCCTGAGGAACGATCTCCGCTGAACATGTTAAACACCCAAATGTGACTGCTGGATTACAAAAGGTTTTAACTTGGTCACTAGGGGGCAAAAACCCCTGTAAACCAAACTTTGGTCACCTCACGATGATCTTAAACATGATTCTTACACAGGGCTCCCCAGGTTTTTTGTACCTCAGCTTGACCAGTTATCCTTCATGACACATGGAGGACAAGGAAAAGCCTTAAACTTTAACTGGCTCTTTGAACTCCAGCTACCTTAGAGTCCTAATCTACCAATATTTGACATACCAAGCATCAGACTTATGCTATGTCTTGTTATTCCATTGTGTATCTTTCCTTCCTTGTATGTAGCAGTACTGATTTTTATTTTCTGGCAGTATGACAGCACAAGGGTATTTTGGACTATCTACTAGATATTGAAGTAGACAACAAAGACCTTTAGTAATAGGCTCTGCATAAGTGTGCCTGCTAAATGCTTTGAGTATAAGTGTAAATGTATAAACAAAAGGTGTACCAACTAAGTAGGTTTATAACTCCAAATGTGTTCTTCCTCCATCCGAGGCCAGATGCTGTTTAAAGTTCCAGAGATTGTTGTTCCTGTTATCTCCATAGAGACTCTCTTTTTCATTGTACTGGGTCAACCAGAGGAGGATGGGTTCCCCTTTTAAATCTTGGTTCCTCCTGTGGTTTCTTCCTCCTGTTTAGGGAGTTTTCCCTCACCTCGCATTTGACTCACTAGGGTCTCGGACCCGGATTCTGTAAAGCTGCTTTGTAACAAGTTTGGTTGCATTTATTAAAAACTGGTAACTCACAAGGTATTATTTTGTAAACTGCATATACACATATACATGCGTATATTTATATGTAGAAAGAGAGAGCGAGAGAGAGAGAGTATGTCACAGACTCTCTACACGTGAGAGAGGACAGCATTTTTACCACATTCTAAAGAGTAAGGTTATGTGAAGATGAATTATGTTTAATGCAAAGTGTAACATGTACAACTGAATGTAAAGTGTGCCACAGAGGTCATTCTGGAAAGTAAAGGCCTTGGTTCAGCACATTGTCCCTATACTTCCACTTATACTTGGACAGAGCCGTTTTGCAGCATTTTCACAAAGTGTCAATTAGTCGTCCATCTCATCAGCGCTGACCTTTCTCAGATGAGCATCTGATCAGTCCCCCGAGAAACCCCGATAGCCAACACTCGTTCGGTTTGTGCAAATAAAACCAGATTAGTGACATTGATTGTCTACGATCTGACTGGACAGACTCAACCTGGGGCTGCAGTGAAATGGATACAGCGATATTAAGGAGAAGTGAGAAAGTGGAGAGAGAGAGAGAGATGGGAACAATGTTTCCTAATTGATCCTATGCCATCTCATCAATTGAGATTAAAATGAAATGGGTTCCTCTCCTCTGAAAAGGTTAAAACAAATTGAGGGTGCAAATCGCAGCTGCTAATCACAGCATGCTGAACAGCAGGGCTTTAATGAAGTGAGCAGCGTTCCATCCTTCATCTGTCTGGGTCTAACAAGAGAGAAACATTCGTCTCCTGTAGGACATCGACATCATCATCATCATTGTTCCATACAATGGATATTGTATGGGCAGTAATGACCGCCACACTCAAACACTGCATACACACCCAACATAAGTACAACCAGGCATTTGCACCTGCCAGAGTTTTTCCAATATATTCTTATTCCAGAATATCCAAAAAATACTATTCAGTAGTTTTCCGATATATTCAGTTCTGCAAATAAATGGGAATAAAGCATTAAAAGTTGTTGTAAGGTGTCATATTTAAGTTTGATGTTATTAAATTCATTTTACTTAGAAAATCAATCAAACGTGATTTAACAAGTGCTACCCAATCATTTGAGTACAATTGTATACCAATATATATCATAACATACAATAAATTAAAGGGTTGGTTTCACAGTAAAGGTTAAGTATACTAAATGGCAATGTCAGAGGCATTAAAAGTGCTTAGGCCAAGGCCTAATCTAAATCTGGGAAACAGACTGAAAGAGATTCCACAGGTTTCTACAGTGTCCTTTATTAAGATGTAAACAAAGTCAGTCAGAAGACTTTGCTGTGCAATGTTCTATCCTGGAGTCAGAGGGATTCCTAAGAGTGGTGGTAGGAATCGAACGTCTGAAGTGTTTATTGCCTCTAGATGGAACCTCACAGGACGTTACTACTTAAAATGTTGTGAATATGACATGCATGATGCATAATTTGAGATTAGCTTTAGACAGAAAATGCACTTTGGAAAATGCACATACATGCAGACATGATGACCCCAGGGCTGTATAACCACCAGCAAATAAATTGGTTGGCTTTTCTACAATGATACATGATCTCAGCAGGATTTTTTTAGGGGAATGTGAAATTTCTCATTTAATTCAAAGCTTGTCTCTATACTAGTCTGTTATATTTTTGGTGGTTTGGAGGTGGCTTTCAGCCAACAGTAATAGTATTTGCAGTGTTTTATGCACTGGGAGCATCTGCTTTTATTTGAAGGTCACACTCTTTGACCCCTGAGCACTTTGCAATGGGCTTTGCTGTGTTCAAAAATGCCATTACCATAGAAAACCTACAGGGCAACCTAAATATGCACTGTGTCCCCCCTGATGGACAAGTCTCTAGCCAATGTTTTAATTCTACATTGGTGTACTGCTGGCACCTAGTGGGAGAGGATGAGAACACTGCTGATTTCTTTTTGGTTCAGGCGTGCCCATTGCATCTGTTGATAAATTCCTCTACTTTGGGAAATTTTCCCCAAACAAATGTTCAAACAGTGATGAAATAAAAGACACTATAAAAAAGCTTGTTATAATTCAGTGTATTTTTATTGCAAAATATGCACAGTGCTGTGTTAACAGAAAATAGTCCTAATTGCAACCGCACTGCAGCGGAACGACCCCACCCCTGGTACGTGCCGCCGTGTGTGTTGTGTTGCATGTTTGCTCACAAATTGGCCTATTTTCAGCCGCTGGCTGAGCGTTGGACTAAACAAGCACCAGGGACAGAGCGCTAACTCAGCAACATCTCTTCTCAATAGAAATGCAAATACAAACATATGCAGAGCAAAAAACCTTTGATTACTGAAAACTTTTCGAACCAGAGTCCCTGAGCAGAGAGAGAGAGCGAGAGAAAAAGAGAAAGGCAACAAAAAACTGTTTGTCTACTGTATTAGCATACTCCCTTGGGTCACAATTCATCTGACTGCCGTTTTCCTCTAAAAATTTTCTTTTTTCATCACAACTTTGTGCAACTGACCCATCTTCCAAAGGTTTAAAAAGTTTGGCAATAGCTTACATTGTTCTATCACGAACAGTTTTGGTATTTTAAGATAAATAAGTGTGATCATAAGCCAGTGAACTTGCTCTGTGATGGCCTGGCATTATTTTATGTCAGAATAACGATAATGAATTACAAGCTTTGTACTACGGCTATAGACAAGTTGCAAAATAGCAATGGCACAGAATGGCCATCTCCTGCCATAAGCACAGCAGTAAAATGCAGAAGCAACACTGTTACAGAAAGCTTTAAATAAAACAACTGATGCAAGCAGCAACATCTGAAGACATGATGTGAACACCAGGTGGATCCTCCCCACAGATATGCTGAACTGTATGTAAAGGATATCTGCAGTCTTTGGAGAAAGGCATCCATGGTAAAAGCAACTACTCTGTGCAATCCTAAGGCACGTGTTAAGATGGCAATGGTCATCTAGGTTGATGGTTGTTTTCCAGCAATGTTCTACTCATTTCAAATGGCCCACAGTACCACAGCTTAGGCTTTGTTTATTACATTGGATGCTTAGTCTTCCTTCTTGTCGGAGTTGTTGTCTTCCTGGTGGTCTTCAGGGGAAACTGAACAGCTTTGGTAGAAGGATTCTGAGTCTGGCCCCACCCCCTGGAGCCCTTGGTAACGCTGGAGCTCGACGTATGTGGTGAAGAGCTTTGCATACTCAGGGTGAGTGAGCGCGAAGGAGCGGAACTCATCTACAGTAAAAACAGCAGTTAATCATTTATAATGGGTCATTTAGAGATTAGAAATAGCAGAACAAACAACATGCACCTGTCATAATATTCTATGCTGATGTTACAGGTAAATTCCAATGTATTTCTTTGAAGTATGAATCATTTATATGCACTTGACAGCCATCATAAGGCAGAGAACCCCAGCTCCAGTTCTGGACGTCGGTGTCCAGCACAGTTTGCTAGTTCTCCTCTTCAAATAACCTGAACCAGGTGTGTCTGAGCAGGGAAATCACCGCACTGAGTTGGAAGCTGGCATCCTTGCATTATGATGGGTGTAAAATACTCATATTTTAATGTTTAAAGGAGGTGGGGATCCCATGATATTTAGGCCCAGGTACAACCTGAGGTGAAGTGTAGACGTACCATATGTGATGTGTCCTGATCCATCAACATCAATCTCATTGAAGAGACTGGAAACGTTGAGGTCACACACACCTAGAGCAGATCGCAGCATCCCAGAGAACTCCTCCAGAGTAATGCTGTTATCCTCATCGATATCAAAGAGCTGAGGCAGGAGATGACAAAGCATATGTGCTCAAAATAAAATAGATTTACTGTATCACACTTTATGTGACTGGATTACCATAAATAAACACCAGCATAAGGAAACATTGCAAGAACACAGCCATATACACTAAAAACCTCTGGAGCCCATGTTCAACCATCTACACATGTCTAACAGTTTGTAGACACCTGTTCATCCAAAATTTCTTCTGAAACCAAGAAAGGTCATAGGCAACTTGTTACAGAAACTGCCTTTACTCATCTCTTTACACTTGCTGTCAGAACATTGCTGTAAGAATCTCATTGCATTCGGTCACAAGTGCTATTCTGGATGATTAGAAAATCAAGAGTAGGGAGTTTTCTAGATGATGATATGGTCTTCTAGCTGATACTAGGCATGTTGCTCTTGAGCTCATATCTGGTTGCATCTAATTTACTTGTTGCTTTGCTCTCTTGATTATACAAGCTGTGTTTGTGCAACTGAACTCAGTTTACTATTCAGAAAGTGTGTGTATTTTGGGGAAATAGTGTATTGGCAAAATATATTAAGAAAAGAATAAAAAATATGAACAAATTTAATATATGTATACATGTAATTAATGGATATGTAATAGATACATACCTTAAATGCTGTCTGGATGACTTCTTCAGTGTTTGCTGGTCGACACAAAACTGTCACACCAATAACATACTCTCTGAAATCAATGGTGCCATCCCCATCCTACAATAATACACATTAAAGACAGCCTCAGGAAGGTGTTACATATAAGAGGATATCTCAGTCAGTAAAATACACCAAAAATAAGCTCGTCCAATAGATGGAGAAGGTAGACTGCTCCAGCACCATACCAAAATACTAGTTTATTTGGATTATTATAAGAATAGTTGAGGTTGTTGATTCTGCAGTATTACTAACGGCACATGCAAGTAAATAGTTGATATTGGGTGTTGCATGCACACATACTGAACACTGGGTGTTAGTTCCGTTAACACCTAGCAACATACGCACCCTGTCAAAAAGAGTAAAGAGCTCCTGAAGGGCTGGGCTGATGGGAAGCTTGAGGAAACTTGCAAACTCCTCAATTCTGATTCGGCCTCCTTTGCAGGAACATGCTATGGTGGCGAAATTCTCCAGCTCCTTTTTTACATTATCCCATTTCAGACTAAAGGATGCACAGACACAAAAAACAAAAGGTCCTTAAGATACTTAACTACTAAATACATAATTCTGTATGAAAGGGTTTGACAACTGTAGCTATCCTGGTTTCTTTAAAAAAAACTTTGTTTAGTGTATATTTTGACCATATGCTAACAAATTATTCTAACAAAGTATTTTTTTCCATTTTCTGACAGATTTCTGCCTGACGATATAATATACTATAGACTTCACCAATCTACATGAAACTTGGCATAACTGTGGGCAGATCCGAAATAAAAAATTTGTCCCCTGAATTGCAGTAGACACAAAGCATTTTGGCCAATAGTTTGATAACCACTTTGTCCAAATGTCTAAGAGTAGTTGGCCCCTGTGAGGAACGTGGCCCTAGACCGTTATGACGCTCACTTGTGGACCATGAATGCAAAAGTCTGGCACTTCACTAGCACTCTTAGGATGTAAAACCTAACATTTGATCACATTTTTCGAAGTACGGCAAATTTTATAGGGGGCACTGCAACTAACAGTTCAGTATATCAAGAACTGTTTAAGTTGTCGTTTTGAAATTTGATACACTTACACTTGACTATGTTTGCTGACTTATTCCTAACTCCTTAAGTTATATTTCGATTGCTCAACAAAATACCCATTGATGGCCAAGAAATTTTCAGTAGCCAATATATGCATGTGCCTATATTTTTTGCTGTAACGGTTAAAATTTCAGGAAATTTCACCCCGCATCACTACTACTACCATTCTTTAGATGCCCACTGATTCTTGTGATATTTTGTCCAAGGGGTGATGCATCTGACACATTTCAAAACCTCTGGACATGCCTGGACCGATACATTCTGATGTAACGTTTCCAACCTCATGAAACTTCTGTGCATGTGCATCATTAATACATTTGAATTTTTTGCTACAGAATTTAAATGTAACTTATAAGAGATAATGGTATATTTTGTTGGTCAGTACACAAAAAAGAACTGCACAGTACAATATCCAGCACTGAACAGTGGTTCGTACTCAAGTTTCCTGCTAATCTTGGTGAACTCCACTAGCCCGGCCTCCATGGGCAGCGTCAGCTCCCCCGCGGAGATCATCAGACGACAGTCTTCGAAAGTGTGATCTGTTACTGGGACACCCAATGACCTGCCAATACACATCGATACAGTCATGCTGCAGCACGCATGCCAGTATTCAGTGCAACTTTGTGTTCTGTAGAGGGCGGGAAATAAAACCCAGCCAGTCTTCCTTACTCGGCCATTTGACTCCGCACTGACTGAGCAAACTTATTGGCACTCTTCTTCTCTTCTTCTGTTGGAATGTGTGGAGGGAGAAACTAAAATACAGGGAGAAGCACACATTTATAGGAATGCCATACATGATTTACTTCTGCACTTCGGAAACACATCACTGTA
This sequence comes from Rhabdalestes septentrionalis, assembly GCA_037832545.1. NCBI lineage: Eukaryota > Metazoa > Chordata > Actinopteri > Characiformes > Alestidae > Rhabdalestes > Rhabdalestes septentrionalis. The sequence goes on along the minus strand of JBBMFX010000037.1, from coordinate 14,918,466 downwards.
TTGAGAAAAGGGAGAATGCTTGAGTGTAACATATTGCTGTTTGTACTGTATGTTTTTATTAGGACAGAAACTCCAATGCAAAGGATAACCATGAACAAAGCATCACATTACATGTTCTATAGGAATTAAGAAGAGAAGATATGTTGTTTTCATTTCTATATGAACAAACAAGTTTGGTGAGAACTTCACATGCTGGCTATAGGAAAAAAAATTATAGCTTGTGCTTGAAATATAACATGCAAGGTCATTGTGCATGGTGCAGAGTGCTAATGAAGAGCATAGACACTTCGCAAACTGAAATGAATCAAGGAAATTAAGCATTGGAATTGGCTAACCTCAATTTCCACCGTCGTATAGAGCTGACACAGTGTACGGAGTAGCAGGGTCCTCCTGAAACAGGAAGCAACAGTGACGTTACCCCACCACAGGAAGTCTTGGGTTTATATGTATGTCAGTAATGAATGAGAACCACAAAACATGAAGTTAGGGCTGACATTAAGAGCAGAACTCATTTAACATTAGGTTTAATAATTAAATGAACTGCTTCAGAGTAAAATCCCCGCTGGGGACTTGCTGCAATGGGGAAACCTCAGGAACACACAAAAGCATGCATTCCTAAATGTACTAAGACAAAGAAGAACTGGTGTTTGGCAGTGTTAAAAAAAAGAAGTGGAAAAATAGGTTTCTTGGTTCTTTTTTATATGTTTTGGTCATTATTATTACAACAACAGCCTAAGTATTATATATCTGTATATTTACTTGGCAATAATATATTTATTTGGCAATAATGTCAAATTTAACCAAAGCACTCCTGTTAGGTCATGTTTAATATTGTTCTTGCATAGGCATAAGACCTAATAACATTAATACTAAAAGTAATAATAACAGTAGTGGTCACGGTGTAATAATAATAATAATAATAATAATAATAATAATAATAATAATAATAATAATAAGAAGAAGAAGAAGAAGAAGAAGAAGAAGAAGAATAACAGTAAAACTATCTGTCTTTAGTTATATATTAAATATGCTTATGCACTCCAGGGTGGGGGTCGATGTCGTTTATTCAGGGCCATGCAGCCCCAAAGCTTGACATGACTGGTCCCCGGGACAAATAAGTTTGAGAAACGCTGGCCTAGGGCACCAAAAGAAAATTTGAAGCATTATAGGATGTTAATAAGGTCATATTCTGCTTAATGACAATATTTCTATGATAATTTAAATGCAATGGAGCTTAGGATAAGTGACAATTTTAGTATGTAGTATTAAATGGAGCACGTCTGGGCATGACAAAGGAGAAAGAATAAAGATATGAATAATTCCTTCTATGTAGTTATATGACTAAGCAGGAAAAAAAGACTGCATTCTGTATGTGTGGTATTACCTTTGCAATGAGGTTGTATGTAAAAAAATTATACACTGGTATTTGGTACACACCAGGTATATCTTTAGGGTGACAGACCAAAATGTATCACTTTTTATGCAAATTAAATGTAAATGTGAACTGCTCTACACTTACGATTTGGGCCCTTGCCATGTCCAAGTCACTGTATCCTGAAAAAGAGATAATGGATTTACATTAGTATGAATCAGGGAGCATTTTGCCCAGATACTACTTATCAATACAGCGAAGATCTACAGAGGAAAATCTTGAATAGAATGTACGGATGTAATAACAGTTATTTATCTATTTTTTTCCTCTTAAAGGCCCCGTATTGTGAATAACTGAATTTTCTGTTATTAAGTAAAAGTGTTGCAAGTGCAAGAGTTGCATGGGCAAATAAGCTTTTTAGTGATGCTTCTTTATTTATTATGAGCTGTTAGCATCTGCACCAGCCTCAGAGTTGAGTTTGTGTGCAAGTGTTTGTACATGATTGAAATCCCACAAAAAGAAAAAGAATTATACTGTTGTCTTATTTTTAATAATTTGATATTGATTTATTCTGGATTGAGAAAATAATTGCTTTGTGATTTTAATGGCATATCAGACTAATATAGGGTGCTGACAGTATTCAAATCATCCTTATTTTGTTCCCTTCAATGTGCCATATATTTTGTCTTTATTTGATAATTTCCATTGTACAAATATTCAAATCCAGGGACATTATAAAGTCTGGGCATCCAGTCCCGAATGTTTTATGAATGGAATCAAATCTCAGAATTAATAAGAATAAAAACAAAACATGGATGCAATCATCTATCATTCCGATCAAACATCCTGATCAAACAAATCTGTCATTCCGGTCATCATTTTAAATATCATCAGATTAAATATTCTACATTTCATGGAGATGTAGGGACATATACCCACCCCTCTTCATCCCCCAACCCACCCCACCAACCTACTGAATTATAGATCCAAATGTTCCAGGACCTTAAAGATGCTTCTGTTCCAATCTATAGAAAAAATGTTCCTAAATATTTTCTCATGCAGCCATAACCCTTACAACTCATTAATTACACACATATACTTCCTATATAAGTATCTCTTATCTATTTATTTGTTTATTTGTTCTTTTTTTTTAACAAGCCCATAATGCAGCTTCCTAATAACATTCTGGTCCAGTAATTTAAAAATGAAGAATGCCTAAAATGGTTCTTCTATTGCACCACACCTAATAACATTTTTGGCACATTTATTTGTAAACTACATGGCCAAAAGTTTTTGGACACCCTCATAATCAGTGAATTCAAATCTACTCAATAACACTTAACTTCTGTTTACAATGATAGAACATTTACAACTAATTAATTATACACATTCATACCACAGGGAACAAATATAACTGAGTTTCTGGTGCTAGGGTGATCATTATCTCCATCTATGTGTTTGTTAATTTTTTTTTTATGCTGCAAGCCTGTACTACAGCTTCTGAATAACATTCTGTTCCAGTAGTTTTAAGAATGAGAAAAACAAAAATGATCCTTCTATCACACGGAACTAAATAACCTTTTTTGCTACCTTTATTTGTAAAGAGTGAAGCATTGTGAGAGTGGCACTCACCAGCTTGTTGGGGTACCTCAAAAGCACAGGCTGAACAGGAACCCCCGGAACAAAGGCCCCTGCAGAGAAAAACAAACAGATAGACAGATAAGGCTTTTCTTTCACTCGTTCTCTTATTCTTTCACCAGTGACTTTTTAAACCAGACTAACACCCAAAAAGCTCACAGTGCAGATAATATAGGATTTCAACACAGCAGTTAACCCTTTCTTAACCCCAGTCCAGAGGCTGAACATCAGTAAACAGCCTTTGCTGCTCACTCATAGACAACATCAGGAGTGACTGTGCCCTACATAATGGTATCCTGTTTATCCTGCTGTGCAGCCTGATCTCATTCAATCAGTCAATAATTACTGATTACTAAGTCACTTCTGTGAGGCTGATATGCTTTGCAGTTGAGGCCTTAGATTGAACTCAAAACATATTGACTGAGCATACTGCGCTAAATGTCTGCAACACTAAAAATATGTCAAATATTAGCTGCAAATTCTTAAGATCACTATTTTAGATACAGATACAAAGAGGGAAATGGCGGGTGTAAAGGTCAAACCAAAGGCATGAAATCTCCTTCTAAACTTGCTTGTTCCTTTTTCACCGACTTCCATAAACAGGATTCTGGCTGCTTCCGTAAGCAAAGCCAAACTGCTTATGGCCTGAAAGCCCCATTCACCCTTCTGGCTTGTTTCTTTCTCAGTAAATTTGCACTGCAGGCAAATTTCTTCAGTGATTAAATCTAAATGTTTTGGGTAGCTTATTTACACTATATAGACAAATGTATTGGGACGCCTGACCACAAGGTGTTGAATTTGGTCTGGGCCCTGTGCAAGTCAGTCAAGTTCTTCCACACCAAAACCATGTCTTAATGGACTATGCTTTGTGCACTAGGATACAGTAATGTTGGAATAGAAAAGGGGCTTCCCCAAACTGTCCACAAAGTAGGAAGCATGGTGTTTTCAAGATCACCCTTCGTTGAAAATAAGATGCCTCTGCCAAACCCTGAAAAACAACGTCCCAAAATTTTGTCTATATTGTGTGCCTCAACATACACTTCAGGTGTTGTCAATGTTCATGCACGCCCAACACCATCTTCATACTGAGATAACACGGTCACTGCTAGTCAAACTGATGACTGTGAGTAGTAAAAAAAAATTTTAAATCCCAATTAGAAAGGATTATTAATATGGTCTTGCATTACAGTAATTAGTATTAAAGAAATGCAAAGACAAATAAACATCTGAACTAAAGTTTTGTTGCCTTACCTTGTTTGAAAGTAATCAAACAGGACCTGTTTGTGCATGTTCCCTCAGGGAAAATCAATACCTGAAAACAAAACATATGATAAAGCCTAATCCTTTATGTACTGGATGCTCTTACATAATTCCAAGGAATACTAATATTTGTGCCTATTTTATATTTATGGAAATAAACAACGGATTATGGTCTCTTCTGTTTCAAGGGGGGGGGGGCTTATTTCAAATCGAAGAGGAAGTAAAGGTCTCTAAAGTCATTTCCTGCTTTTGACACTGCAGAGTAAGCTGCATTCCTTATACAAGACAGGTTGTGAAACTGACATGGAGGGTTCCATTACATCATAGTTCATTCCTCTAAAGCTACATATATGTGTGACGGTACATTGGCATTGAGGGTGTCTATGCAAATGCCTAAGTGGGACATTTCTAACACAACCTGAATCTGATTCTGGTTCTAAATACGGCAGTAGCACACAAAACAGTGAGGTGACCAGACCTGCTGCCAGCGGCCTCCAGATTTGGCTCTATTGCTGATCTCTAGGATGGTGTTTTTGCGCGAGTCAGGGTCTTTCCGTGAGACAAGCACAGGTTGTAGGCATCGCAGAAACCCTGAAACACAGAGTATTAACTGTTTCATTCACAAAGTCAGTTACTGAATGAGCTTTGAAAGAAATAGTTATGTACACAGGTCAAATTACATGCTTTGTTTATTTGTTATCTTAGTTGGGGTGTAACAATGCATCACAATATCAGGATATCATGATATTGCAAAAATATACACTATTTAGACAAAAGAATTGGGACGCCTGACCATTACACCAACTAGGACACCGCATTCAAATACAGAGACTTTAATATGGAGTTGGTCCCCTTTGCAGGTGTAACAGCTTCCACTCTTCTTGGAAGGCTTTTCACAAGATTTTAGACTTTCTGCGTGAATTTGTCCCCACTCATTGTGTAGATTATTCATGATTACAGGCACTGATGTTGGATGAGAAGGCCTGTTAACCCCGATTCTAGCATCCTTGTTTTGAGAGATTCCAAAGAACAACTACGATTCATTCCTGATACATCAACTTTTTCAGTTGATGGCTCTTAAAAACTATTTTAATTTAAATGTGAAGAACATGATGTATAATTCAGAGCTCTCCTCAGACTGTATATGACCCCACTGGATGCAAAAACTTTACTAAACTGAATTTAAAAAAATTAAATTGAACTGAAATATATTTAAGCCTAGATTGATTGATTCATTGATTCATTCATTCCCTGTTATATCAAAAGGATTATGGGTACCCAGAGCCTATCCCAGGGTATTCTGGCCAGGGCCACAGCCTACCACAGGCCTAGGCACAATTTTAACAAGTATGTTAATGGTTCCTACCTGTTATAGGCCTCGATGTGGCTGGTAAAGAATTTAGATCCTGTATGGTGTGTCTTACAAGGATCAAGGAAGATTCAGACTTCCATATGAGCCTTGTTTTTGGGTCAGCTTTTCATCAACAGATTTAGAAGTTAAAATGAGGTCCAAAGTCAGAAGCTGTTGAGTACTTACGGCCAAATATTGGGGTCTCCAGGCTCTCTGAGCGGGACACGGTGGAGGGGAGCCCTGCCACAATGCAGACGATAGCGTCAAAGAATGATGAATGAGGAGCCACAGCCAGAATCGGAGCCTCAGCACTACTCGCCTGCTTCCCCTTCACCACCACCCGAAAACCCATTGCGAAGAAATACACCCGACCTAGAAAGGGCATCACTGTGCGACACAGAAACCTCCACACACACACACACACACACACACACACACACACACACACAGGAATGAATGTATATGACTAGAAATTACATATACATTTTACAGCACTACCTCTGGCTACTGAAGAGCTTCATAAAGCAAGTAGCAAATTAAGGTAGAAAAGTTCAAGACTAATCTGTGCTGTACCACAGTCAATATGTTCACTAATGACAATCTTAACACATAAGTTTGGAAAATGTAAAAAGTTAAACAACGTGTTTAACTTCCATTGCTGCCATTGACCATACTTGTCAGTGACACATTTAAATATTCTCTGCAATCAGGCTTGCCACTTTGGAAATCCCCCAAATTAGCTAACTGCTAACTGCTGTGACAATGTTTAGAGATGTATGTTGAGTAAATAAAATCAGATTAATGAAGGATAATAATAGCTTTTGTTATTCTGACTTAATAGTTAAATTTTTGACTGAATATTTGAAAAGATATGCAGCCCTAGTTATGTCCTATGTCCACATAACCAACTAACTATCTAATACAATCAATCAATGAATATAGTACGACAAGCTTAGCTCATCAATACACAGATAATTATGGAAATATATTAGTTATCTCTCGCTGGAAAATCTTAATAAACCTTTTTTCAACAAAGTGCATGTTTATCTGCATTTGTTATTTAAAGGAGAGCGTAATTAATCTTGTTTGATTGGATTCAGTGTAGCTTAGTATGCAGCACTGAATTAAAATCTACATACTCATAGTTTTATCAATAATCTTAATAGGTTAACGCTAAACATTTTGATACACTTCATGTATTCTTAATGATTTTATATTTTCGCCATGTCACCCACCTCTAATATCCATGGTTTTGCAGGAATTTCTGCAGATTTGCTGGTTGCTACTTTGAATCTAGCTTTGCTTAAAAGTTAAGTGTTGTTTCTCTGATTAAATACCAGCCCACACACTGACACTGCCTGACTCCCAAACATTCTAGCACACCACTGGAGACTGTATGCTGGCTTGTTAGAATGTGTGAGAATGAGCTGTAAGGTGTCATTTGATTAATCAGATTACTAAAGAAAAATAGACTGACAGTATCACTTCACCAAAAAATGTCTGAATACTATATGCAAAATATTTGAGATGCTACTGTTGTTACATATTTGAATAGAACTGCCTGTTATTTGTATGAGAAATAAACAGTGCTTTGTTCCTGACAGTCAGTAAGTCTGTCCATATATTTTGATGATCAAGGAAAATGCTGATAATGAACTGTACAGGGGACTAATCGTGGAAGACTAAAGTGACATTGTTTTAATAGACATGTTTAAACCCCTAATCAATATGCTGTAAGTGATTTGTGGTTTGGATATTTTTAGTAGGTAATAAATGATGGTATACCTCCTCCAGCCGGTCATGGGCTTCACATCTCCTTTCAGAGGCTGGTTGAAGGTTATTAAAGCAGAAACAGGCCACAATACCATCAGAGACAGCACCATGAGGATGGATCGCAGGGGCACAAAGATGCTTCCCAAGAGAACACACTGCATACACAAACAAAGACAGAGTTTCAAATGGAATGTATGATGTTAATAATTAGTAAGCACTGTAATAGCCGGCAGACACAGGCATAACATAGCATGCCTCTGTATGTGTTTAGGTTATGGACTTGGACTTGATGCACCTTATTTGACGTGCAGTATGTTGAAACTGGGGGTTGTGTTGGAAAGAAATTCTTTCATAAGCAGATGAAGGATACTCACTCAGGGGAATTCCACTGATCATCTGGATATTTCAACAGTTGAGATGTAACCAAATGTATTTTGAGTGGTTAGATGTAAAACGGCTGATTGCAGGGGATTTCATTTTACAATTTTAACCAATAAAATAAGATTTAACCAATATGTAGGATTGTTGATAAAATGGGGTAAATCTAAAAAGGTTTTCTTTTGAGAGTATTTTGCCTTGTATGTAGCACACCAAAATGCATTGTAAGAGAGAAAATAAATACATTAAGTGGCCGCATGAACACAACAAACATGGACAATGAGATTTTTTTTTTTTGCATATTCACCAGTGGGCTGCCACCATTGAGGGGGCGCCAGGGGAGCAGTGTATGGGGACAGTACCTTGCTCAAGGGGACCTCGCTGATGACACAAACTGCTGGGTTCTGAACCTACAACCTTCTGATTGGAGGGGCAACTACCTAACCACTAGCCTACCAGCTGCCCCAATTGGATATGTAACAGCAAATGTGGAGCCGAACCATGGTTGTGTCCGGTGCACAAAGCAAAGTCCATGGCTGGATGAGTTGGGTGTGGAAGAACTGACCTCAACCCCATCCACCACCTTTGGGATGAACTGAATTGTAGATTGCGAGTCATACCTTCTCATCCAACACCAGTGCCTGACCCCATAAATGCTCAAACATATGAATGGGGACAAAATTCCTAAATAAAGTACAATATCTTGAAGGAAGCTTTCCATGAAGAGTTATAGCTCTTATAGCTGCCAAGGGCACCAGCTCCATATTAAAGTCTAGGTGTTTAAATGTCATTAAAGGCCCGTATTTTGTAATGGTCAGGCGTCCCAATACTTTTGTCCATGTAGTATACATATAGCAGCTGTAGAAACAAACCCGTCATATTTCAGGCTAGAACTTTTCAGGACAGAGTTAGGAGTCTTTTTCTTATCCTGCATAAGTCACCTGTGTGAGGTGGTTAAAGTTGTAATGTGAGAATACTTGTTTTAACATGCCTGGTCTGTGAGGCCAGGCTGCCCTTTTGGAGAGAGCACGGATGGGCAGAGGCTTTTAGAGGATTAGATTAAACACGGCAGGTCCGTGGACACATTTGTAGAGTTGGGGGCCGCCTTCCCTGCTGTTTACGGACAGGGGGCTGCGCAAGTGGCACAGGGAAATATAACCAAGATTTCAGCTAAATAAATATTCATTACTCACTTTGATTTTCTCACTCCTGGTCAGCTTGTCGTCCAGCACGAAGGGGTTGAGGACGGCCGGGAGGAGCAGGGACTGCTGCCTGGGCAGGGCGAACACTCTCTGGGCAGACATTATCACTCTCTCCGGGCTGTCTTGATGAGTTTGTCCTCTGCAGTTGCACCTAAGGGTGAAAAACGTCCTCGATGTACATCTTGGCGCAATGTTGCGCAATATGGGCCAGGCGCTACCGTCCGCCCCTAAGAAGAACCAGCACTGTGTCAGTCACCGTTCTCCACCTCCCACATTCCTCTCCTGAGACTAATTCCCCTCTGAGCTGCAGTAACACAGCCAGGCGGTTGGTGTCCTCGTTATTTCTCCTGAAAAGTACACTCGTTTGCACGAGGCTACACATGGATTTCTGTAGCCCTGAGCGTATCAGCCCCTGGTTCCATTTAAAACTTTTGTGAGTGAGGATCCCTGAACACTGACCCTGTGGACCCCTATAAAACAATGTTAGACTTATTTTCTAGGGTGCTGACATAACACGATGTTCTTGAGAACACCCACAAGGTGTCATTGTTTGTTCAAATGTTGGCTTCATAATTATTAAAATTATAAAAAATGCACCTGGATAGCGTAGACACTGTCCTATCTCTTATGATAGCCGTCCTTGCAATGAATTTACATGAAAACCCTGCCGACATTTAAAGCTAGAAAATCTTTAAAAGAAATAACCGATCTGATCTTGTTTTTTTAATTTAAGACTACCAACACACCCTGAACTTTCCTCTCATTTATTTAGACAATGCATATACACACTGATATTTTCTACCTTAAACAAACAACCCAGACTTTAATTGCCACTGTAAATACTCCTGTAAATACAACTAACCACAGGTGGCTAGGGGTTAAAAAGTTGCCTGTGCAATCACAGTTTTGTGGGTTCGAATTCCCCGAGAGTGTGACGGCTGCACCGTCACGTCTGTGTAGAGCCTGTTCCCTATGTCCTGTATGTTTGTTTTCCCTTCGTCTCTTGAGTTATTGCCAGTTTCTGTTTAGGACCCTTGTTCCCTGCCAAGTGTTCATGCCCGATTTGTATCGCGTCCCTGTCTGATAGGTTTCACCTGTCCCCTGTCCATCAGTGGCTTCACTTGTGTCTCGTTGACCTCCATGTATTTAAATCCCTAGGGTTCCTAGGATCAGGGGAGAGGATCACGGAGGCGGCAGGATCATAGAGGCGGCATTGGTTGCCGGTTGCCTCTCGTATCCACGGTTGGTTCCTCTGGCGCTCGGTCGGCGTCAACCCGTTTCCCCGTGCAGAGCTCTCGACGGTGTCTAGAGGAGGGTGTCCCTCGACGCTTCGAGGAGAGCATTCTCCTCGGCGTGAGCGGATTCCTGTTTCATATGTTCATGTTTTCCCTGTTCTGTTTTCCATAGTTCCTGTGTCCTGTATCCACGTTCATGTTTCACGTGTCCACGTTCCTGTTCACGTTTCCAGGTCCCCACCGTGCCAGAAGTTCACGTTTCCAAGCCCCCACGGACTTCAACCGTGACAGGGAGTTGTGTTCCTGACTGTCTGCCTCTTCATTTGGGTGGGTGGGTTAAACCAGAGGAAGAATTTAATGTGTTCACATATGACAAATAGACACCTTAATTACATAACTCTACACTGTGAATTTTCTGTTGGACTGATTTATAGGCCACCTAAAGGACCAATTTTGACATTCAAACAAACCAATAAAGCGAAAAGTCTGGGATACTGGACAATCAGTCTTTATTTTTAGAATTACATGTGGAGACAAAGTGCACAAAGCAAATAAAAAAAGAATTATAATGCAGACACAAAGATAAAAACAATAGTACATACGATTAACCATCAGTATATTCATGATACTTTCTTGTCATGACTCCATCATGCGACAAACCCCTATACAATCTCAGGCAACCCGTGCCCTCAGTGACCTCATGAAATACCCTCACGAAAGAAAGGAAAGGCCGGCAAAAAGCAAAACACAACCGATGTGCTACTGATATGTTTGGTCTCTGTGTTGCTGCAGAACACAATTATTATTATAATTAATTCACAAAGTGCTTGCCTTTATAAAATGTAAAACAGTACACAAATTGTATCTGATATACATTTTTTACAATAAAACAATGCTTCCGTTTATTTTTCTTGTCTGTAATCCATCTAACAGTTTATTTGGGGCCTTTTTTTAAGGCCCTGATCATTTCTTAAACACTGCTCAAACTGTTATCCTCATGAATGTACTTTGGCAGTCCTATTTGAATGAATCCAGTTTAAGTAACAATAGCTATATTACAATGAAACGACACTGCTTGAATGCTCAGTGGGGACATACCTGATGCCATTGTAAATGTGACCATATACAAATTATTTCCTTAAAAGAGGCCAAAAAAATAAGAAAAAAAAACACTTTAACACTGAAAACAAACAGCATATATCACACAGTATAACAATACAAAAAGATTTTATTATCTCTCTGGTTTTTAGCCCTGTTCTATTACGAAAGAGAACCAGAGCTTTGTGGCTATGTTGGAGACTCACAGGCTAGCTAAGTCTAGAGTGTCCTTACCACGGGTGGGGGAGAGAACAGTCTGATAAATCTGACATCAGGCAGGACACCATGGTGGAATGTGATGGAGTGACCCAGAGTAAAGTTCACCATGAGGCTGAGGAGCGTGCTGCTGCTCAGCAACGCAGCCAGTCCGTTTTCACCTCACCCACTTTGATGATCTTCAGGCTCTCATCCATTTTCATATAGTGGGAGTCTTTGAAGAAGTAACTGTGGCCTGTAGAACATCATAGAAAATTAGAACAATGGCAGAGGAATAAATACAAATCAATCAATACATCATATTAATCACAATAAAACTAATACATAGGTCACGTTACTATGAAGTGAGGACTAGAAAATGGAAGTGTGGGACCACATACACGCCTATGATATGAGCTATGAGGTCTTTATTTATGTAATATCTTAAGACTTAAAGATTTCAAGGCTATTGATGTGTTCACATATTATTTCAGCTGTTAAAACTTACTTAACTAACAATATCATAAATACATTGTATCTGAGGCACAGGCGATTTTTAATATAACCAAGCGTTAAAGTAAAAAAGAGCTCAATTTCCTGTCTGCATGAGAGATGTTGGCACTTTTATGGGCCTATGCAAATAAGCAGAGCTTCCTGAAACAGGGCTGATGATGAGCAAACACAAACAGGCACTCATTATGAAGAAATAGCACTGTATACAGCTACAGGGTTTTTTGAGGAGACAGAAGCAGTGATGTTTATAACTGTTTGCCAGCACTGAATATCTTGAAGACCTCTGCTTTCCAGGCATTAATTACCAACACAGAGGCTCCTTTCACACATCACACAGACTTGCTCTATTTAGCAGTTCTCTTAGAAAGCAAGTGTGTGAGTGTGAGTGCATGTTAGTAGTAGTCTTTTAGTAGTATGAGTTTGGGTTTGTGTAGCCCATATAATTTATATAAACACTGCATTAACACATTATTTAATGAATGGCAACAATTATTTTATTGTGCGTTTACACAGTTCTTTTTTAATTACAGTATATATGCAGGTTTACTTTACATTTTTTAAGGGTAATGTATTAAGCTGTGATTAAAAATTCTGGACTGCAGTGTCACAGGGAAGCAGCCAATCTGCAACAAGGACAAATAAATAATGTTTTTGGATTGGCTACTTTTAAACCTGCCACCTCTCAGTAAAGTGCAGGATGCATCAAATGGCACCAGCCAATCAGCAGTAATGAGAAATAAATAACATTCTCGGATTGGCTACTTTCACACCTCCTGCCTACAAGTGCAGCAGTATTTCACTCTCCGAAGATGCGTATTCTTCATGTTCTCTCATCAGTAACAAAGCATTTATAGTATATAGTTATAAAAATATAGCTGAATTACAGTAATATTTGGGTTACAAAATCAGTAACGTTTATTTGTCTTAATAAGCAGTAATAATTTAATTTAGCTGTAAAATGCATGAAATATTATATATTGCTTCCAAAGAACCATGCTATTTTGTATTTTTTGAGTAGTCTTGAGGAAGAGTTCTCCAGGCTTCATGAAGGACTTTCAAAGTCTCTTATTCTCAGCCCAGTCCCTGTCCCTGGCCTATGTATGAATCATTCAAGCATATCAAAGTCATCTAACCTAGCCAGTTACTTAACAGGCGCAGATGATTCCAGATGATCAGTATACTGATGGTGCTGAATGCTGAGTCGTTGGAAAACCTTTATCGATACACCTTGTATCCTATCAATATTAATCTCATCCATATGTCAAAGTTCACACAATATGTGCCTATATTAGTTGGTGTTGGTGCTGGATTAGAGATGTGAGAAATGACAAATTAATGGCAGATGGTATGCAGTTTGAGTATATCTGGCACACACACACACACACACACACACACACACACACACACACATATACAGACACACACCTGAGCATGCTCCCACTTGCGCAGGGTCACAATTGTACCATAGAAATATATCAGTGTATAGCCAATAACTTCCTCACCAAAAACCTCAATTTAACTGCCGTCTCAGATTTCCCCAATGGTTATGTTTCACCTAAGAAATGTTATATTGTTTTTATATGTAACTGTTACTTTATCCAGGCTACCAAATGCTAGGTAAGATCCTTTGGGGCTTTCTGAGAAAAATCATAAAAGCACCCCACAAAATTCTAGGTAGCTGCCCAATATAGCCCCTTACCCTTTCCGTTCATGCTGAGGGCAGCATCCAAATCATCAGGAACACCATTCCAAGAATCAGCAATGAGTTTGGGAAAGCCTGGATCCATCTTCTTCTTGGCTTCATTGTACCTGTAAAAAATGATTACACCACAAACCAGAATTGAACCAGAATCAGTTTAACCTGGTATAAAAACCAAAACACACAAAAATCTCTTGTGGTACACTTGAGGTACCTCCAGAACTTCTCTCCAGAGAACAGGTATGTTTTCTTGCTCTTGTGGTAGGAGTAGGCTGCATCTACACGGTGCAGGTCTGTTGGTAGGCCCAAGTCAGAAATCTTCTTAGGATAGCCCCTCTCCAGAGTACTGGCAGAATACACCCACATTTCATCACCTGTGAAACACAATTTTTACATTACAACAAAGAAGTGGACTGGATGGACGTTAAATGTTCTTTATTTCTTTCTCTCTATATTTCTTTCCCTTCTCTCTCTATTATCTCCCTCTGTATCTTTACTCTCTCATTTCTCTCTAGCTCTTTTCTTTCTTTCCATTACACTGTCTTCTCTAACCCTCTTCTCTCTCTATCTCTAACTCTCTTTCTCTCTTGCTCTAACTCTCTCTCCTCTGTCTCTCTCTCTTCTCTATCTAACTCTCTCTGTCTCTCTCTCCACTCTCTTTTTCCTCTATAATTTCCATCTCTAACTTTATCTCTCTCTCTCTCTCTCTCTCTCTCTCTCTCTCTCTCTCTCTCTCTCTCTCTCTCTCTCACCCAGTAATGGCAGTGCCATTAGTAGTCAGATAGATTTGAAGCTTCATAACAGCAGTGCTATCAATAGCATTTGGGATTAGAGCGCACAGAGAGGCCCAGATAAAAATCTGCAGAATGTTTTATTTCATAATACATGTGCAAGGGATTCCACACTGGTTAAACAGACCGCAGTCAAACAGGAAATTACATCAGTTAGTCTTGAATGATGGAGAAATATATAAAAATATGTTTAATAGCTAACTTATGTAATAGATGCTCAGCAAGATTCTGAAATTCCCTCATGGTGATGTTATACAATATACTGTAAGCAACTGACCTAAATAAACTGAAACTAACAGGGTATAACATGATTATCGCACAAATACAACATTACAAAATTATTTTTTCATAGAAAATGGCTTCTTGATATTTGATATTTTGTATTTACCCCTATAGTTAATTTAACATCTTATTACCTGTAATGTTCTATAGTTTTTTTATCATATTGTACTCGATTACTTACCATTTTACTCCTTTTATATCTATTTTAATGCATTATTATTTCCTGTTGAGCACTTCACTTTTACTTTTATTACTGTACCATTTTTAGTAAGAAGGTCAAGCTATTATCATGATGATGATGATGATGATGATTATTATTATTATTATTGTTATTATTACTGTTGTTGTCATTGTGCAACTACCTGCAAAGAACACTGTCTTTTCTTCCAGAGGGTTTTCATAGACAGCATCAATCTTCTCAGGAAGGTCACTCCAGAATGTGCCCACCAACAGTGGGCCTGTTGGCTTAGAATGTGGAGTAGCTGCCCTGAAGAAGAACCTGAGAGAGAGAAAGAGAGAGAGCGCAAAATGAATTAGGCAAAACATATGCACTCCTGAACCTGAATGACACTCCAAATAAATTGAAATGGAGAAACCAAAGTTGGAAGTCGTGAGTAACAAGACAACATCCCATCATAGAGGCAGAGAACTGTTGCCAGAGGTGCGAGAAAGAGAGAGAGAGAAAGAGAGAGAGAGAGACAGTGTGTTTTTGGAAGGCGCTAGGGAAGGGGGGGTCTGCATTAGTAGATCTATAGCTGGGCCACAAAGGGGTGATTCATTGCAGCATCTGTTTCTCATTATAGCAGCGGGCCGAGAGAGCAGAGCCAGTGAAACAGGCCCAAACTAGCCCACTTTTCCAGCATTCAGCACACCAACAATACCCACTTCCCCCAGCCCCTTTTCCACTGACCTATTTTTCAAAGGCCAAAATATTTCAGCCTCTGAAAAGGCAGATCCAGCCATATTGATGCGTAGCAAAAACGCCCCACTTTTGGCATCTGTAATCTTTAACTCATTGCACCCAGCCTTTGAATCACATTTGATGCAGAGGAATGAACCACACACAAAAAGTTAAGTTTTCAATCTGAATATATTTAGTTCAGGCATTTTTACAACAAACACCTGGTTATTTCATCCTGCTTTTTAAGACTTCTGCATAGACTACTTAAAAGCATTGTTACAATGCCTCTTTGATTTTTATATGTACACTATGACACTGTCCCATGTATTTACAGTTTATTTGCTGATACACATGTTGTTATCTACCTTTTTTTAATTGCATTTCTACTTGTCCCACTGTGACAGTGGCTATACCACTGGGTCACACTATCTCAAAAATGGCAGGTCTTATATGGGGTTCCCAGTATACAGTGGTTAGTACCCCAAAAGTGGTCAGAGGGAGGAAAACAGGGTCATGAATTGCCCAGGGCTCACTGATTAGCATGGAAAGCAAAGGCTAGCATGTCTTGTCTGTTCCCATAGGAAAGATAGTTTAGCCCTTGCAAAGAAAGTTTGTGCTGGCAATGACAGAAAGGTGTCAAAATATATGGGGCTGCCTAGCTGCAGGGTTTTCAACCATGAAAGCACCTACAATGGGCACCATGGTGGCATGAGGGCACCTACAAAATAATATATACAATAGTATAATGTACAATAATAATTTAAAATAATATACATATATAAAAACACAACATTAAGTCTCCTGTCTTTCTCCGGAGCAAAGTAAAATCTAATCAGAACATACAGCAAAAGTATGATCAACAAAGAAACCCAATATAAGACAATCATGACACTGTTTTGTCCATGTGGCTCAAATGAAGTCATAAACTAGGCCTCTCCACGACCTGACACAATTAAAAGAACAAGGTTTCCAGCAGGGTTTCTTCCAGACAGGCTTGGAATGGCAGACAAGGTTTAATTAGAGGTGATCAAATGGATAGCCTCCAGACACCACTCCCTGCTAGCACGGTGTTAGCAGCAGCACTACGCCTTCAGTGAATTCAGACATGTCAGCATTCCTTACTTACACATGCTCCAGCAAGACAGCAGGAAGAAACTGCCTAAAGCTCTTCCGACTCAGTTAAGTTAACTCAAGATAAGGAATGTACTAATATAATATTATGATGTGCTCAAAGCAATAATAAGAGAAGAAATGTGGATTTCTAGGGCAGCTGCATAAATACAATAAAATATGAGCCACATACGAGTCCTTTGGCCTCTCTCTCTTTTACTCTCTCTCTCTCACTGTCTGCAATGGTTTAAACAGCTGTAGTAAGTGAAGCAGCTGTGTGAATATCTGAGGGCTAAAGTCATCCTGCCTCACAGGAAAGTAAGCCTCTTTGCACGCTGATTTAGGGTTTGCATGACCATGCTGCAATAGGTTTATTATCATTAAACTTTCATAATGATATTTCCAGTGAATAGAAATGCAAGCATTTGCAAGATTCGCCATCTCATTTAAAGCCAGGATGATGCATTATTCTTAGATAAGTAAATAACTGAACGCACAAAGCTCAAGAGATTATAAGGGAATAATTTGAAGGTTTCAGCCCAACTGGACACAACAGGAGCCAATTTTAAAGGATATGAGTTCTAAGGTCACTGTCCCCACACTATGCAAATGCTCTTCAATAAGGCATTTTACCTCATGTGTCTGAAGGGCTTTGTAGTAGACAGTTTTGAAATATAATTTAAAGTCTGTGATTTTACATGATTTAACCACCTTTTCTTTGACATTTGGTGAAATTCACCAGCTGTCAATAAAATAAGGTCCATATGTACCGACACTCTTTATTAATGAGTCAAAATTTCATAAGAACATTTGGCAGATGTCCAGAGAGACTTACAAAACCCTGGAGCAACTGAGGGTTAAGTGTTGCTCAAGGACACAATGGTAGACAATGGGGGTTTGAACCTGTGACTTTGTAGTCAAGTGTTTTATCCTCTAGACTACCACCATGCCACAGTGACCACTCCATCATTCTGGTTGATTAGGTGAATCGCACAAGTTGAGCAAATAAGAGAAAATCTCATCTTAAAGTAAACATAGTCCACAGTTATTTTTTTAATAAAACCACATGTCAAAATGATTTGTATCCACCATTTGCCTACATAACTGCAATAAGTCTCTTATATTTACCTTATGTGACCAAGCAACCTGGTACCAATCCTCCCTACTGAATCTCTCCAGATCCTCCAGCATCAGGCCCTGACTTTTCAAATCTCACTTTCAGCTCACCCCACAGTTTTCAAATTGGTCAACTGGATATCTAAAACGCGATTCTGGCATCACTGTACCATGTTGTGTGTATTTATATGTTTAGAATAATTGTTTTACTGGTAGATCCAACCACAT
>JBBMFX010000037.1:14877636-14896883 GCA_037832545.1 Rhabdalestes septentrionalis | reverse complement strand
TCTCTCTCTCTCTCTCTCTCTCTCTCTCTCTCTCTCTCTCTCTCTCTCTCTCTCTCTCTTTCTCACTCTCTCTCTCTTCCTCTCGTTTTCCATTTCAGTGCTTTAATATTTTTTTTCCAATAAGGATTCTCTGATATGGAACTGTGGGCCAATACATTTATGGACATATCAGCACATGCCGATTAAGGCTGGTGTCGTAGCAGTTAATTAGGAAAAGGGCGTTTGAAATTCACGTGATCTGACTTGAGCCAGAACACTCTACAATTGAAACACACATCCAGGAGATCCATATGTAAAGAAAATCACCAAATGTTAATTTAGCATATCTATCACAGTCACACCGAACATTGTGCACTGCTAAAATGCAGCTAATACAAAATGAGTTGCCTACAGAGTTAAGAATATGATGACTGACTTTAGGTGTCTTGGATAAGGCACATGCTAGCCTTCTCCATTCTAGTGTTCATAGTATTGTATGATAGTTTTTGATTGTATGTTAGTGGCTACTTATGTCACTTCTTATGCAATAGTCTTAAGATGTTTAAGTATCACTACTTATGTCACTATTGCAATAATGGGCTCAGAAATGATTACTACACTCTCAAAAATGTTTTGCCTTACTGATCTACAATGTTTCTGCTTCTGAAGATTGATACAGGCGTTCATTATCTCTCTTGCTCAAGATGCTATGCCGCCGTCTTAACTTTGGAGTGCTGAACTTGTCGCTAGTATGAGTGTAATGCTAAAAGTAACCTCTGACACAGTCTCCTTCTGTGTTCCTGGACCACGACACTATGTTTTGGCTCCACATCTTCTGGTCTGGACTGGAGCTGGTACTACTGGGCCCGTAAGCAGGCCAGAAGGGGCTTTTTGGCATTTCAGAGAAGCGCTGGCCTGCTCATCTGGGTCATGTCAGAAGCAGTGTCAAACCCTCAGATGCTTCCTCTGCTTGGGACTTGCTCCATATGTGTCCACTTGGGCCGCTGCGCCGGGACGCCCCCCCCCCTGTTCTCAGCCCTTATGGTCTCGTTCCAGCTTGGATGCGGAAGTGTGCAAGCGCACACTACAAAGTGAATCACAGTTTGTATGTAGTACAAGTGTACACTACAAAGTGAAAGCTGGCGGAGTTCGTTATTTAAAAGTCACCAAAAAAACTCTCCAGGCCATGAGCCCTGGGGGTTGGACGGCTGAGGTGGCCGAATGTTGATCTCTTTGAAAATGGACAAAGTTGAGGCTGCAGGATGGCTGCTTTGCTTTTATATAAAGTTTACTTTCAGCCAAGAAATGTTTGGTGTGCAGTGTTTGGTCCTGTATTTTTACAATAGTGCTATTAGTGTCACATAGCTAATGTGCTATTTTAGATCTTGCGTTATGCAAACTGTATGCTTTATCATAAGACACCTACCATACCGACCTCAAGCAGACATGCTTATGTGCTTCTGGACATCGTCAGACACATATCTATGCAAAAATAGACAGAATTCAGGTTCCAAGATGACTCCTACTACTATTTCAGGGTTGTTTTGTGTTTTTTCACCAAATTGTTGCTTTTAAGTCTATAAGGACTGAGATTAGGATTCTTTTCTTATGTCAGAGGGGCAAAAAAATGCACAAACAAAGTCGCCCTGGTTTGGCACGCCCAATAAATCTGTTTGAAACAGAAGTTAATTTTGCTAAGTACTTCATAACAGCACGGTTTTACACCTCGCTGTGATCGCATGATGGAAACATTATGATTAATTATTGAACATGAATCCATCATCTTTTATTTATGCATGCATTAAGCAGACCTGGGACCGCACTGTGTAATTATTGTTCTTTTGTGCCACAGTTCTCGCCTCTGATATGACTGGTGAGACGAAAGCGGGACATGATGGATCTAGGCCCTCGCTCTGATTGACGTTTTGCACGCTGACGTGACCCAGAATGATTTCTGTTTAATGCTTTTTTTCGCTCGTCTCTGTTTCTCCTTTAGAGGCGGCTTGTAAACACTGATGGAATAACGCGCTCCTCTCTATAATAGGTCAACAGCTGCATTTAAAAAATTAATCAGCGTTTCTTGGCAAGTCGCAAAGGTTAGCCGGCATGCCTGGAGATGCGGTGGGAGGCTTCAGCGTCTCGGCGGAGCTGCGAGGAGCTGCTTTGATGAGGAGAGCATGTAAATGATTTGCGTGTCATTACAGGGGGAGGTAGTGGTGGCGTTCGTGGTGCGGGGAAGGGGGGCTGCAATCAGCCTGTGATCCAACACGGGAGCGCCACTCTGTGGCTGCAGCTATCAGCTCATATACGTGTTGAGACAAGGCACTGTGCTGCCTCTGGGTACACAAACACACACACACACATGCACATTATAAGTAGGGATGGCCAATGACATCGTATTGGCAGTAATGGTTTTAAAACTGATCAGTATTGGACAGGTGTTTAGATTTTAATGTTTAATTAAATATGAATCTTTCCCATATATGTTTATTACTTAGTTAGGCTTCAAATTTCTTGATAATTTCTGCAACTATAGGTCACTTGATGGTCTCAAGGACGTTTCAGGGTTACGTTTCACCAAACAGTGCGATACATGTGACAAAGAATCCTGAAAACTTTAAATATTGAAAACTATTTGATGGTCAATTTTATTTATGTATTATTTGGAAGAGCATAGTTGGTTTTGAGTTCAAATATTTGCCTTTTATTCATGTCAATGCATCTGTAACTTTCTAGGACTGTTGGTATTGACAGGTCATCAAAAGTCATAGTAAAGATATTTCTATATAAACATATACTTGGTAGACTATGCCCAAGTTTTTATGTTTTAAGGCATCAGCATTGACAGGGACAGATATTTGGACGATAATGAACAAACATCAGTACATGTCTAAAATGTCCCATATTGTGCATCCTGAATAAAGACGGATCTATCATGAATAATGAATATCCGCGTAGTACACAAATTCCTGTTTCAGTGCACCCACAATGAACATATATCAGGATTGCCAGCTGCGAAAATGTAAATAAAATTTTTTTGGTGTCAACAACATTCTAAAATTCCCATATCAGTGCGTCCCTAGTCATCAGATTTAATATGTTCTTTTCTATAATATCACTGCACTATATTAGAGATGCACAGATATGCTGTTTTAGACATCTAAACACATGAAATATCTACTGACACACACACACTCCATGCACACATAATGAAAAGAAAATGTGCATTCATGCATGTATATATTGACACACTCTTGGTCACATAGATGCATACAAGCATACAAGCAGACACACATATAAAGTCTCTCACATGCACACACAAACAGACATGCAGCTCTCTGTCATAGAACAATCAGACTGTTACTGACATTTAGATTAGCTCAGAACAGATTTTAATCTAAGCACAGACACATCCATATTAATAGAGAAAGCCAGCGCTTGGCTGGTACATGCATGTCTGCTCTGGATGGATTTACTGAAGGAAATTAGCTCGGAGAATGAGCCTCAGCCCATGGCCTCTTTTGAATCTGTGTTTACTTTTTACCGACTTGAAATATTGATGCTTTTTCAAGCCGTAGACAGATTACTCCCATAGGTGTCAAGAAGTGTGTGTGCATGGAAGCGCAGATGAAATATGCATGGCTACCCTGAATTGCTTTTAGTTATTGTAAAATATTCACCCAGGTGTGCACAGGGCACAGCAATATACGCCAGCTGACAGAAGAGATGAATTTTTCAGAGCCGTGCAGACTCATCCCCGCAGAAGAAGCAAAGACGAGTGTCTGATCGCTCATGACACGGAACTGAAAACAATCTTCCTGAAGTTTTAATAAGTTTAATGTCATTTGGAGAGGAAGAAAAATCAATCGGCAAAGGTTATCCCTGCTTCGCTACATGTAAACAAATCTCTGATCTCACAGTGATTTGATTCCATTACACAGTTTCAGGGGATAATAAGGAAATCATCGGGAATTTAAAGGAACAGAAATATTATTGTGCTTGAAAATACACTGAATACATGTGCCTGCAGGGATTGTTTTCACGATAGTGGAATAAAAAAAGCAGCCATAAATTCAGTATAGCAGACTTCTTACAATTATTTGATTTTGTCGAAAAATTAAGCAGGAACACATTATTGAATATTGTGCATCATTTAAATATTATTATTGAATCTGATTAATTAATTTGGGACTGATTCTGTATGTAATGTAAAGCAAGATGTGGCTGAATTCCATTAGATGATTTTTATAATGTTCAGACTTATGGCACAATTTTAAAAATACAGTGAATGCATTATATTGACTGGGGGAATATTTGCACAGCAGCATTGTATAGCTTTAAATTTCATTTTTGCTGCAAAATAGAATTTTAAATACCAAACTTAAATGTAGCTTATTAAATTTAATTATAAACAATTTTATTTCATTCTCATTAGACTTCAGGCTGTTGCATCAGTTTTTATGTATTGACATACCTTGTTTGTCTATATGTGTGTGTTTGTCTCTCTCTCTATCTTTCTCTGTGTGTGTGTCTTTCTGTCTCTTTCTCTCTTTCATTCTGTCTATCTCAAAATGCAGCATCCTGTCCCCCAAGAGCATTCAAATCCTTCTCCCAGCCTGACAGAGAGGGTCTCTCTCTGGGGGGTCCTGCTCCCATTGCTACCTACCTGGCATTAGCATATTCATAGCTTTCCTTCTAAAAGCGTAAACATGTGTGTTTATGTGTGATTAAGAGGGAGATTACCTCATCACCTTTATTTGGGTCTCTGGCTTTCGTGATTCACCTGAGTGGAAAATGTCTTAAAGAACATAGAGTCAACTCTTGCAGTGAACTGGGTTTGATATGGCATTTCTGACATACACAAAAGCGGTAAGACCTAGAATACACCTCCCGTTTTCTGGTATACATTTAAAACCTTAAAATGCTTCACCATAGAAGTTACATTTTTCATAGTGTAAAGTAGAGCACATAAATCATTTAATGCGTTACCCTTTCTCTGGTAACCTATGGTAAGTGCCGTGATTATAAAATTATTCTTTCCTTGTATTTTTGAAAAGTACTGCATGTTAATCTAGTAAAACAACAATCATAAATAAACCTCATTATGTTCATTGGATACTGTGTGAATTATGAACATTTTCAGCATAAAGCCATGATTCTTATATAATTATTACAATATTATTAGCTAAATGAGTGTAGCATTGTTTTCCCAAGAAGGATAAGAAAACAAGAAGGCAAGATTAACTAACCCAGATGTTCACAGCTGTAATACATACCTTTGTACATCATACACAAACACATGTGCACCTGCATGCAATCTGTCTTTTGACCCTTAAAAAATATTTATACATGAATCGCCTCACCTTTATGAGCTTCAACCCAGAGCCTGTTGTCCTCACTGAACCCCTCTATGGAAAAGCTGTAGGTGTCAATGCAATCCGGTTGTGGTTCTTTTCTGCTGTCACAAATTCCACACCAAAGTGAATTTCCTCTCCTGTCAATACCAATCTGAGGTTTGCCCCTCAGTCCTGAAGGAGAGCGTGATCCAATAAAGCTCAGACACTTTCTTTTGGCATAACAGCCCCTGCACCTTGTTAGTACTGTAGAGTTCTATTACAAGCAGCATTTGCAGCCTTGGCACCCCTAAACAGACTTTAACACACAACTTAGCACATATAGATGAATTCACACTATGCACTCGTCTGTACAGTCAAGGTTTTTTATACGGTAAAATACCGCATTCAGCATGTTTCTCAGAAATAAATGCACTAGAGTATTTTCTGTCATAAGACAGAATTGAACTAGAATTGAACTGGACTGCACAGTATGGTGAGATAAGAGTTTCAATGGTTACAAAGTACACTGGGTCAAATAGGTTAACAAACACTAGTTTGTATAAGCCAGATTTTGTTTTAATCTTGTAACAGAAATGATCTTGTATTGAAGCTGATAGAGATGTGCTGTAACTTTTAATGGCTATGTATATTAGATTATTACAGATCCACTCTACAGTAAATAATCCAGAAGTGTTACATAAGTGTTAAGACACTGTTGCTGTTACTGACATTAGCTGACATATGAAAATAGAGTTTGCTGAATTCCACTCATTTTTTATTTCAGTATATTTCAGCGTAGTTCAGTTGTTGAAAAGAAAAAGTTATTGTCAGGAACAGAAATATAGCAATTTTATTCACAATCCAAAATGAGCATGTACATTGTCATTTAGATTATTTGAATGCTATGTAATGGAATATTAAAAGAAAAAGGATTTTAGGAAACATTTTTATAATTTGCATTATTTATAATCTAGGCCAACCTAAATGTGTGTGTGTGTTTGTCTCTTCACTACTCAGACACTGAGGATGTTGCTGCATCCGGTATGGCGTCCGTGTCTCCGCTGATCCTTGCAGTGTATGATCTAAATCTGGCCTAACAGGCCTCTCTTCTCAGTCTTAACGACGACCTGGCACGACACCTCTCCCCTTCTCCACTCTCACTGCGCCTCCTCCCCACTTTGCTCCCTCCATTCAGGATATTGAGAAAGACCTTTGTCAGGAAGGGGAGGCCCATGGGGCATTAAGGGGGATACAGAACCCACTGTGATAAATTACTGTATCACCTTTCAGTCGTCAGGTACCACCAGGACCTGTTTCATAGCAAGAGCAATGTCAGAAACATCACCATTCACTTCTTTTTACTCAGATCATATAGATTACGCCTTAATATGATGTAAATGTGTTCTTGAAGCAACAGCTCTTTTTCATCTTACCCCATTTAACATGCTTGAGATCCATAGTTTGATAACTTCTAGTACTATACAGATTACAAAAATACATCGAGATCTAAATTTATCTTCAACAGATTTGCAACTAGACAATGTTTGTTAAACTTTTTTTTTTTTTTACACCAAAAATTGCAACAAAATGTTCTTATTTAAACAAATAAAATTCCAAAACCAATCTGTCCCACAGTATAAACAGCAAACCGGCTTGCTGGAAAAGCTAATGGGGAAAGTCATCTGATCCAATAGCAACAAAACAATGTTTGCGAGATTTATCCACTGGTGCCTAATAAGTCTTAATAGTGAAAGTCTTTTTAGTGGCCATTTGTCAACTTCAAACACCAAACATGTC
This sequence comes from Rhabdalestes septentrionalis, assembly GCA_037832545.1. Classification (NCBI taxonomy): domain Eukaryota; kingdom Metazoa; phylum Chordata; class Actinopteri; order Characiformes; family Alestidae; genus Rhabdalestes; species Rhabdalestes septentrionalis. The sequence continues at coordinate 14,889,771 of JBBMFX010000037.1, read as the reverse complement.
AGAGCAAAGTTGGGTCAGTTTTTAAATGATCACTTTAAGTGTCTTTAAAATCACTTACACAAACAGGGTGATCACACAGAACAGGACAAAACGACAGCCTTTTATATTCTTTGCAACACAATGGTACAAATAAGATCACATTAGTACAGGTGGGTGTGATAGAAACGAGAAACATATTGGAATATCCACAGGATTCTGGAAAGAAAACAACAACAATCATTTATAGAAGAGCCAATTCAGGATCTGCCATGCTTTAGCTCAGGTGGCAAACCTGAACAAGGACAAAAAGAGAAGCCAATCCCCGACAGCTGAACCTTATATGAAATACAGCATGCATGAATGCAGGCCCTTGTTGAAAAGGTGCCCTAATCCTTGGCTCGGCTGCGTGCCTGCCACATTAAAGGTATGAGTGGTTCTGCATGGAATAAATAAATAGGATGTCCTGAGCTGTCAGGCGGCCGCATGAAATGCATTGTGTTGGCCGTAGAGGGATCTGACAGGGTATGAATCAAAAACCTGTGCTGGAGCGGCAGCCATTAATATGCAAACAGAAGAGACGGCTTCAGTTTAATTTATATAATATTCCCCGAAGAATCATTATTATTCCAGGGATCTTGCCAGCAACATTTGGCCTATAAAGAAATTAACTTTGTCTCCTTGCTAAGTACACCAATACATCAAGCCGTAATCTCCCCAGCAGATGAATCATATTTCAAATTATACAAGACGAATGTATTCGTATTTCATATTTTTCTAATTTTTCCTGTCTGACCATCTGTATGTATTAAGACTTACGAAGATTAATCTCTTGATCCTATTGGAGCAGGAGCCAGGTGTTTTTCCTAATACAAGTGTGAGTAAATAAGGCCGAGTATCAAGACCTAATCCTCTGCATTAGTTTTTATATTTCAGTAATATATCTGGGACAGCGATTCTCCCGACTTATACCAATGTCAGACTCGCTTTTGTGATTTTGGATGTGGGTGCATATGAGTGTGTGTGTGTGTGTGTGTGTGTGTGTGTGTGTCTGAAATCCCATATGTGCTGCATTGTGAATATCAGTGGCGTATGAAATTGCTCTGCATGTCTCCAGATCACTGTGTTAAATCATTTAAGAGCTCCATCCCCTTTGAAAGGGGATCAGGCCTGCTAGAAGCATGTGTGTTTGTGTGTGTATGTGAATGTGTGTGTGAGTGTGTGTGTGTGTGTGTCAGATTGGGGTGTTAGGGGTTCAAATAGGGAAACCAAAGGTCATCACCACTATGACCTACATCCTTCTTTACAGATACAAGCCCTTCATGATTACTTTTCTCTGAAAAAGGAAGTAGCCTATTTCATCCCAACATGCTTTTTTGTCCCGACAACAGCTAACAACCCCAGCTACTTGGAGCAATAATGGCTGACTTTGGTATTAGCACCCCAGGCTTATGGCTAAGGACAATAGACAAAATATGGCATCCTTTCTTGTGTGTGTGTGTGTGTGTGTGTGTGTGTGTAATGTTTTATGAGCGTCTTCTATGAGATTAGGTCCTCTTCTAATCATGATTAGACACAGCATATTAACTAGCTCTGGTCTTTTTATTTTCATCTATTCTCTGATCTGATCAAAGAAGGCGAGTCAGGTCACTTTGTAGACTGAACTATTGTTTGAATGCACTTCTGTCAGGGCTTTATTATCCTGTAGGACAGCAAAGACACATAAGTCATATGTCATGAATGACTGGCTCTTTTTTAAAAGCATAATTGTGATTAACAGTTCTTTTATAACTCATGACATGTTTTAGATTAAGTAAATACTTGGCCATGGTTTGAGGATAAATGCATCACTGCATATCAGCTGTTTATAGGTTGGGCATGCATACAATCCACATAAATTGCATTTAATAATGGGGCGAATCTTTAGATTTTTGACACATGAGTTGCATCATCAAGCTTTAATTGGCTTGTTTCTAACTGTGGAGTAACACTGAAAATGCACACAACAAGAGTGTAACTACTGGTGACTGCTTACAGCTGGATCACAGTAGTGTAGCATATATATGTTTATCCGCATTAGTTTTTTCATTTGTATTTAAACAGATTCACAATTATGTTGTGTAACTACAGCAGTAACAACCTAAATTATGTTTTGAAAATGGTGATATTTCTAATAAATAGTTGCTCCATTTCGAGTGAATCATTTTGTCTATATATCATTGATATTGTGATGTTTGAATGCATTTAGGGTATTTTGTGAGCTGTTACCTACTTGCTTAGTTTCAATTACATACAACAACAGAGTTTTTTTAAGTAGTGTAGCATTTCAAAATCCTGGAAAGTCTGTGAACTGATTGTTCATTAGAGGGTTCAGATTTTATCAATAGATTCATGTTGACACACAATCCTAATCTTATACAATTATACAAACATTCACAAATTAATTTCTCCCTAAACAGTTCCAATATTAAAAGTAGAAATGATTGCCATTAATACTAAATACATTTAAAATAAACAATGGTCTTTTTGCATGATTTAGACATGTTTGTAATCCATACAAGGCTTTTACACTTTTCATCATTGGCTTTAGCTCTTTAGATCTTTAGTATTACACCCCTCCGTTTTGTTGAGGCTGTACCAGCCGTGTGAATCTCCTCCATGGAGCAATCAGGTGTGATGATTAGGCCGACCATTTGCAATATGAAAATGAATTCCTCAGCCCTCTCGAGGCTATTCCTGGGTCAGTGCCCACATGGCTCATGCCTGTTCCGTAATTCATTCCCTGCTTTATCTCAATAATGATATATGCCAAGGATTATGAATGGAGATATTTCCCCTGATGGTAATTTAAATGGTATTTGGGAAAAGCTTTCAGATGACTTTTGTCATCCGCAGTCCTGAAGATGGCAACGAGGCTCCACCACGGCACTGCTGGGATCATACATGGTCGCTTGTTGTGGCAAAGCCATGCCCTGACTTTGGTTAAAGGTACAGTGTTTCTTTTAGTAGCAGATCAAGAAAGAGCTAAAGAGCAGTTTCCTAAACAGCACATTTACTTGTATGTTGATGCCGATGGGTATACCTGCTTAATCTACTTTTGTATGCAAAATAAACCAATTCTGGAGTATTTCCAGGGTTAAAAATGTAATGTGTCTAGTTAAGTTATTGTTGGTTTACTACACACTATTTGTTCCAATAAAGAACTTTCTGTAAAGAACCCTTCCACCTCCTAAGAATAGACTCTTTATTCTATAGCCAAGACATATGTCCTGCAAATTCCACTTTATTTAGTTGAGTAGGAGCATTGAAAGTCTTGGTTGAGATATCTTTACACTATGAAGATATTTGCGTCTAAACCAGTCCTGACAAGGTGGGTTTAGCTCTCACGCCAAGGTGTGCAGGGTACAAAGAGTTTATTGGCCATTTACTTGAAATCATGAGTTCTTGCTTGTCAAAGGCCGACTCCAATGTCTGTTTGGGGTGTCAAGCCCTATTAAGGTGCCAGGATCCCTAAACAGTGGCTGTATTTGTATGTGGCACGTGTGTATGTTTATGTGTATTTAAGTTAAGCCGTGGGCCGTCAGAGGGCTAATTGATGACTGGGGCCTGTATATCGGAAGTCAACTGAATGGAAAGGCACGAGAGGGGGTGCTGTTTTCTGGGGTTTCTCTTTGAACTGGCAACACTGGAGGAGTGGCAGGGCTAACGGCCGAGCACAGCACTGCATGGGGCAGCTGCATCACTCCCTCCTTTCTTTCCTTCCTTCCTTCCTTCCATCAGGCCTAGGCTCCCTCGGCGCCAGCTACAAAGCCGATACCGTCTGCAGCCTGGAAACACCTTGAGATAAAAAACTCAACCTCTTTCCTTCATTTAGGAAGAAAATGAACACCTTGAAATGTCGGGGCCTGTAAGTGGATGCTCATTTTCAGTTCTATGACTACACACACACACACACACACATATATATATATATATATATATATATATATATGATCTGAAATAGACTCCATCAAGTGGTAATGAATGCAAAATGCGTAGGAAGGATTTTATATTGTTGAAATAATAAATAAACAAATACAATAACAGCAAAAACAAAATCATGCATACTACTTAAGTGCTGTATAGTTCAGTGCAGCGAACACCAACATGGTGACCCCTGGTTTAGAATAAGGAATATCAGTGTCATAATTATTTGTAGATACAAATACAAAAATATTGCAAACTATAATAAACATTGATAACCTGGCTACCAGTTGTTGTTGATGTGTACCCTGGCACATGTATGTCTTTTCATATTCACTGAAGTAGTGTAGTGGAAAACACCACCATCCCCGCTTGGAGGACCATCATTTGAACTCCTGCCTAGTTAGGAATATCATAGCTGAACCAAAAAAGATTCACAATCCAAGAGCACTTGTACGTTGCTTTGAATATGGAAATCATCACATTTTTCTGTGATTTCTGTGTAAAATTAGTTATTAGTATGTCAGGTTTTGATGTGTCTTACAGTCAGTGTAATTTCACTTAAAAAATTATATTTATTGGTTATCGAGACCAGTTGTTATTGCTGGTTATTGTTAAATTTAAGATTAATAATTGCAAAAATGTATTATTATTATTTATTTTTTTGCATGTTAATGTTTTGAAAGTGTTCTTAGCTCCTTAGGATTTTTCTGTTTCCAAACACACACACACTTATTAGTTCTGACTGGCCTTCATTAAAGCGTGTGATTGGTAGCACATGGAGTCAAAGCGGAGCGTGTCTGTCTTGCGTGTTTTCCTCACACGGAAGGTGCGCAGTGGGAAATTGCAGAGTTGCCCTGCTGTAAGCCGACTCCTGCGGCCGATTTCCTGTGCTTTGCTCCACACACGTGGCCCGCTGGCTGCCTGTCTGCCATGCTGTGCTGCGGGAAACGCACAACAATCAGGCCTGGCAGACTGCGGAGATTTTAATCATTGTGTATATAACCGAATTAAGAGCAGGATAAACACAGCCTGCTGTTACAGTTTCACTATCATCTCAAATAAACAAAAGACCAACACATTAAAAGCTTATAGCACCTTTTGAACTGTAGTGTTTGTACAAAGAAAAATAGGAAAATGGGACGAAACAAGACTATGCACACATGGCACTTCTATATAGTGTATGTGTGTGTGTGTATGTGTGTGTGTGTATGTGCTTGAATGGTGTTGTTTAAGGGGGGGGCACAAGTGTGCTTATGTGTGCTGCCTGGTCTGGGTGAAGATGAAAAGTTTTGCGGACTTGTAACCCTTCTCCCCCGCCGCTAATCTCCTAAAAGCCCTGTAATCCCGAGCCGCACGCACATGCCGCAAGCAGCAATATTACTGTTCATATTCTTAATCTGCTCATATACGCCTTGCTGTCCCCCCCGACGAGACGTCCTGCATGGCGTGTTCCGCCGGGAATTAAGTGTACTACACAGAATTCATCCAGGACAGCACAGTCTCTCTTTATCTTTATTTTTATTTTTCTTTCTCTCTCCCTCTGGCTTCTCATTCTAGCTATATGGGCCCAAGCCACAAACATGATTTTCACTGATACATGAGAGAGAGAGAATGAAATAGAGAACAAGAAAGACAGAGAGAAAGGTAGAGAGATAGATAGAGAGAGAGAGAGAGAGAGAGAGAGAGAGAGAGAGAGAGAGAGAGAGAGAGAGAGACGGAGAAAGATACAGCGACAGACAGAGAGAAGGAGAGAGAGAGCAAGAGAAAAAGGAAGAGAAGAAGAGAGAGAGAGAGAGGCACGACATGGAACATACACTGAAAGCCACAAAATGTTCAGGTGCGAAGTCTGTGGCAGGTGAAATATTGAGGAGGGGGAAAGCAGGTTTAAGTTGTCCTGCTGTATGATACCTGGCTAAGCACAGTGCCAGCTCACTGTGGCAGCACTGGAGGAGGACCAGACACATCAGTGTAATACTTATAAAGCTTATTAAAAGCCTGTTGACACCAAGACATGCAAGGAACACACAGAAGATTAGTCTGTGGCAGTGATGACACCAGCCATGTCAGTGAAATTGTGGGGAAAAAATCACACACTGCCTCGCCACGGACGAGGCATCACTACACTTCACGTAAAATCCGAATAAAGTGTCATTACATATTTTTCATTTTCATGATATTAATTCTTTTGTCGTGTTGAGTTTAATATGCATTTTTTTTTCAAAGTGTCGCTAAGCTGATTACGCTGGTTTGGACAGTCTCGAAAACAGCACGGTATAAACTGATCTTGTTTTTATTTGGTTTCATACAGCATTCAAAAACTTTTACATACAGGATGGAGAATTTGTTTAAAACTAGAGCACAAATGAGTGAAACTAGAGATTAGTATTTTAAAAGCAGCATTACTAGGCTATTACTCTCTGAATAAACAGGGCTACAAATGTGTGATATAATACTGATTTTGCAGAAAGCTGCTATATTATCAACAGAAAATTTTGGAACAGTTAAATTAAGTAAAATTCAGTCAAATCCTGCAACAAATCTGCCTGACAAAGAACACCCTCACACAATTTGAGTAGTTTGAGCATGACTGACTTTTAGATGCTCGCCTTAAGAACTGCTTAAAGCTTAAAATTTCTTACAGAAATGCATGAGAACTGTCCCTGTGGAATTTCCACCTGGACATGGTTCAACACACACACACTGTACCCAGCATAGTCTCCTAAACATGGTATGCTAACTGTGGTTAGACGTCCAGAACCAATTAGTAGGATGAATTGGTGACGTAGCTATTTGCTGATTGGTTCTACATTCATGTCGGGAACAAATCAATTAAATGTGCTTTGCTTAGATGGTGGCCAAAGAAATGAAAGTGGTGAACAGTTTCCAATATGTCCTTCAATAAATGTCAAACCATCAATCTAGCAACAACTGGGCAATGGTAAGTGCTGCTAGTAGGAAAGAGGTGCTGGAATGCTAACAGCATATAATTTTTTCTGAATAAATAAACCATAAAAGCATATGGCTAAACCATATCATGTCCAAACACTATATGGACAAACGGACACACCTTTTTCAGCATTTCGGTTAGGCCCCTTACTTCCAGTGAAGGGCTTAATTTTAATATTTCAGCACACCAAGGCATTGTGGACAACATCATGCTTCTAAATTTGTGGACACAGTTTGGCGAAGAACCTTTTCTATTCCAGCATGACTGTGTCCCAGTGCACAAAGCTCCATAAAGTCCCTGTTGCATTAATGGACAAGCACCCCAATACTTTTGTCCATATAATGTATATACACACATACACAAGGGCATGTCTTTCTACACGCAGCTTACAGATTGTGTGTGTGTGGTGAAGGTGTAGTTATGTGTGCTGCATGGTCTGGGAAAAGATAAAGTGGTACCATATAATCTTCATCATTTTTAAACACAAGGAAATTGGTAAATTATTAGCAAATTTGTAAATGCATTTTTAATATGTTGGAGGCCATATTGTAAAATGTAGCAATGTCACCATGATATAGTGCCTAATATGTACTATAAATGATGTATTGTGCAAGTTATGAACTTATGACAATGAAAAGTTTAATTCAATGGGTTAACAAGTAAGTTTGGTATCAGTATTTTTGTTATCGCCCTTCATCATTTTTAGCATCTGAATGCCAAACTAGTCTTCAAGATGCCTTTCACTGCCTTTTTAAACACTCTTTACTTGTTTCCCTTCTTTATACTTTCATCTGTTCTTGATATGTTTTTGTGAACTGTCTGAGCGAGACTGGGTGCTATGAGCATGTGTGTGTATGTGTGTCGGAGAGAGAGAGATTTGACAAGTGAGGCCAGAGCGTGTATCAGTGGAGTGTGAAATGTGCCGGCCGGATTGACAGCTGAATGACGGATACCTGCGAAACATATTCTCTCCACCAAGACCTGAGCTTTTTCTCAAAGTGATATAAACAAAACATTATCAGAGACAACCCTCAGGAATTGCCTTATTCCCTCAGCCCTGAAGTAGAAAAAAAAATGCACGGTGCAGCTAAAACGTTGTGATGTGGAAATCCTGTTGATATTTTTTGCACTATTGATTTGCGGCAACACTTTCTCAATTATAAATGTACGGAAGAGGAGCCTGCTAAAGCTCTCTGAGTGGAACCTGGGGGTGACAGCCTGTGATGGAAAACCGATTCTTTTGAGACGACACACAGGCATTTGCATGGCGTGTGGGTGAGAGAGGAGAGAGGGGACCGATTTTGCGCTTTTCTGTTTTTAGAATAGCCAGGGATTGGGATTGAGCCCGGTTTTAAAACATACAGTAGATTAGGGATATTTCAGTTACACAGTAGACTGGGAATTGGACTGAGAGTAAACAAATATCTAAGACATATTACAAAGTATTAAAAAAATCATTTAATACTCAATACTGATATAAATCAGTTCTTTAGTATCAGAAAACATGCTTGTTCCATAATTTAGACTGTGGATAAGCTAAATAATGACAAACAGGATGTATGTGCAAAATCTCTACATCTAATCAATTGAGTTTTGAGGCATCACTTGACTTAATCTCTTCTTGTTGATACATAATTATCCGACATGTAAAAATTTGTTGTATTGTATTACAATCCCACCGTTTTACGCTATTAGGATTAGTGCACCGTATGCTGTTTATCATGCAACCGGGACACAGCAAAAGTGAATGTGAAATAGTTGTTTTTACCACGGTGAACCCTTCCAGCATCTCCACACCATTTTTCTTACCTACTGTTCCACTTCCACAAACTTCCATTATAAATAATTAGCCCTTACCAGCCTGTCTCTATCATCAGGTCACCTTGGGAAGACTCTTGTTCTTGAGGGGTGGGGGTAGAGGGGTGTTATGTGCTACACACACACACACCCACACAGAGACACTCTCTTTAAGACGAATGACTGTATCGTACCCTTGACCAGGACAGTCTGTTCCACAACAGTTAGGGAAGATTTTTAGTGTGTCCGGGATCCTTTGAGGCCAGTTCCTTCGTTCCCCGCTCCCCCTGCACTATCAGCTAGGCAGCAGACCACCTCTCCGCTCCTTTACTAATTATTCCATTTGCAAGATAAATCTGGCCGAGCGTGTCAGATCAATCATAGCTGACATTTTATACACGTGGACCACAGTGCTACACGGAAGCCTTTTTGCCTGTGCACGTTTTCTTTTATAGCCATCAATTCTCCAATGTCGATTCTTTGTTTTTTGTCAGACGGAGTTTCGGTGGGGTAATGAACGAGCAGGTAATTTCGGTGCAGCTGTTTTGCTGGACTGTGAACAGAAACATGCAACATTCACCATCTTTTCTTCTTTTAGAAGCACTAGCATCCATCCACCGTATCCTTTTTCTTAGAAATGGACCGATCCCGATCCCATCCTTTTTACAAGGATGTTCTACACATGTAGACAATGTCGGTTAGCAAGTGTTGGAAATGTGTTTAGGGGTAAATATTTGCTAGCTATTGGAGAGCGGTGAGAAACAAACATACAAGTGTTCTTCAGGGGCCTGGGGAAGGACCCTACAGGTTTTACAGCATGTCTACAGCATGTGTACACAGCACAAGCAGCGCAAAAACAGTCGTTCTGTCCTCAGATGCCGGCTCTGATCCCTGTCCTGAGGCTTGTTACACACTAATAAACATTGCTTGTCCACTAGAGGATGACATGAAAAAAAGATTTAGCCACTCACTGCTGAATATTATTATTTTTTTATTACTTGTATGTGTTATTTGTTTTTGACATTGGATTAAGGATGTTCATCTCAATATGAAGCTGAAGGAAGCTTCTTGCACTGATTACAGTCAGAGCGGGTCGCAGAATGACGAACAGAATGATGATTTAAGGCTGGACAGTCCACAAGTGATTATGGCTGTGTGTGGGGATTTTGGAATTTGACAATTTCAGTGATTGCAGTTTCATAATTTAGTGGAAACACAAAATGCCCACTTTAGATACAGACAAGCTCACTGATTTATATTCAATGGTTGTTTTTACTAGATCCATATATTTATCTGGCTTCACCATTGATAATCTGTATGAATGACAGCCAACACAACCTTTATTTTAACTGATAGACCTGTTCTCAACCATTATTATTTTAAATATTTTATATACAGAGTGTTGTGAAATGCCTCTATTTGGCATGCTTTTCTAAATCGTAATATTTTAATCTTTAAATGACACAATTTCTCACCACTTTCATCAGCAAAACAATTTGAGTGTATGTAGAATCTTGAAAATATTTACACAATTTCCAGATGTTTTTAGGATTTGGCATCTTTCCTCTTTGCTTTGACAGCATGACTATAGTTGGCATAGACTGCAAAAACTTGATGTGATGATTAGATCAGTTTCATCTTCATCTGCTTCAATGGATGGGATAAGTCTCCGCTGATAAATCCAGGCATTTTGTACAACAAAATACCCAAAGATGAACAAACTGAATCTGTTAGGTAAACCAGCATTCTGTCTGATTTCAAATAAATTGCAGTGTAGGCAGTTGATTGTTTATGTCCAGATTTTGATTCTGGGTCACTGCACCAAGGTATGTCTGGAGTCTCCTCTCAAATATGTGGATTATAACACAAAATTAGATATTTACTTTTTAGTGCTGTGCACAGCAGTTAAACAATTATATTTTTGTCAAAAGCCTTTATTATACAATTATATGTAGGTCATTATTTCTGGCCAAACTGCTGAACATTACGAAGAAATGTTGATATTAGTTTTGATTACCAAATGTCAGGTCAAAGACTAACAACGTTTCTTTGTCTGATGACCCAATAATCCAACATATCTGACTTTTCTTTTACAGTGCTATTTGAATATGATCATTATTTCCAAGACCGCTGATTAAATAGCTAAGGTGTTATATCTCTTGAAAAATGAAAGGAAAAGCATGTGTATTCAGTTTGCACATTCAGCTGCTTGCGTCCTGCCCCCCAGCTTCTAGGCCTCTGTGCATTTACATGGTGGTAAAGGTAACCACTGTTCACATCACGCAGACACACGTACTTGTGCTCTGCCCAGAGTTTAGCAGATGAAAACCAAAATAATAGTCCATTCCCGCTGTCTTTTGCATTTGATAATGCATGTTCATCTTTAATTTAAGAGCAAGCCCAGTGAAACATTGGTTGAAGATTATTAGTTGCTTTTAACAGGCTTTCTTCTCTTTTTTTGGTTTGCATGACATTTTCGTCATAACTGGACAATATTTTCTTCATACTAAAGAATGACAACTAAGATAGCTTACAAGTCATCTACATGAACACATCATGCATTTAAATTAAGGTGTTGTCAGAGGGAATCAGGTGGAATCAATAGTGCTGCAAGAATAAAGATGTGTTTCTTGTACGTCTTTTGCAAACTTCATATGTCTGTCTTTTTACCTGGTATTGACATCAAATATGTTTATTTAACATGGCTAACTTGGTGTTTACAAGACTGCAAATTCTTATGGGGTTCCAATGGATATTAGAATTAATTTAGCAGTTATTTTGGGCAATAAAGGCAAATGGTTTTCGGCATTAATCATATAATGTAATATAGAACAGGCAGATTTGAAAATGTTAATAGTCTGTTTTATAGTATAAACAAACCAACCTTTAGTTCCAAGGTAGGGACGTATTGTAACTGCATCTGTTTTCTTTGCAACATTTGGTTCACCACCCATTGGATTATTCATGAATATTAAAATAATAATATTGACATGCTGTACATAGGGCACACCCCTGTGAATATATAACAGCATGCATATTTGAATAGGCTATAAATAGAATATTTCATTTTAGATAATTTTCTTCATCCTCTTCATTTTGTCTTTCAAAACCTTCCGTTGTTTATCTACAATCTTAAATGCAAAAACCCCCAGATTTTTGGACTAGGGATACAAAATAATTCGATTTTCCTGTTGCTGTTATACCATTATACCAAGAGACTCGGTTTACAGGATAAGTAATAAAAACTCACTTTTAAGCTATTTTGCCTGACAGATTTGAAAAGGATATTTATCTTTTCAAATATTGACATAATAATGGGTTAATAATGTTAAGCCTAAATGAAAGGTGAGTATATTACCTTCTCGCTGAATGTCCCTCCCTTTCTCTCTCTCTCTCTCTCTCTCTCTCTCTCTCTCTCTCTCTCTCTCTCTCTCTCTCTCTTTCTCTCT
>JBBMFX010000037.1:14847179-14864498 GCA_037832545.1 Rhabdalestes septentrionalis | reverse complement strand
ATATTAGCCCACTGACCACAGTCTGAACAGCCATAGTCTAAACATTTTAACTATAACTTGTTTTTATTTTATACTTTATCTTGCTTTGACACTCTATATCAATGTACTATTGCTAAGCATCCATTCCCTCAATACTTCATTCATATAAATATTGTATTTGTTGCATAACTGAAATAAAAGATTTAGTTCAGTTTTCTTCTGCTTTTTTTTCTTTTTTAATCCTCTGCTTAAAGAAAGTGAAACTCTTCAGCTCGTGTGTCGTCTACAGTTTGCAGTACCAGCTGGCTGGGGATTTATTGTTTAACTCAAGAGGGCACACAGCCATCAAGTGCTAGTCTTAAAACGGCCGTATATAATCCCTTTGGATTGTCTTGTAATAGTTTCTAATTACTGCAGAAATGGTCAACGCGTGGCGGAGTAGATCAAGGCCAAGACCAGCTTAAGAAATCCTTTCTTTGGGGCCCCTTTATGGGCAAATGGTGTTTTGACATTGAATCTTTCTTCATTTGAAATCTGAAAGTGACCGTTATATTAAAGCAGAAGAAACACATCAGTGTTTAGAAGTGTCAAGTACAATTTAACTATAGAAGTTAAACTGTACTTGATATATATATTTTTTAGACATTAACATTTTTATATTTCTCACCCCACATCCTTATCCAAAAGTACTTACTTTGTTTAAATAGCCTATGTGTATCAGAAAAAAAAAAGCCAGATTAATATGTTTCCCCATCAACTCCACAAAGTCAGATTTATGAGGGATGAAGTAATGTAACCTAATACTACGGGGCATGCACCCTGTGCCAATGCCTGACTCTGGGGCAAAAAGGGGGAAAGGGAGCTGCCAGGTTTTACTTTCTGGCCTCATAATGAGCTGTTCACTCAGTTAGTTTCTCTCAAACAGAGCGCGGAAGAGGATCTCTAGAGGATTTGGCCACCGCAATGACTGAGCTGCCAGACATGATGGTCTCTCTGGGAGAGTGTTAAGGACTGTACATCCCAGTGGCAAATGGTCGGTGTAATTTTACTCAGTTGCACACAAGCAGTATAATTCATGCACACATGTGCAGCCCTGCATTCATATGCATGAGTTTACAGAAATGCATGACATACACACACTCTTGCCACACAGGCACAGTTGTAAAGCCTGGTAAATATGGCCTGCACACACAGATGCTGAATATTCACGCAGGTCTTATGTACTTATTGCTAGCAGTCACATGTTGCTGTTTGTTGTTAGCATTTAGCATTTCAAACTCTATATCAATCCCCCTCCCACACACACACACATGCACTTGTTCTAAGCGACACAACCTTTTTCCCTCCCCACCTTTTCTCCCTTTTCTTTCACAGCCTTCTCCCTTACCCCCTTAAACTATCGTCTCCTTAGCTATGAGAATTGTCGCTGTAAACATGTTGACAAATGGCCCTTTGAAAGGCCAGTTACAGACGACATTTCTTCAGTAACAAAGTGGATATTTGAGAGGGCTCGCTGGGCTTGCTTTACAGCCTCTTCAGTGATCAGTTGTCTGCTCGCCAAGCACCTCAGGCCTCCCGGCCCACCCATGACGGGCCGCTCCATGAAGGAACTTATTTATAATTGCGGTGGAGGCCGGGTTTCCTAAAAGCGTCCCTTCCCTCCCCTTCTCCCCGTAATGAAGTTTAGCTGGCATTGGCCATCACTGAGGTAGCCAAAAGGTTTAGTGTTCTTCACTAACATTTTAATATGATTTGTCTTGGCATCCAGCAAAAAAAAAAAAAAATTTAATTGGCATACTCGAGCGGCCAGGAGCGGAGCGGTCCGATGCCAAATTTGCTGTCAGCGGCTGCACTTAGGGGAGGAAGGGCTGTAGAGGAAAAGATGTAATTAACGTTATTGTGTTTCGGCCCATGGCAGGGTGGCTTTAAACGGGGGCTGGTAATTCCCATTGATGTCTCTGAATGGCCTTTGTTGGTGCGGCCCTTGTTGAAAAATTGGATTATCCCACACACCTTGGTAAAAGGAGATAATCTCTGACCTGAGCTATTATCGGCAGAATACACTTTAGTGATGGTACCATTCTTAAGAATGGTTCATCATAGAGGCTAATTCTAATGCAGCTGAGGTGAGCAAAGGCAAAAGCTGTGAATGTAATCCAAATATCTAAAATTATATTTGATGAGAATGTACACTGTAAGAAAGAAATCAGGTGTATATGTTACCAAGGTTAATGTAGATTGAACGCGGTGACAATTGTATATAGATGTGCTTACAACAGGTGTTAGTGAGGCGTGTGGATTTTTTAGAGTTTAATAGCTTTTTTGAAAAGAACTGTACATTCAATAACTCTATATGCTTAAAGGGTCAGGCTTAAATAGATTAAACATTATTAGTAAGTGTGTGTGTGTGTGTGTGTGTGTGTGTGTGTGTGTGTGTGTGTGTGTGTGTGTTTGAGGAGAACAGAGATTGGGTGACGTGTGTAAAGGCTCTGGCCAGCGGAGCGTTGCCCATGTGAAGGGTCCCGGTCGTAGCGGACGGATAGCCCGACATAGTCTGCTCATTCATGGACTTGGAGAGTTGGACTCCAGCCTGCAATAAAGGAGCATTTGATCCCCTTGAGTTAGTCCTGCGGCCTGCCTTTGATTCCTCTATCCACTCTCTCTCTGCTTTCCCACTTTGTTTGGGGCAAGAGGTCAGATGTCCATGCATGAACTGAGACATGGAGAAAGAAGGAAAAAAAGTCAGAAAGGGAGTGAAGGAAAGTACTTAGTTAAGAAATGTAGAAAGGCTTGGCATTGGTAGCTGCTTGGCTGCTTGATGTCTATTTAAATATAGTAGCTACAAGAGTTTAATGAACCCTATGTCCTGTATAATAGAATACATCAAGTGGAACACACCTTGTGTAATATCACGGGCATAAATGAACATGAACCATTCCTTTTTTATGTATTTGTGTGTGTTTATGTGTGTGTGTATGTATGGAGGATGCAGATATACACAGTATTTCCTGTACCAACTTTGGAAGCTGCAAAAAATGTGTATAATTACTTATTTTTATCCACTGTGAAATAATTTAAAAATATACCTGTAAAATGTTGCTGGCCTGTTGCCTGAATCCTTCTGTTTATGTGTTTGTGTGTATGTGTAGTTTTGTGTGTGTGTGAAAGAGATAGGATGCTCATTGATGTGTGTTATTGTGCTGCATAAATATTTTGAAGGATAAATTTAACATTCAGAAAACACTGTAGTCCTTTTTAGAAGTACAATATACAGGAAAGATGAGCAATAGCTAATAAACAACTGGTTTCATAGAACCGAGATTCACAATATGTACAAAAGTATTGGGTTGCCTGGCCATTATACCAACAGGGACTTAAATGACATTGCATTCAAATACGTAGACTTTAATATGAAGTCAGTCCTTCCTTTGCAGCTCTAACAGCTTTCACCCTTCTTAGAAGGCTTTACAAAAGATTTTGGAGTTTGTAGCTATTCATTCTGTAGAGCATTTTGAGGTCAAACACTGATGCTGGCTCTGATTTCAGTTCATCCCAAAGGTGTTGAATGAGGTTGGGGTGAGGACTCTGTGCGGGCAAGTTGAGTTCTTCAACACTGAACTCATCCAACAGTCTTTGTACATTGGGGCACAATTTTACTGGAATAGAAACTGTTATTCCCCAAACTGTGTTCACAAAGTTGGGAGTATGGCATTGTCTAAAATGTCTTTGTCTGCTGAAGCATTAAGATTGTCCTTCACTGGAAGTAAGAGTCAGAGTCCAGGCCCAAGCCCCTAGTGAGTAAGCCAAAGGCGACAGAGGCGAGGAAAAACTCCCTCAGATGGAGGAAGAAACCTTGGGAGAAGCCAAGACTCAAAAGACACAAATAAAGACACTCATGAAGCGAAATCTAGCTGGAGCTTGTCCTTCTCTGGATGCCTCAAGGACATCACAGGGTTGGTCTTAGTTCGCTGGAGCTGGCACGATCTCAGATGCCTCGGGATGGGTAGAAAGATAAAGAACAGATATAAATAAATTAATGTAGTGGCCACTCAGAAATGTAGGACGCCAGTACTGGAGTATGAGGTTGTGAGCCTAGTGGCCACTCAGAAACGTGGACCTTGACTCTGTAAAGCTGCTTTGTGACAACCTGGTTGAAAAAGCACTATATAAATAAAATAGAAAACAAGGGGGCCTAGACAAAACCATGAAAAACAGATGTGTTCCAATACTGCAATAGGGAGAGACACAGTTACCTTTGGACAGCAATAAACTATCCATAATTAGGCTATTGTATAAGCAGCAATTTAAAGAAGAACTGCCTAACCTACAGTAGTTTAGCCTCACACATTAACATTTTTTAGTTTGAAAACCATACACACTTTATAAATTGACCTGCAATAAATGAGGCCCTCAAAACAATTTCCTTAAAATACCTCCTTCACCAAATGTTGTTTAGGTAGCCACACTGTCCTCATCTTGTCCTCATTCAGTGTAAGAAGCTTCTTCACACTACAGTCCCTTATGTATACTTTTAATGATTTAGAGGTTTGGGAAAAAGTGAAATCTTTCACTGCTAGAATTGTGTGAGAAATGGGTTGAGATGCTTGTAAGCAATCAGAGGTGAAAGGAAAGGGTCTAGAACCTCTTGTTTTTAACCTGTGAAAAACTCAATTTGCTTCCAGTTTTGTTAACTCACCACAAAAATATATTCTATGAACATGCCTGAAAAGATAAAACAAACAAACAAACAAACAAACATCCTTTAGTTGCATTTTAGTATTTATGTGGGTGGAAAAAAGGAAATGCATTTGTTCAGTGAGTTTACTCATTTCTTTGCCTCATCTTTCCATGCTTATTCCTCAGAGAAAAGACTGTTGCTTTTAATCTGCTTAGACAGCGGATCCTGTTGGTTTCAATCCAAGCAATGGGTACTGCAAATTTATTATGGCACTTACAATCCAAGCCTGGTGTGTGTTACTCTTGTGCCAGGCAGAGATGCCTAGTTCTTGCTGTGCCACCTGTTCAAACCTTCTAGTCCCCTTGGATAACAGGGAAGGATATTGGCAGAATGTGGACAGGGCGTTGGTGGAACCATCTCACAGGTGTGCTCATTAGCTGGTCGTGTGGGTCTACGTGTGAGTGCTTATGACTGTTCATGTGGCAGTCATCCAATTCAGTTTGCCACCTGCTCTTTGGAACCATTCTTGTTTTTAGCTGAGTAGGCCCACACTTTAGAATTCACTTGTCTAGACCTTGGCCCAGAAGTATATGTTCTACCAGACGACCTGAAAGCATGTACAATGAAAATTCCATGTGGAGCATACTGTTACCAGTTGCTGAACATGTGTGTGTGTGTGTGTGTGTGTGTGTGTGTGTGTGTGTGTGTGTGTGTGTTTGTGTGTGTGTGTGTGTGTGTGTGTGTGTGTGTGTGTGTGTGTGTGTGTTATCCCACATATAATCATTTGGTCATCTAGGGCAATTGGCATATTTCTGAAAACTGTGGAGCTTGCCAGCAACTCCTTCCAGAGTGATAAATTACCAGTTGAAGTGGATGGCTTATATTGTGTGAATTTCCTTCCCCCTCCTCTGGTTTTAGCATTTTAGCATAGTTTTAGCATTATTTTAAAGATCAATATATTTTCATTTTGTTCTAAAACTATTTTGAGACCAAGCATATTTGCTAAATTTTGTTTGGGTTTTTGTGTCATTGTAGACCAGCATTGAGTCTAGTCTTGGACTAAATCAGAGTGCCAAAGCTGAATGGCATGAATGGCTAAGCTGAATGACTGAAGTGCACAAAATTATGTAAGTGCATGGTCTCTGATTGGTCAGGAATTTGACAGTCCTCCAATAACAAAAACAACTGAAACTTTCACTATTTGATTATTCACAATCCTATTGAATATTTAAACCTACAGTATAAAAATATTAGGCAAGGCGAGGCAAGGCAAGGCAAGTTTATTTATGTAGCACATTTCTTACAAAAAAAGGTAATTCAAAGTGCTTTACATAAAAGGAATAAACACGAAAAAGAAAGTAAAACAATCATAAAAACAATGGTCACAATAATAAAACAAAAAAATATAAAATGTAATTATTTTAAAATGATTTAAAAATTGATTAAAAATAAGTTTGACAGTTAAAAGAGAAAGCAATCAGTTCGGATGTAGCACAGTGCTCATTTGGTAAATGCACAGCTAAACAGATGAGTTTTGAGTCTAGATTTAAATGTAGCTAATGTTTTAGCACATTTGATCTCTCTGGGAGCTGATTCCAATTGTGGGCAGCATAATAGCTAAAAGCAGATTCCCCTTGTTTTGTGTGAACCCTTGGTATTTCTAACTGACTTGATCCTAATGATTTGAGTGGTCTGTTAGGTTTATATTCAGTGAGCATATCTGTAATGTATTTAGGTCCTAGACAATTTGTGATTTATAAATAAGTAAAAGTACTTTAAAATCAATTCTAAATCCAACTGGAAGCCAGTGTAGGGACCTGAGGACTGGTGTGATATGCACAGATTTTCTGGTTCTAGTCAGAATCCTGGCAGCAGCGTTCTGGATGAGCAGCAGCTGTGTAATGGTCGTCTTGGGAAGGCCATTGAGGAGACCATTACAATAATCCACCCTGCTTGTGATAAAGGCATGAACAAGTTCCTCCAAGTCTTGACTGGAGACAAAACATCTAATTCTTGCAATGTTTTTGAGATGATAGTATGCTGATTTAGTTACTGCTTTGGTTTGACTACTGAAAGTTCTGACTCCAGAATCACACCAAGACTCCTGACTTGGTTTTTAGTTGTTTGACCCCTAGAGTCAAGGTATGAATTTACCTTAAGAACATCCTCTTTACTTCCAAAAGCAATGACATACGTTTTCTCCTTGTTTAACTGAAGGAAGTTCTGGCACATCCAACTGTTAACTTCATCAGTGCAATGGGAGAGGGAATCAATGGGGCTGTAGTCATTTGGCGACTACAGTCTCATCTTAGTAGCACAGTGTTGTGTTTCAGTTTGGATTCAACCAGTCAGGTCACTTATGTTTGATCCATCTGTCAACACTGTCCTGAAGTCCATGTGATAAATTAAAACAATTCACATCTGAGACACGTTTTTGCTATTATTAGCAGCAGTCTATGTTCCAAGAAGATCTGTAAAGGTGTAAAACTAATAACATGAAGATTACGTTGTGCAGGACCCCATGATCTGATGCTGAATTACTCATTTGATGTGAACTATCATACAAATATGTTACACTTACAGTTCACTCTGATTTTTGCCAGATCCCAATTCAATTGTTTGTTGTTAACTCAAATACTAACCTATTGTTTAAACCTGTTAAAATGGACTAAACTGAAGAAATACTTAGATTAGTCTGCAACAAAAATGTGTTCCATTTCACAGAACCCTTATGAGTGCTGTACTTGTATTCACTTGTATAATTTAAACATAACTCAACCCATCTCAACCCAACTCATCTTACCTTGTTTGTCATGAATATACAAGAAGAATAATGTTTGGTATATAATCAACTTCTACACTTTCCAGTGTTCAATTCTATACAAACGTAATTGCATTCTGAACCATTTGAATGTGAGAATCTGTTGGATTATAGAAGAACAATCATTAAGTGCAAAGCAAATGAATCATTTGGCCAAATTGGATGCTATTTCTGCAAACATTTAGTCTAATCATTTTATTCTGATTTCTTATTTTTTGTTAAAAATGTCATGGTTAGCCATGCTCATTATTCATGGTCACGGAAATTGTGTTGCTTCTATACATTTAACATGTATTGGATACTCTTATTATAAACAACCAGTACAATGACCTTGCTGTTAAACATCTTAATGAAGAAGTGTTTCAGTATAAGGGCGTCTTCTTTCAGGAAATATTTAAGTGTTTAATTAAAAGATATTCTAACTATTCGTTCAGAATTAGTTTTTTGGAACCATATCAAAATGTCTTATTTTTTTATAGTAATGATGAATGTGTTAATGCAGCACTACTCATTAGTTCTTACTTGCATAGTTTTATATTAACTATGATATCGTATTATAAAGTCCCACTAAAGCATTTACATAAATGCTCTCTTGAGGCAATGTGCTTTACAGAGCTCTCCTCCACATTCTTCTGTCTAATTCATGCCAGGTCTGAGTACTGCTTATATGAGGCAGCCATATGTTTCTTTTTTATCTTTGTGTCTGAATTTTAAATGAAAGACCAGCCGTGGTATGTTTTTACCACAGACTATGTTAAACAACCTCAATAGCATGGAAAATATGAAAAATGTTGTCAAAGGAAGAATTAGTGAGTCGGGTTAAAGATACTTGACACTGTTTTTTAAGATGGATTCCAGATCGGACATGGAAAGAAGAGGAGTTTAAGGCAAACAGGGCTGTGAAGTTTTGGACACTTACTTAATGCAGTTTGTGTAAAAGATGATTACTCTTTATTCCAACACTGAAATCTTTGGAAATCTTCTGCCTACAATGATTCAATCAGATTTGTAATGGCATACGAAGAAGTGGCATGGAAACGGTTGAACATGTTTTGATCATTTTCAGCAGTCAAAAGACTTGGATGGGCAAGTTTAACCCATAGATGTTTAGAGTTGCATTTGGGTACACTATTTAAATTCAATTATGTACTTTCATAACAAGTGCCATTGTTATGCAGTTAATTGCATGTTTATTCATTTTTATATCGAGTGCCTAAAAAAATCAGGAAGGAAATTTAGTGACTCATTGTGAGAATTATCCTTAAGTCATTTGAAACAGAATTGGTTGAATGGATCCCAATCATGTTGATAGTTCAACTAAGATTATTTTGCAAGGCATTCTGGTCCAGCTACTAAAGGCCTAACCAATGAGAAAGTTCCTCTCAAGAAACACATTGTTTTGGATCCTTTCAAGGTTTCTACTTGTTGTTTTGAGGAACTTTCTCTTTGCCACTGTCAACTAGAGGTGTGGACCTGGATGTTTGTATAGCTGCTTTAAACAATACCCATCAGTAAAAAGCGTTGCACATATACATTTGAACCAGCAGAGAAAAATTAGCTTGACAATTTTTGTATTTGATGATTAACAATTTTAATCATTCTTTTTCTAACCAACCTAATTTAACAGATTCCTGCTTTATTTGAAGAATATATGTACAAGAAGCATGGTTAAATAAATTTTAAATAAATATTAGGGAAATATTACAGAACTTGTTGGTTTTAGTCCCCAGAAATCCTGAGGCCTTCTCTTTTCCAACTGCAATTCCACGCAGTTTAGATAGCCAGGACTGTTATCTGACCTTAATCAGACCAATTTCAGTCCAAAAAATAGGTAGACGGTCATGCTTGTTAAATAATGGCAAAACTTTGGATATGAGCACTGACATGAGATGATTTCTTTGTTCTCCTTTCATAATGAATGTCTTCCTAGTTTATCTAATTTATTTTCCTTTTCAACAATAGTCCCTCCTGGGGGATGTGTGTGTGTGTTTATGTATGTGTGTGTGGAGAAAGACATACTTGAACCCATGGCCGCCTGTGTTTGTATCTCCATAATTAGTCTGGGGAATTCAGTGAGATGTTGTTTTGAGGGCGGGTAAAGGTACCAGATGGACTTGGGGGAGGGAGGTGGGCACAGTGAGACAGGCAAACAAGAAAACGGGCTAAGAAAAGAAAAGAGAAAGAGCGATGGGTAGTGAAAAGAAGGAAAAAAAAAACAACAACAACAAGCACATCACTGCCAAGATGGACAGACTCGCCCCTCCCTCCCCTCCCCTCTAATCCCTCATCACTCCATCACACTCTTTCAGAAGAAGACCATCCATCCATCTCAGGGAATGCTGTACCGCCTGGTAAAGGCAGTCAGTGTTCTTTTTCCGGGAGAAAGACATAATCTGCCATAAACCCTGCGAGGCCCCGCTTGACCCATAAATATCCTGTTTGCGTTTGTGACATCCCCCCCACCCCCACCACTAAATACGCATCGAAAGAAGCTTAAGAATGAATAAAGAAATGAATTACTTTGCATCTTATAAACGAGCACATTTAATGCTGTTTTTTTGCGGCTCATATGCTACTTGATTTGATTTGCCTTTATTGTTATTTTTGCACTTAATCTCTGTGGATTCAAAGTTTCCTGCCTAAGAGAGCTTTGAGATGGCTTGTATAGGCCAAAGAGCTTTAACAGCGCTACTTTATCTGCCCCTGCAAAAGTAATCAAAGTAATATTCTTGTTTGTTAAATGGAGAATAACAAATGTTATCCCTGTCCCATTGGCAGAAACAATATTTGTGCCACAGTCTTGCTATTTTTAACATTATTGAGGCAGTTATTAATCATAGGCTTACTGTGGTCACTGTTGTTTTTTGAGCAATGCCTCTCTTTTGTTCAAACAAATTCAAGTAGTGCTGAAGAGAATAACTGGGAACATAACATGGTGCAAATTTCCCCATCTATGGATTTGTTCTGATTATATAGGTATAATACATAATTAATATACAAATCAGTGAAAACAAAAATGGCACTTTATTCACGGGGGAGAACAAATTGTAAAAACATGTTTGAAATGTTTATTTTATACACACATTGAGCACTTTTCCTTTGTCATTATAATATATTAGGCTCTACCCCACAATTCAGCCAGTGCTAAATCAACACTATGGGTCTTGGTATATTTCAGTGTCATACATTTCCACGTCCACTTTAAGTGTTATACATTACACCAAGAAACTGAAAACTCTCCACATCACAGGTGTTAATATCTCTCTTTATTTCTTTTGTAGTTTACCCAGCATGCTTCCTCCAAGATATATGTGGGAAATGAGTATATAGGTGACATGAAAAGCATGATGACTTATTCACAATGTCATATTCTATATGCATATTTGAAGAAAAAAAAAGAAAAGAAGATACAGACAGGTTCACAATGGAGGAAGACATGCTAAGGTCTAAAGAAAGACTTGAGCGAGGACAGGTTTGCATCTTGACTGAGCCGATGACTTGAACATATAGAGAGTGTGCGAGTGGGAGAGACATGTAGGGGATAAAGAGAAGAAAGAGAAGGAGGGGAGCTCGTCCCTGGCCCCCAGAGCAACTCAGGCAGCTCCAGGTTGACAGGCGGCTGGGTCTCGGACCATACGGGCCTGTCCTGACGCTAACGGGCCAGCTGCACCCACCTCCTGTCCCGTCGCCTGACACTTTGACACGGGCGCGCCGGTGACAAATAGCTGGAGCCTTCACCCCCTGCCACACTGTCGGCCCGCCGCTAAATCAGGCCAGTGCTACTATAACACGGCCCCGCTGACAGGTCTTCTGTCACAGCACGGCGCTCATCAGGGGCTCCATGGGTGGCTTAGCCCTACAGAAGGGGCTTGGACAGCACTCGTTTCTCTCTCACTCTCTTTTTTTCCTTTTGAAAGACATAGGGAAGCTTGGCGCTAGAGTCCCAGCTGAACAGGTTGTCAGTTCTGTGGGATGAGTGTTTGTGAATCCATCTTGTGTGTGTATGCTCTGGCCGGGGCTGAGTGTATAGAGTGGCGAGGAGGAGTGCATGGCCCATACTGGTGGGCAGAAATATGGCACAAATGTGGCTTTTTGCTTTAATATTGGACTTTATTGACTAGTTTCTTCCATCATTATAGAGGACCAGTTTTAACAGCACTCATTTTTTCATTTGCCTTTTATTCTTTCTTTTTATCTTTTAGATGCATCCGTGTTACAGCCCAATTAATAAAAAGTTTTATGGAGCAAACAAATCAAATAAATAATCGAATAAGTACACTCCAAAAGTTAAACATTTACTGATGGATATGATTATGATTTGTCATCTGTGAATTGTCATGTTTTTTATTTCAATAAACAGCAGTAAATGATCTCAGCATTACAGGCATTTTAACAGTCTTGTTTTTTACTTGACTGGCTTGTAATTTTTTCTTATGATTTATCAGTTGTCCTTTTCAGCATTTTTGCATGACAATATGTCACTCTGATGTTTGAATTGACATTTAATAACTCTTTTTCTGATTTGTAAAGTTTGTTCGACACAGTTAAATCTAGAAGATTTCAGTATCGGCTATCTCCCATTCTTGAACATGTCTTCATTTCCTGTTTTTAGGGAAGCTGTCTGACTCCAGACTGGAAATGAAAAAGTACAAATGTGATTTTTCCCTGGGAAAGAAACTTAAGGCACACAACTGGAATGTTATTGTAAGGATATTTGCATTGTTTGCGGCCTGATGAACAGCTATGTATTGTTTGGTTTTATTTATGACCATGTAGCTTATGCTCTGACTGTGTAACTTATGCTCTAAATATGCCAGGATAAGGGTTGAATGTGTTTATTTGTTAGTCTGTTTTGTATGTGTGTGTGTGTGTGTATGTGTGAATAACATGAAGGGGTCTGAAGCCCATTTTAATTGATTAATACAGACTTTACATGCTCAATGAATAGTTTATTTACTCTTTTTGTGGCTTTTGTGAAGACTGCATCTATTACATGTAATTTTATAGGAATTGCTTAATTTGGTGAATATGTTTAATGCAGTGTTCACACTGTGTTTTGGTGTGTTCATGTATTGCAAACAGTCACTTTACTCTCTCTACTTTCTGTACTTGGTTGATCTGGCAAGATTTATTCTCAATAACAGGGTCAACTTTTTTTTTGTCAGTGTTTTATTGTGTTGTAATACATTTGGTGCTTCATATTGTAGTAATTCATTTACAGTGGATGCCACAGTGTGTCATTACTCCCTGTTTGTTGAGGTATAATGCATTCTTTGATTTGTGCTACATTGCTGTTGCCCTTCTTGTAGTGGTTTCAAGTCCAAGCTATACCCGTTAGCTACCGGGCATAATTTATAGGGCTTCACTTGTGACTTTCATGCAGTACTCTGTTGCTTTACCATAGATCCCCCTCTGGTACACTCACACTAACATAGTTTTGCCAGCTTGGGTACTCAACAACCATTCTCACCAACCATCAACCCTCAACTGATTTTATTCACTGCTGACCGTATTACTGGTCTGTATCAATAAACTTATAGAACCCTGTGCCCATCCTAATCACTGAGTTACTGATTGAAGCAAATGAACATTTAACTTTGAGAACATAAGTCATTATAATTAATTTACATGAAATTGAATTTACATTTGTAAACATAAGTAAAAAATCTACATTTAGGTGCAAGTTACTTTCTCCTTTTCTCTCTCTCTGTCTCTCTCTCACATTCCACTTCTCTCTCTCTCTCCTTCTCCTTCACCCTCTCTCTCTTCTTGACATTTAGAAGACAAAAAAACAACAATTACTTGCTTTGCCAGGGCTGTCTTTTGTATTCTTGTGTCCCTGAGACCCTGGTCAGGGAGTAAATGGGGATTTCACTGTGCACATCTTCACTAGGAGAAAAACAATGGATGACAGAAAGGTGTGTTTGTGCCGGCGTGTCAGTCTTATGCCTGCAAAATGCTCCCTCTAGAGCAGCCGCAAGTCTGTGGCTATGTCAGTGCAGGTGTGTCTGAACGTTGATGTGTTTTGGGGTCACTGAAGGAGATTTTTAAGACTTTTTGTGGAAAAATCTAAATATTCATGCAGAATCCATAGAAATGCATTTCACATTTTTGTTGAGGACAGGACTTCTTTGTGGGTACCAGAGTGGTGTGTGTGTGTGTGTGTGTGTGTGTGTGTGTGTGTGTGTGTGTGTGTGTGTGTGTGTGTGTTTGCACACCCCCCACCACCCCCCAGGAAGAGAGGTAGAGAGAGAGAGAAAGAGAGATAGACATACATTGAGAGAGACAGATGGACAGAGAGGGAAGAGGCAGATCTCCTTTTCTCTCTCTCTCTCTTTCTCTCTCTTTCTCTCTCTCTCTCTTCTCCCCCCAGATCTAGAGAGACTAGCTGCATTTAACAATACATTTAATGGATAAGTCTCAGCCTGCTTGACTTTTTTCCCCTCACAACCACCTCCCTTCATGTTTCCTCCTTCTCTTTTTGCCTTTCCATCTCTCACTCACCCCCTCTCCCATATCTCCCGCAGCTGAAATGGAATTGGATCAAAGAAAGGAGGAAGGAAGAGAGAGAGCGTGAGCGAGAGAGAGAGCGAGAGAGAGAGCGAGAGACAGACAGACAGAGAGCGAGAGAAATCGTCCTCATTGGGTTTTGTTGAAATATTTATAGGTCAGGGTTGACTGGCTAAATTGAATATCTATGCCGATCTGGCTTGGCTGTTTAACTTGTGCTTAGGCAAATATGTTTCCTAGGTGATAACCTTTTATGTACCAGTCTGACTTCATTGAAATGCATGAAGATAGAAATGTGTCACACTTCACAGGGGCTCTGGGCCCGTCGGCTGCCGTCTCGATTATTCAAATGATAATTGACCCCCACCTGTAGCCACCTCGTTTTCTCCACTCGATCACTTCATTGGCTGTTAAGATATGGATGTATGTGGATGGTGGGTGTTTGAGTCCTGTCATTTACATTACAAACTGCTATTGAATGTCAAGTACCTCCAACTCCATGTTTTCATAGAGAGAAGAATGGAGGGAGAAATATATGGGCAATTATTGTTTCCACCCTGTTTAATAATTTAAACGAGGTTGCTGTTAAAATCTCCGCCAGCGTTGCTTTCAGGGGCCTCGTCTCTTATGGTTCCATCCATTTTTCTCTCATAACAAATGTCTTGATATTCATAACCCTCATAACCATCAATATGTATCATTTATTTTGAGGTATAATTCTTTGTGGTGGCAGGCTGTCAGAAGGTGATGAATTCACAAGTAGTGTCAAGCTCTGGAAATAGACAATATAGAAGGACATGTACTCAATATTGCACCGAAACTGAGGCCCAAAATGGCAATTACTGAGCTGCCTTCTAGTGAAAAAACATCTACACGTACATATACAAACAAATGCGAGGACTTCAAACAGGCCTTTGTTAGTTTTGTAATTTGCACCAAGTATTGTTAAAGGGGGGAGTGCTTACTTTTGTTTATGATACATTAATAATCTCTGTGGACACTCATTTTCTGACGCACGTTTTTGAATAATTTTAAATAACTCATTAAGTGTGTAATACCTCCCCATTATTAAATGTGATTGACCATGTGCTTTGATAACCCTCTCCAGATCCTGTACAAACAAATGCCCTCAGTTTAGCTCCTAATGAGCAGCAATGCTGAATGTCCTCCCATTTCATTACGGCACGCATTAAGAGAGAGTTCTAATGAAAGGAGTCGGAGTGCTCTCAACCCCCTCCACCTCTCTCTCTCTCTCTCTCTCTCTCTCTCTCTCTCGCTCTTTCTTTCTGCCCCGCTGCCTGTTTGCTCAGAGCCAGCCAAAGCTCTAGAATTAGAACTGTTTAATTATGAAAATGGCTACCGTGGAGAATTTCAAACACACTCCCTCCCCAGATCATTAGTTACGGAGTGAGAAAAAAGAGAGAGAGAGAGAGAGAGAAAACCAGAGGAGGGGGAAGAAGAAGAAAAAAAGAAATGCTTTCAGCGATGAAGGGTTCATATTTCAAGCTTATAGCTGCTAAAAGGGTGTACTCCGAAAATCAATTTTATGAAAGTCCCCTCAGCGCTAAAGGGGGAGAGGTATGCAACTAAGCGATTTTGAAATAATGTCCAAATGGCAGCAGAAGGCTCCATCTCTCACCACAGATCACGACAAGGCTCTCCTTGACTTCTGCATTATCCTCATGCTTGGGTCATAGTTCACCCCCTGGTTTTAATCAAGTGGTGTTTCACATAACTCATTTCTCCCTGCGAATGTGTGTGTGCACATGTACGTGTTTTAAGATTTTGTGGTTACTGGATATCTCCATAATGGAATATTAAAACACAAATAGTGTAATTCAGCTGCAGTAATATGTAAATCAATATAAACATCTCACATAGTTTTACGAGACAATGAGGGTGTGCTAATGTAGACGGGACTGATAAGTTGACTGATAAGGCGAAGAATGAGATGGAGATTGCTGACTAAAGTTAAGAGATTAATGCGGATGAGGTTGTCTGGTTGAGGGTGACCTGTATGTCCTCATATTTAAGCAATGGCGGGGGGGTAGAGAGAGCAGACTAATGTTTGTATTAGATAATACACAATCTCTTGGAGACAAAGTGAGGGAGGATGCTTTCCATCCCTGCACAACACATTCTTATAGCTGCTGACACTACGAACACTCAAAATAAACTATCATGCACACACACACACACACACACACACACACACACAGTGGACACAGGGACATAAATACATTTCATACTATTTCAATGTGAAATATATCCTTGTATCTAAAATAATGGTACTTTTTAGGGAGGGAGCAATAACTGACTATAACTTTGAATATATGGAAATGTAAAGAACATATATACATTTGATTTTAATGAACACATGTAACAGGATGCAAAATGGCTTTAGAAATACATCAACAGCCTTTGTTCATTGGCTGTTAGGTTTTTTTTAATAGCACCTGCCATTTACATTGTCTTGGAGACTGAATAGTTCACAAAACATTCTCGTTACAAAGGTACGGGTGTTTTTCCTTCACCCTGTAAAGTTGCATTTGGCAACAACAATTTGTAAGCATCTATGGTTTCCTTGACAGATTAAGCTGAATGCTACATTTAAAAGAATTTAAAATGTTGATTAACCCCTGTCTATCTTCATTTTTGGCAAAATTCGCATGTATTTGTAATTTTCCATGCACAATCCCAAATATATTCTTAACCACAACAACAATAAAGAAATGATTATTCTGTTGAAAAAATGAAACATATAGCTTTACTTTGTCAGGATTGTTTTCCTGGCTCTAACATATGGGTACCCTTAGATTTCTTACAGATTCAAGAACATGTCCTTAGCATGTACTAAAACGAACACAGATACACACATACATGCAAAGTGCTGGAAAAATGGCACTTGTCCTCCTCCGTTCCTCTGTTTGATGAAGCCCCATGTGGAGAGGGTCCTCCTGGGTGGGTAAATATGGCACACACATGTGCAAACGCCAGCACACACACTGAGGCCCAGACAGCTGACACATGGGATGTGTTACTGTACACTCCCCCAGTGCCCTGCCGTGAAAGGCTGGAAAGGGCGTGGGCGCACCAGCATATGGAAGCGTGTGCGTGTGTTTGAACACCTACACGTCAGTTTTAAGTTTGATGGAGTGTCTCAGATAGAAGGACGTGTTGGGACACCGAGGTTAACCAGCTGTTTAAGTGAGCATAAAAGGTAGAAAAGAGACAGGCAGAGTGTGTTTTAAAGCTGGTGGTGTGTGTGTGTGTGTGTGTGTGTGTGTGTGTGTGTGTGTGTGTGTGTGTGTGTGTGTGTGTGTGTGTGTGT
>JBBMFX010000037.1:14784639-14799200 GCA_037832545.1 Rhabdalestes septentrionalis | reverse complement strand
TTTTTTTTTTCTCGTTTTCTCTCTCTCTCTCTCTCTCTCTCTCTCTCTCTCTCTCTCCCCATCTCCCTCTCTCTCTCTCTTTCTCTCTCTCTCTCTCCTCTCTACTCTACTGAATGTGCTGCATCTGTCATTATTTATTTATCCGTTAAGTGTTTAAAGTGGAAGACTCCATCGGGACTGAGAGATGCTGATGAAAATATTCAGGCTAGAAATACACCACTGGCATGACAGGGAAGCACAGAGAGTTTGGAGGAGCGTTAGATCTTCATTATGTGTGTTTCTTCCTATGACTGCTTCCGAAAGGATGGCTCCAGCTGTGGTATTCAGGCTCCAAAGTGCCTCATGGATCATAAAGCAAATACGAGGAATGATAGTATTATGAGGTGGTGTGGCTGTAGAAAGTGAATGGGGGTTAAGAGGGTATCATATTTGTTATTTATTGGTGTAATGCGAAACCTGCATGAATAAGTCATCAGCAACTGGGGTCCCTAAAGCGATGAGGAGCAGGGGGTGAGGGTGTTGGCCTGAAGCGATTGGCCTTTGAGATGACACCACTGTCAGATCCCTAGGTCAGAGGTCACCCCAGGGACCACGGAGGGAGACCAACACACTGTGTCTCATCAAGTCTTAGTGGAGAAGCCATCTAATCTAGTACACAAACCATCTTTCCAATTTTATGAAACTAGTGTAGGAATGGCATTAAATGTTTTTGGCATCTATTGCAATTTTTGTATACTTGAAAATCCCAACAAGATGAGCTAGTGATAAACTAATTTAAACAGTAATGGTTGAAGACATACCATTGTCTTCATAACCCATACAGTTATTAATTGAAACTAAGCTGCAAATTCAGTCTGTTTTGAACTTATCCTGCAGGTGATGTCACTGCCATGAACATGTTTGCATCTGGCTTCAGCAGCTTGGCTTATTCATTGGTACACATATTGTTACAGCAGACGATCTGCTACCAATTGATAAGACTGGTAAACGTGTGGGAAAATATAAATTACTGTATTGTACTGTACTGGAATTTAACTATCATGAAGAAAATCTATGATTGCCGCCCTCAACAGAACA
Organism: Rhabdalestes septentrionalis; assembly: GCA_037832545.1. Taxonomy (NCBI): domain Eukaryota; kingdom Metazoa; phylum Chordata; class Actinopteri; order Characiformes; family Alestidae; genus Rhabdalestes; species Rhabdalestes septentrionalis. The sequence continues at coordinate 14,798,123 of JBBMFX010000037.1, read as the reverse complement.
CAGACATCCGAAAGGAATGTTTGACACTTATATTTTTCAACATCACTGCAGATGATTCTATACGTTTCAGCCTGTACTGCTTTTATTTACAAAGTAAAAGACATGGCAGCCCAACAGAATATAAAGTCTTAAAGGTACAAGGACAAACATGCCTAGTTCTGTAGGATAAAGGCAGATTGAAAAAGTGTATTGTACAAATGACTCATAATGGTGTTTGTTACATTAAACCGCAGAAACCTGAGTCATTTTTCAGAAATACAAAAAATGAATAAAAAAAAAATTGGTAGAAATAGCAGAGTGTGGAAGATGCTGAGAAACGGTAAACAGCATCCAAACCTAGTTCACAGTCGAATAATTTCGACTTAACTAAATACACTACATGAACAAAAGTATTAGGACACCTGACCAATTACACTCTACAAAGACTTTTATGACATTGTATTCAAACACACAGACTTTGATATGGAATATTTCCCTTTTCAGCTAAACGAGCTTCCAATCTTTTTAGATGGCTTTTCACACAATTTTGGAGGGATCTCCCAATAGTTTCGTTCAGTGTACCAGTATAAAGTCAAACAATATAGGCCAGAATTCATTGTGGTTACACCATTCCATTGGTAAGGTTTTTATTTCAATAATGCTCCTGGTTAATGTGGAGAACTTTGCTTTCAGAACAAGCCAAACATTGCAACAATCCATTTATGTAAAGGTGGATGTTATTTGCAGTCATATCTCATGTCTCAAGTTCAAGCACATGGCTCATACCATATTCAATTTTTCTTTATTGTTTGTCTCTGGTTTGTTTGAAAGCTGCATTATTTTCATCATAGTGCATTATCTTCAGGGCCTGCCTCCCAGGGAGTCCTATCAACACTGACTGATTTCGTGGTCTGCATTCTATACATGCATTACACATTATACAAGCTATTACACTAATGTCACACTAACATTACACTAAGAATAAATAGAATTACAGTGAGCAGTAGAGTGAATAATCTTCAGTAGAGTGGATTTGTGCAGTGAATGATGTTGTAAATGATAACTTTAAATACTTATCCTATATGCTTTTAAATACAGATGACAAAATCCAACTGATTAAAGCAGAATGGTGTATGAAGGAGCCTTATTTCGCATCAAAACTTGGAGAAAGGAAATAATCATTTGAGAAAGTGGCTCGAAGGGGTCAAAGAAACTAAAACACAGTAGCCTTTTCATGTCTTATACTCTATTGAGATTAATGGCCAGTATGCTCTGTGTAGTAATGATCTAGTCTGGTAGTATATAAGTAGATTTATCATCAAGCTCATGGGCCGTGCAGTACAGTTCTCCAGTATCTAGACTGTTCTCTCAGGGTTTCTTATGCCTCCTATCTTTCTCTCCACTAACTCTTTATTTAATTCTCTCTCTCTGTCTTTCTTTCTCTTTCTCTCTATCCCCCTCGCTCTTTCTCTCTTTTTAGCTCTGTCTCTCTTCCTACTTTAGCAAGCTTTGGCCGGGGCTTCTGTTGAACGTAAAGTGTCCCATCAGGGAATCAGCCCCACTCGTGAAGCACATCAAAAAATGAAGACACAAACCTGTATTGATCAAAGCGCCTCAGGTTTGAAGATGTCTGGGCTTTGTCTGCAAGCAACCAGCGTCCGGCGAGAGCAGCCCGAGCCTCTGCAGCGCTGCTATTATTTTGGAGATCCACCAGCACCCATTTTTGATGAAACACACGAGTCAAAAGCCGTGGTCTAACATATCACGTTGATTGGCAGTTGGCTTGCTTTATTGTATAAAAATCTGTAAGAGTAGTTTGCTTTTGCTTCACCAAATCAGTCATCAACTTTCTTACCTTCTTATTTATTCAAAAACCTAGATTTTCTTCATATAACAGTACATAAATTCTAAACAAATTTTTACTTGCGCATTTTAAAATAATAAAAAAAATTTTGTCAGCAGTTAGAGGCCAACCATAGAAAACATGTAAATGAAAACAGCAAAAACAAAAACAGATCTGTCCTATGTTTTCTACTGTTATTTGTGTTGTGTTGCTCAATAACTGCTTCCATTTCCACATCTATCTCATAAAATCATATCCACTCAGTCACCTTGAGTCCAATGTGAATTCACTAAATTAATGGAATATTTAGATTGAACTGCACTTAATGAAATTTTACACATTACAGCACTGCTTGCCCTTTTATGAATTGCCTATTCTCCCGGTGCCACATGCTGTTCTAAATGACGACTGTCATGACTCACTAAGTTTAACCTGGTAAAGATTATTAATGTGTGTAATAAACAGAAGATCTATAGAAGCTTATGGAAAATACTTGTCCTCTGTCTTGATAAGTGTTTTGTCCTTTCATGCCCGAAAACTGATCTTTATTTTCCATTTTAAAATAAATTCAGCTCAACGGTGTTTGAAATCAACAATTTAGGGTCCTTTGGGCAGGTTTCTCAGACTCAACTGTAATCTTGGATGACTGGTAATATAGTTCTGTCCAGGCCTAGGTTTTAATTAAGGCATATTTCCAAACATGCTTTTGGGTTATTGCTTAATTAATTGCTTTTAAATGCTAGCCTTTATGCATTAACATGACTCAGTTCATTTTGACCATATTAATAAGCATAACCATCTCTGTGGTATGCAGTGTTGTATTGATCCTCAGAATTAATTTATTCATTTACCTTCTGTAGCTTATTCCTTACTAGGGTCATGGATCCCCACTACCTATCCTGGGCCCGGTTTCTCGAAAGCTTCTTATCGCTAAGTAGTTCTTAAGTTTACCTTAACTTGTCTCTTAATGTTATGGAACGTTTCCCAAAGTGTTCATACACTAAGTATATCTTACGTACGTCCCGCGTTCGTAAGGTTGGTCTGGACCACTCTTTAGCTGTCTCTTAGCGTAGTTTCAGCTCAAGACACTAGTGACCACCACTGAGCAGCAGTCCTCAGAAATCGGCACTGTATGTTGTATCAATGATGGAATATAGTCCAGACATATTTTGATATCAGAACTAATTGAGGGACTGTTAATTAGCCTATTTCAAATGTGATTAATGCATCAAAGTTGGCAACAACTTTTAATATTGAACAGGTGGCAAACAATTTGGCTCTAAGTGTTACAACATGTTGTTGTGCTAAATCAAAGAAGGCGCCGGTCGCGGAGCCATGCCGTTCGTGTGAATTTTTTAATTAGGCAAAACTTCAGCCCTTTTGATATTTTGTCTGAGGTGGCGATTTAAAAAAAGTTTCGCCTTCCATGGCAACAGATTATGGAGCTTTTGGACCTGCTCAGACCTGCGCTTGCCAGACCAGCGCGTCGTAACTGCGAATTAAGTCCCGATGTCCAGCTACTTGCAGCGCTCGTTTTTTTTGCTACTGGGAGCTTCATAGAGGTTGTGGGAGAAGGTTATGACCTCAGCAAGACCTCTGTGTGGAGGTGCATGCACGCTGTTACCGACGCCCTTCTGCGCCATGCCGGGGATTGGTCCTTGCCCGGTCTCTGCGGACTGCAGCAGCTCTGGCTTTGGCATGGCTGGAAAATCGTGCCATTTTTTGCATACCTCCTACCAGTTTCTGCGTGCACCTGAACCAGAGGCAAACATCTTTTTGGCTATGTCACTCCATATGTCTTTCTTAGTGCTTTTATGAATATTGTTTCCGAAGCTTGCGAAGAGTGTTGTCTTATTGACATTCACTTCGTCCAGCATAATTTCCAGGTCTTCAAATGAGAAGCTTGGTGCTCTTTTTTACGTGGCTTCTTCTCTACCATCTTTTTTCTCTCACTGTTTCTTTCTTTCTCTCTCTCTCCCAAGCAATCGATGTCAACTAATTCAGCACCGTGTCTGTGGCCAGCTCCTTGTAACATCGCATGTAAGAGGCAGTGTCTAAACAAGCCTCCTAAGGGACAGTTTCGGGGAACACACTTAGAAAGGTAAGCAACTTTGGTAAGATATATCTTAAAAATCTTCTTAGCGCAGTAAGAGTGTTCGTTATCGAGAAACAGGGCACTGGTGTTTACGAGCACAAGGCAGGGACTCACCTAGGGCAGAGCACCACCCCACCACAGGGCACACATACATTCTCCATTTGTTTACACACACACACCCATGGTCACTTCAGAATCCCCAGTTCACACAAGGCCAGGATCCAGATTCAATCCCCCAATCCGGGAGGTGTGAGGCAACAGTGCCTTATGATCCTCAGAGTTAACCTATTAATTCCTAAAACATACCTCTCTCCCTGGCTCTGTCTCTCTTTCTCTCTCTCTCCCTCTTTCTCTCTCTCACACACACACACACAAACACACAAACACACACACATACAGACACAAATACTCCCCTGCCCCTGTTACCTCTACCTAATTTCCTATGCATCTTTAAGTCTATTCCTCATCCACCCTGACACGCACTCCGATACTCCCCTCCCAGGGCAGCTTGTCTGTGTGTGTGTGTGTGTGTGCGTGCATGTGCGTGTGTAGCCGTGTGTGTATTGATCCCCCCTCCCACTCCATAATGAAGTGCTCAGCACAGCTTCATTATGGTGGCCAGCTGCCATTGGCTGGAGGTAATATGAAATTAGGCAGTGTGCAGGCAGCCTGTCAGTATTGATTTCCCTACCCAGATTACTTGTTACAAAAGAATAGAGCTGTCTGTGCCATAATTGAACAAGTTAACTCCTTGTCTCATAAAATGTAAGTCTGTATCGATTCAGCACGGCCTGGTTTTCATGCAGAAGAAAAGAAACTTGTAAAGTCATGCAGTCTTCAAGAGATGCTGATGGTATTCATTCTTTCCTTCTCTCGATCTTGCTCTCTCTCTCTCTCTCTCTCTCTATCTCACATGCTCTCTCTGATGATAATGCTCAGCAACAGCAGGCTCGAATGTTATCTTGCTGACTTAAGGAAAAGGTAAATGAGTTTGTGTTCTGGCCTGCTTGTTTTATTTTGTTTTTTTTTTCTTTTTCCTTTCTTTCTTTCTCTCTAGAGTGCTTCCACTTTCTCTTGTACCACTGTTCCCCAGAGTGACTATTGTATTTGTTTACACATCGTTTTATCCATACAGTGCACTTCTAGTAGGCTTATAGCTTAGTCAGGGCGTTGCTTATTTTGTTGTGTGTTTGTGTGTGTGTGTGTGTGTGTGTGTGTGTGTGTGTATGCTTGCTTTAGTGTAGAATTACACTGGTATGTTAACTGTTATACAAAGGTGAATTTGAGCCATTTGATTTGGTGTTGAGCGTAGTTTGTTGCATGTGTTCATGATCCCCCCTTATCTGCATTATTTCATAGAAGCTGTTGTAAGGTAGAACAAGCATACATTTTTGTATGGAGTTTTCAGTTTATTTGTAATGTTGAGTGCTACATATCCAAGCTGTGCTACTGAACTGGAGCTACATTGAATTGTGCTCCCAGGCCACAAGAGGCACAGGCATGGTTAAAGTATATAGATTAACTTTGAAAATATGATTGTATGATTCAGTAGTTACTGATTCTCACAGTATCTGTTTATCATTCACTCACTCATTCGCTCAGTCATTTTGGCAGGGTCTCAACATGTACAGGGCACCAGTCCACCACAGGGTACACAGAAACACACCTAGAATCCCTGATTCACCTGACACGCATGTCTCGTGGTGGCCTAGTGGGTCCTACCTTCAGTATATCACCACTGGGTTCCTGAGCAAGACTCTTAACACCAAGTTGCTCCAGGGAGACCGTCCCCTGTAGTTAGGGAATGGCAGTTGATTTAGATAAAAGCATCTGCTAAATGCTGTAAATGTAAAGGGCAGAAATTGTTAACAAGGCAGAACCCATTTGCAACAGTGAGGCAACAGGTATGTTTCACTTAGCATTTATTTCATTTTATGACAGGTAAGTGCCCCCCTCTCATAAAGAGTCCATGGGCTGTGATTGAGGGTACTTATCAGGCTAACTACCAAGCTTATGTTAGCTTGAATAAAAGTCAAACAAAAAACCCTCAATTATGGACATGTATTGATCGTGATTTGGCATGCATACAAAGTAAATTGAATTGTATATTAGAACATTAATAAAAATGAGTTGTGTGCCACTACTCAAAATGCTATACATTGCAGACATCACTTAGTTAAAATAACGCATTAGACAGTTAGCATTCTCCTCCAAATAAACTGAGGTGTCCAGTAAGTGTGAAAAGATGACCTGACTCAGAACTGAAAGCTTTGTGAAATTAGAATGTGTCCTAGTGTTGGTGATATTGTATGATACTTACAGTAACAGTATCTACATTTGTGTGGTTATGGAATGGATAATCTATAAACCTTTAAACCTTTGTCTGAACATATGCTCTGCTTTTAGTCTGTGAGATTCATGTTCTGCAGTACAAGGAGTGTGGAGGACAGGGGCATAATTGAGATAAAGGAAGTGACAAGAGAGAAAATTGAGATAAAATAAGAGAGTGAGATAGACAGAGACAGAAAGAGAGAGAGAGGTTTTTGTATCCCAGGGAAAGGGGTGTAGAGAATGCAGGCCTATTTAAAGCTGCAGTAAGCAGATGAGTACTTATTCCACACTGTTACTCCTGCTAATTACAGAATGGATTCCAGTCAAGCGGAAAATGCACGCACTATTTCAACATGAGCAGCAGAATCGCCCGGCAGGGGTTGTGCTATGCTACACCCATTTGGGTGTGGAGTCGAGGGGGGGTCACTGAGTATTGGGCGGGGGGTAATAAATTGTTCCGCATGCACATTTAGCTGTTGTTCCTATCACAGCCGTGCCGTAGGTACAGCGTTTTCCCTATGTGGGGTTAAGGGTTAATGAAACGCTCCCTCTGTCTCTGCCTCTCTTTCTCTGCCCTCGGCGGAGTGATAAGTAGCTAACCAATGGAGCCTGTAATTACAATCTTACAGAAACCGGCCTGATCTGTATATAAATCTCACCATCCAATTACAAGATGTAATAATTCTGCACTCAAGCTGGTAATGAGCTCTAATACTGCCGCATGTGATAATCCCCTCTGGATGCTGGCTTGATCAGATGTTGGCTTTGTAATTAGACTGGCAGAAAATCATTATTTCGTCTTTGGAAAAAGGGGGGGAAAAATGAGGTTGGTGGGAAGTTAATTTTGCCCCCGTTCTCTGAAGCGTAGACAAGAATTTAATGATTTAATCATGATTGTTAGCTATTTTGCAATCAATTTGTAATGATTGTGTCGCAACAGAGGGTTTTGCTGGGAGAAAGATCCCGGAAAGAGCGAGAGTGTCACTGATATGGCATTCCGGCAAGTGTTTGTGTGTATGTTGTGAGTGTGGGTGTTAAGAGTCATTTTAAATAGAGTAAAATTGTCTGCTAGTTTACCTGTGAAATAAGTAAATAAGGAAAAGTATGGACTAAATTAAGATGGCACTATTGTCTCCATTCTTACTTTTATTTAATAACCGCGTTTATTCTGTGTTTGTGACTGTATTCCTTATGATATTATGGGTAAAAACATATTTTGGTTTAGCAGTGAATCTCTGCAAGCCTTTTAATACAGAGCCTGATGTCATAGAAGTATTTATATAAATTAAGGCGGTGCAAAATATTGCATACTTTCAGAGTAGTAGGTAGGGGAGGGGAATGGCTTTGCCTAACCCTCACTTTCTGAAATATAAATTTGGGGATCCAGCTGCAGTTCTAATTTTCATCTACATTTTCATTACATTTTGTGCATGTTTCTGTATGTTCTTTATTGTGTTACAACACAGATTTTTGGAACAAATTTACCCACTTATGGTTACCTAAAAAACTTTCAAAGGATTTTTAACATGAAGAGAAAATGTAAAGATTTGGATTCAAAGAAAGATTGTTTCTAGACTCATAATTCACCATTTTTAAAGGTGACTTTATATTCAGGTATTTTCTCCCATAAAAAAACAAAAAAAACAATCATAAATTGACAGAAAGAAATCAGGAATTTTCAGTCTGGGTCCTCTCTATCTTATCCCCTCGTGGATCCTAGTTAGGTTAACTTTTTGTGCTCAGTGGGCCACAAAAAAAAGAATTCTCTTTTGAATATCCCAGCTGCTGAAATGATGGGTTCTGGATTCAAAGTGTCTCGGCTTTAAAGAGATTTGAAGATGAGACAGGACAGTGTATTGGCTGGCAGTCTTTGTATATCGCCCCTTTAGAGCCCCACTTGCCAATATATCATAATGAGTGCAGCATATTGTATAACAGGCAGAGACTGGAAGCATCGTTACAGCGTGGTGAACTGCTACATTATTGACAACTGCTGCTCATGAAAGCTCTTTTGCTAAGCTACAGGGAGCAAGGAGGGAAACCATTAGGGCATGGACAAATATTATTAATGACTTAGGAGAATTGTTGTAGTGTCTCTGTGCAATGTATTCTGTATATATATATATATATATTACAGATTTCTAAATTTTGGGCAATGATTACATTTGTAAATTGCGATTAATCGTGAGTAATTGCATTGTCATATGCAAAATTAAGTAATGAATTTAAAAGTTATTGTAAAAGTTCTGCTATATGAACACAAGTGCAATAAATTTTGATTTGCAACAACTAAACAAATAAGGACCTTTTTAACAGCAGTGTTCCTTTTAACACAATTAACACAGGAGCAGCTCAAATATTTCTGCAAATCTAAACTTAAACAATAATGTAATCATATCTAATATAAAACCTAAGCTATTTGCCGCTGCAGGGAATTCACGTTTCATACAGTTTGTTATACAAAAAGTCCAGAGTCCAAAGCATTATAGCAGCTGCAAAGGAGGACCAACACCATATTAAAGTCTATGTATTTGATTGCAATGTCATTAAAGTCCCTTTTGGTGTAATGGTGAGGCATCCACTTTTGGAGAACGTCAAACATATCCTAAAAATGTAATGCTACTGTTACATTTCCACCCTTTAGAGTACAAAAACTCTTCATATTCTTTTTCTTGATATTCCCACATTATGCTTACTTATACATGGCCATTTACTGTAATTTAGTTATCCTTTTGGTTTTGCCAAAAACCGGTAATTTCTGGTGAGTTTTATTTCAGTAGTATTACCTAGAACATATGAAGTTGCAAGTAACCTCCCCACTTGTTCAGTCATACAATATTTACACAAGTAATGGGATGTGTCACGGATCTCTCCACAGGGTTAGGGAAGGGGAGGACGCACTCAGCTGGTGATATTTTGTTTTTTAATGAAACTTAGTTTCAGAGTTCAAACACACAAAATACAACAGACACACAGGCTGGACCCGTGCACCTCAAACGAACAAAGAAACACACAGCTTCGGCCTCTCACCTCGAGCCAGGGGGAACAGAGGAATCAGAGGTTACGGAAAAACGGGAGGAACACGGATCTGTGAACAAATGAGAATATGCATTGATCATCAGAGTAAAGCAGAACCTTTCCAAATCTTACACAAAGAGCATGAGAGGATGGACAGACAAGTAGACTAAGCCACTAGGCTGAGAAGGGTTTGTACAAACAAACAAACAGACAAGACCGCTGCCTCCAAGATCTCTTAATGAGTTGGCGCAGGACAGGATACAAGCGATGAACTGACCAAGACAGACTCAGGGGAGAAACGGAACCAGCTGGCTTTAAAAGGGGGGAACAAAACGAGACAGAGGTGAGACGTGAGGGAAATGAGGAGCAGGTGAAAGCAATAGGAGGGGAGTAGTACAAACCAAGGAGGCACACGAGGAAGAAAGCGAGGGGACCTACATAGGGTTGACAAAAGTAAAGTGACGAATGGGAATACCTGAGGAGAAAGAAAAGGCAAACCTAATATTCAGGGGACTGAGATCAGGACAGATGAGACGGGGACGTGGACGGGGTTGGCCGTCACAGGATGCTTGATCTTTGCGAAACCAGCGAACATGTTTAGTGGTTACTTTTTTATAATGAACATTAAAAACTTGTCAGATCAAACATAAAATTTTAGTGCCAATAACTTTTCATTACATGCTGCACTTTGGTGAATTTAAATGTCAAGTGTCTCTGCAGCATTTGAGGTGCTTGCCATGTATTTTGGGAGATATCTGATTATTAAATGATTCTTGCTGACTGAATTAGATTTTCTGAAGATTTCTATGTACATGTTAATTTGTACCTTGAAAGTGTTAAACTGTAAACCTGGAACATACAAAGTAAAGACTGTGCTGACATGCATGAATGTCACAACTGTCATGAATGGCATTAAGCCTTGTGTTTGAAAATGAATGTACATTTCTGTTAGCTTAGCACTCCCATAACACTGTAAATCCCATAGAGTAGTGATCATCAACTGGCGACCTGGGGCCACATCTGGCTCACCACAGCTTTCCATTCGGCCCCACGATGGAAAATGAATGGATGTCTATTGAGCTAAACAATTAAATTCTACACTCGCCTGCGGAAGTGTTGTGAGAGTGAGGTTCTCCTTATATTAAAATTGATCTGATATTACTGAATCAGGAATAGCTTTGATAGGAGGGAAAAGTATGTTCCTACATATATATTTTTTCGAAATCAAAAGAAACAAGCCTTCAATCTGTCAGTAATCTGCTGGTCAAGGCACGCGCAATGCCAGGTCCACTAAGTGCAGCGTGTACCCATTTTACTGATTTTACTGATCAGTTAAGACTGATGTGTGTATGAAACGGATTATACGGCGCAAATCATTGTTTATCTTTTCGGAGGACAATGGACCCACCTGCCTTATTATGAGTTTTGGATTATCCCCTAGTGGCTTGCGGTAGTACAGGTAACATTGACGGTTAACATTGACAAAGTCTAAAAATAACAGAAATGTGGACAGAAAATTTATATATCAAATAATAATATGTTACTTAAAGGAGAAGTTGAGTGTGAAATGGACCTGGGGTATATTGGAAAATGAAGTTGAGTCGACTGACCAGCACAAACAAAACTGCAGCTGATTAGTCAGGTGAATACTCCCATTAGTTGTAGACTGGATTTGGTGCAACAGGGGCTGACAAACCTGTTGCCTTATCGTACCTGTTCATTTATGCTCCTCAGTCAACTTATCGTGCCTTAATTTCTAGATGGTGGCGACTGGAAAATTCCTTGAATGTACTGTCTGTATAAACTACCTGTGCACTTTCAAAGTTCTCAATGTCTCATTTTAAACGTCAGGGCCCTCAGAATTATAGAAATGACGTGTGGAGCTCCTTTGAGCCTTGTTAATGGTGTAAAAATAGCGATTTATCTGCACTGGTTTTGTGATGTTCCAAACACTAGCATTATGAGCCTAGTAGAACCTTGCATTTAGCATTGGCTAAAAGCGCTGTTTTTCAGAATGCGGGGGGCGAATGGAGGTGGGGTACTTGACAAACTTTTATTTTTCAATACTTTCCATGTTCATTTTACTCTGAACTTCTCCTGCAAGATACAACATTAATTGTATTTCATTTTAGGAATGTATCTGGCCCTCACAGTTTCTGCCAAGAAAAACTTTGGCCCCTGGACAAATGTAGTTGACAACCACTACCATAGAGAAAGGAGTAATAAATAAAAGCAGAAATTGTAATGAGGAAAAGAAAAGAAATGATTGATTCTTTCATCTGATGCTGCATAATTTGCATTAGCAATCCTTTCCCGCTTCATCAGTGGTCAGTTTCTGGTCAAAGGACACTATTGGTTGAATATTATTGCTTGCCAGACTAATTTTGGTCCAGCAGTGACAGTGAGATGTTTAAAAACCACAGCAACACTGCTGATACACCCTGTGTTCTGAACACACACTAACATCACTGCTGAGAATGAGCCCTGCCATTTTTAAATGTTCAGCTATATAGTAAACATTTTGTAGATATGTTGCTTTGTAGATATATTGTGACAATCTCAATCATAGCAATAAGATAATCTATTTTACCTTCAGTTTTCCTTTCCAGCTTCATTACATCCAGCTTATCGTGATAACATGTTGTTTTTTTAACTAGTGCATTGAGCCATATCCTCAATTGAAATTTATGTAACTTTTACATCCTGTATTTATGCTGAACACTAATGGTTTGCAGATAGTAGGGTGTGTGAGGAGAGTAGATTTAAACAGCACAGTCCTCTAACTCCCTCAGCTCATCCTATAATCTCAGGTGATTTGATTCGAGCACTTTATCAATACAAAATTGACTCCAGTCCTCAGAGGGTAGTTCTATAATTGATACTCTTTGAAGTTGTATCCAGAGACCCATATTTTCAAAGACTTATTTCTCATCAATTAAGCCACTATCCACAAATACTTGAGCTCTATAGACCTATTTTCCTATCGAGTTATGGCTTGATAAGTGTGGCTATGAGTTCATTTATATCTTTTTGTGTTTGTATGAATGAGCGTGTGTATAGTTATAGCACTGTCTAAAAGTCTTTGAGGTTCCCAACCAACCAACCTAAAGAAGACATTCCTGACTTGTTCTCTGTGTGCATGTGTGTTTGCTTTTGGCTGATGGGTCTTAAGAGTGAGCTACCTTTTAGTCCTTCTCTTTCTGCTTATGATCTCTTCTCAACACTCTAGACAGCATCTCTCTCTGTGTCTCTGTCTCTCTCTGTGTCTCTCTCTCTGTTTTCCCCTGTTCTTCAGTGCAGGAAGTTCATCTCCTTCTACCTGGATGAATCTCTTCTCTACTGGCACTCAGAGGAATGACCCATTACACAGCTCACTGAACAAGAGGCATGAAAGAAAGAAAGAAGGAAGGAAAAAAGACAAGAAAATGTAGACATGAGTCTGTGTTACCCACTGTAGGAAATGCCAAGACAATTTGAGCAAGGGAGGGAAAGAAAGAAAGAAAGAAAGAAAGAAAGAAAGAAAGAAAGAAAGAAAGAAAGAAAGAAAGAATTGAAGAAAGAAAAGAAAAGTAATACAGAAGTACTTTGTGTCCACTGTAGGAAATGCTGAGACAATTTGAGCATAAGAGGGAAGAAAGAAATAATTGAGTAAGTAAGTGGTGCCCACTGTAGGAACCGCCAAGACAATATGAGATGAATATACCATCCCTACCGCATGGCCTGTATTGGTTGTATCAGCAGAATAAATAAATCATATCACTATATTTGCTCAAGTGGTTTGGGCAATGGTGGAAATCGGATAGAGCATATGAGCTGGCACTGCTCTGCTGGGTATAGATATGCTCCACTCATACCCAGCGGACCAGCTGGTTCAGTCCCCCACCCAGCCTGAATAAAATATTACTGTGTCACGCCATAAAGATAATTAATCCTGTCTCATCTCCTCTTCTCACCATAATTAAATTTGACCCACTTATGTTTTATGAATGCTTGAATAAACCTCACCGGCTGAAAAGAAAAGCAGACATAAGATGGGTGAGATTTATCTTTGATACATGAACTGATGCCAAAAAAGTCTATAGCACAGAGAATATAACAGCTAAAGTAATACTTGTAATACTCTCTCTCTCTCTCTCTCTCTCTCTCTCTCTCTCTCTCTCTCTCTCTCACTCTCTCTCTCTCTCCCTCTCTCTCTCTCTCTCTCTCACTCTCTCTCAC
>JBBMFX010000037.1:14742172-14756882 GCA_037832545.1 Rhabdalestes septentrionalis | reverse complement strand
GAGAGAGAGAGAGAGAGAGAGAGAGAGAGAGAGAGAGAGAGAGAGAGAGAGAGAGAGAGAGAGAGAGAGAGAGGCACAACTGTGTGGTAAAAAAGTCCAGGTTTCTAAGAACAGTGGGTAGCTTATTAGAGATGCTTTGATCCTGGAGCCTTTGATATCGCCATCCTCATCAAGAATTCACTTTCAGCCATAAATATAGGTAGTTCAGAGAAGTGTTATGACATACAGCCCTCACTCCACTCACAGTCACTTTAAATTATCAAAAACAGTGCAAAATATGGGAGCGAGTGAAAGACACAGAGGGATAGAAAAAACCCCAGCATGAGTTATGATACTCCTGATCTCGGAACAGAGGTGACGAGGTTGTTGTTTTATTGTCACTTGGTTTTGGTTTTGAGAATGACTCCCAGACACGTCTTGATCACATTTAAAGCCTTTTAGTTGCATGCTGCTTTTCAGGGTGGGTCGTTTTATATAGTATGAATGAGATGAGAATGTGATAGAAACTGCTCTAGAAAAGCTTTGCTGAAGTCTGTTACAACTGACATCTGCATCAGTACAAATTGTTGCTTGCTTTTCATAATTTTACATAAATATCTTTGACACAATGAATGATATCTCTTGTTATTTGCAGTTCATCGCCAATTAATGCTTTCACCTATTAAAGTTATTTGTAGTTTCGTAGCTGTCATTTAAAATGATTTAAGTTATCTGTTGAACTTGAATTTGAAGGGGTTTCTATTGTAAGATATGCCAAAACATTATGCCTCAGAAAAGGCAATTCATTAGCAGTTAATACTACATTTTACCAACATTTTGACCATTTGTTATTTCTTTATATGTTCAAGCAATGTGAAATTGTGTGTTCTAAATAGAAATACCGGCTAATCAGTCCATCATGAAATTAAATCGTGTGCCATGGATGCGACTTATCAATGCAGTTGGAGTGCGCTGAGAAGTTGTTTTGTTTTGTTTTTAATGTATTCACGGTCTTTTTAAAAATATTACACATGTTTTATACTCTCACATTCACTTACCCAAAGAAATAGTTTGGTTGCTACCTTTATATTGACTTTGTATTGTTACTATTGAAACTTTGTGCATGTGGAACTATGTTTGTTGAATAAATGGAAAAAAAAACATTGCAATCACTAAATTAATTTCTGTGCCAAATTTGGACAATGTGGATGATGTTAGGTTCACTGATGTTTTCATTCACTGCTGATATAAGCTATTCTGTAAACGGCGAATGGGTACTGAACAACAAGAGATTACATTTAGTGCCATACAGCTAACATTACATGCAAAACGCGCACATATGTGTGTGTGTGTGTGTGTGTGTGTGTCTGCACGCATGTGGGCAGCACCATCAGAAATGCCTGGCCGAATGCACAGGGTCGAGTTTGTTTGCTCGCTGGGTGACAGGTTACCGCGGTGACTGCAAGGTCACCATGACGACTGATCGGTCCCATCATTGGACTGTTTATGCAGCGAGGTCATGACATGGGAGATCACACAAAAATGTGACCATCTCACACACACACACACTCACACCGCTTCCCAACACCCCACATACACATGCCTTCCACACACACCACACAAATGTAATTCCTAGACCCTCGCTCTAACCAGATACATATTGTTTGTACATATTCACATGTTTAGAAGAATTTTGTCTTTATGATAAAAAACAACAAACAAGCAACTCCAAATCAAAAGCGGAGAGATCTCTTCAGCTCAAGTGAAAGTTTACTTAATTGGCACTGTAATCCTCTCTGCTTCAGAAACACAGAGATACCAAAAAACCCCTGTCCTCATTAAAAAGTACAACCCTGCTTCTGAGCGCGCTCACACAGAATTGATTAGAAAGCTAACGCCCGGTGTGATGTTCATTTCTTTCATTGTTCTGCGCCGAGCTCAATGAGACAGGCCCTTTCACTGTGCATTCCAATTACGACATTGCAGATCAAGCAAGGTGCAAGATTAACTAGAGAAGCCTTACTAACACAAAGAGAATTCCTAACTTAACAAGGTGTCATTCCTCCCTGATAGAGCCCCATCAATGTTTCAACCGCCTTCCTTCCACGAATAATTATGTGGATCGAATTTGAATATAAATATATGTATACAGACTTCTAAGAACTCAAGAGCTGGGTTTAATTTTAAAGATGTATTTTTTTCCCTTTCCCCTTCTTACCTCAAAACCCATGGATTTTTCCAATAAATTTTATTATATAGTATATTTTGGGCATTTTATTATCTGTCTCAGAAATAGAAAAGTTCTGAAGTTTTATAGACTGTATATTGAGGTTTTAAAGTTTTAAACCCAGGATAGAAATAAAGCGCTCACTTTGATCAAAGGCCTCGGAGGTGGTAGGACCTCAGAGATTGAGAACAGAATGCTTGAAAGAAGCCTCCGTGGACATGGCTGGATCATTATTTCAGTGCCGGAAATGTCAACTCGTTAATCAGTCTCATCATTAGCAGATCAATGGCATGCACACATTTGTTGACATGTTGTAAAACTTGTAATCGCGAAATCTATGTATATGCTGAATATCAGTTTGCACTGCTGCAAGTGTAACTTCAGTCATATAGAAATCAGAAGGTATTAGATGCACCATCTTACAATAAATAAAACAATAGAGAGCACACACAAGAGACCTTGTTGAAAAGGCAGTGAGTTACCTACAGTGTTTGTGTGTGTGTGTGTGTGTGTGTGTGTGTGTGTGTGTGTGTGTGTGTGTGTGTGTGTGTGTGTTTGTCTCTGTGTAAGAGTGCAAGAGTTTCTGAAGGTAACCCTGAGTTTGTGTACCAACCTCTTTTTACTCCATAGTTCATGCAATTTTCATTTTTGCTTCACATTTGATAAAGCCTAATTAATCCACAAAGCAGTTTAAATGTTGACAAAAGACACACACAAACACACACACACACACACATGGACACATTCACTCAGAGAAAGTGAGATCTTATTATTATTTTTTATTATTATTTCTATATTCAGAAATGGTTCATGAACAATTCAGACCTTCCCTCACTAATGGAGATTCTGAGGGCGCAGTGGGGCATCTTTTATACATCAATAAGGCCAATTATCTGTTTAACTCAGAGAGACCATGTCACCACATCTGCTCTGCCCTCTTTTTTTGTCCGTGCGTTTCTCCTCCTTAGCACTAGAGGGCAGTGCTGGCATGCTGAGCTCCCTGGGGGGTGCCCATATAAGACCTTAACCACCCCCCCACCCCCCACCCCCCTCCCCTCCACCCTTACCCACCCCACCCCTGCACCAGCCTTGGTTACACTGGCATGGCAGTACTACACAGCTGGCAGCCTTAGAGGCTAATGCCGAGAGCCAATGCAACGAGAGGGCTAACGGATGGCTCTGACCTGCGTGTCTCCCAAACAAGGATGAGAGAGAGAGAGACAGACAGACAGACAGACAGACAGACAGACAGGGAGAGAGAAAGATCCAACCAGTAATTGATAACCTGTCTTGCAAACATTACATTGCTTTTCATTCATTTCAATACTCTACTGATAGAATTGCTCAGCTATTTCATTAATAACTTATGGATGAATGGCATATGCATTATAAGTATTTAATACAAAAATTATTCAGTACAGCTAAACAGTTCTGGGTGTAATATGTGGTATTTGCTCATGGTTATCTGATCTTTGTCAGGGGTTATCAGTTCTGGACATTGGCAACCACCGTCCAGCACAATTTGATGATTCAAAAACATGGTTCAAATCTACAGTTAATTGCCAGGTGTAGATGGTGTGTAAGAGTGAGGTAAATGTCAAACATTTTTGTGACCAGAAGAAAGATATAGATATTTTTTGTTTGGCCTACTTGATTAATATCCTTTTTTGTACTCACCTACAGTACATTAATGGGTGGAAGGACCATATTGAAGCTTTGCAGATGTTATGAAAGGGAAAAGGCAAGGCATCAAAAAAATAAATGCAGACAGTGCAATGTTGGCTAACCTACACATAAATCTCATATGTAGACAAGTGCTTGTCATGGTCCTTTTAGTTCTTCCAAGTCTTGGCTAGCATTACTTGCTTTCGGCCTCTCTTATGCAGAAAGCCAGAAAAATCTTACTGTCCAGCTGAAGCTTTCTTTTTCCAAGGTTCCGTCTCATCATTTTGCAGTCTGCATGCCAACCTCCACTGTCTGCCTCTGTGTCCTATGTGCTATGCTTGTTTCTGTTCAACTAGACTCCAGCAGCAATGCCCCAGCTGTTGTGGGGCCTTGGAGCCTGCTGCCTGTCCTGGCACACGGTTTCAGCACTGCATTCCCACAGTCCGAAGCGCTGCTTAGTAACATGGCAGGATGATACAGCCCAGGGTTTCATATTCATAACCCACAGCAGCGTGACCGAGTCTGGGCCATCAGTAGGCCCCATTACCCTTGCACCCAGAGAAGCAGACGCCTGCCGGCTCTCAGCCAGATGGGCTCAAGCCAAGCTGGTCTATTCATCAAGGTCTTGAAATCATAGAGATTTTTTTGTTCCATAAATTGACATCCAAGCTGTTTTTAAGAAGAGGAAGAAAAAGAGTTTGACCTTTGAGTGGCCAGTTTTGCAATACTTTGAATATATTTTCTTTCAAAAGAAAGCAGTGAAATCTTTTGAGATTTACAGTCAGTTAACATGATTGGGAAGTTTGTTAAACGGTCTTTGCAGCACATCTTGTCTACAGTAAAACATCATTATTCATGAACCAGTGTTTGCCACTGGCACATGCTAAATCACTCTGTGTTTTTCAAAATTGAGAAGACTGAGCTGGTTACATCATATACCTCCTGGTTTATGTTCCTATGGCATTGATTGTTTGCAGCACAGGATCTGTATTCACTTGTACCACCACAGTACTGGCCACAACAACTCGACAATGTTGTTTTCCACACTTCGTTCCATGTTTAGGTCAGATCAAATGTAGCAGAAGATCCACAGTGGGGCCCCTTTATAACCCAGTCTTTGTGTATCTGTGTGTAGTTTGGCACCCCAGGCAGGAACCCTGTGGGAAAAGTAGGCTACGCTCTTCCTTGCCAGCTTTAACTTAGGGCCTGATGCTGCCATTTGGGGTTTTGGGTTCCCTTGCTCTCGCTGTGGTAAAAGCTGTTGCTAAAAAGGTCCAGCCAAATGAGGCAATTAATGTGAGATCCTTGGGTAACGTGTAGCCACAAGTAGGTGAAAGGCAGCAGGAGCCTCCAGACTTAGCTTGTCACTCAGGCACTTTTGCACGCCTGGCCAGCTGGTTAGAAGCCCTGGCTAGCCGCAAGCTGGCTGTAGCTGTCCGTCTGGAGCAGCGAGGCGCTTTCCCTACACACAGCCAATGAAAGAGAATCGGCAATCGTTGAGCCTGAGACAAGCCACTCTCACAGACCCAATGATGTCATTTTATTGGCTCTTTAGCTTTTGATCCTGTCCTTTTTTTCAATGCCAGCGTGATCTCAGAGGCATTGTTGATGCTTAACCTTTGAGTAAGTCCTAATGTTTTTTATTGTTTTCCCGGGCTTCTAGAGAATTTTCACTTTGGCCCCGGCAAATGTGGGGTTGAAGATAAAGATATGAGGGATTAACTGCTGATTGAACGTGTGTGTAAAATCTCATGCCTGTAGAAATAGCTTTGCTGTTAAACATTGCGGAATCATAGGGCTGGTGGAACAAGCATAATTGTTGTGGAGACACCTGCAAGGCTTTCCCAGTGTTAACATATGTGTCAGATCAATGTTAATACATTCAGCTCTTTACTAACTGTGGCTGAGGGCTTGTGTGGGAAGAGTGTATGATATCCATCAGTGCATTCACTTTAATGTGTGTGGACTATGGTTCAAACTAAATGCTATTATTAGTTTGTTTGTTTTTTTTCTGTGTCTATTTAGTGCTCCAAACACCTGTATTTGTATTCAAACTTGGACCAGATTTGTGATTTGGACCATGACCTACACTACAACAATACCTAACTGATGTGTTTTTTTTTTATCAGATTTAATTTTGGAAATGTTTAAAGAATATGCGTTGCATGACATTTGCTCTAATGTGTAAATTAATATATATGTTGCAACTTATTCTGTTGTTTTGATTTTAAATAATTTAAATCATGCACTAAGTGGGCCACAGGTCAGACAAAATCATAAAAATCTAATAGCTTCTCTGAATGATTATGATGCATCCAATTCTGTGGTCTTAGTGGGTGTAAAAAACACATGCAAGTGGCTCCCTACCCAAATAAGAAAACTAACTTCTCATATTATTAGGTATCTTTAGGTATATTAATCTTAAAATCCTTGTTCATTAAACATAGCTTTTAGTTTCAATTTATTAAATGGAACGAATGAAGAAATGTATGTTTTGTATGCTATTTGGCCTAGAGGTAGCAGGAGAAGTGCACAGACTAGTTAGGCACTCTTTTTATGGACAAGGGGATGGAGACACAGCTGGACCCCAGGCGTACTTAGCCTTTAGCTGCAGTGCAGTGATCTAAGCCTGAGAGAAAGAGATCACGTTACACCAGGGCTAATCCCTCCAAAGCCTTTTGTGTTCTGCTGTTAAGGCACTGGATATTACTCCATGCGTAAGTGATTTTAATTGGTTGCCTCGTATGACACGCAGGCAGACGCGTGCCTTTGGCTAATGCTTTTCTCTCCAATGGCCCATCTTTCTGTCTCCCAGCCTGTGTGTCTGGGATGGCATAAAAATGCAGTAATGACTTTGCACGATGCCGGTCAGTAAGTGGGTGATCATGGGTTCAGGCTGCTAATTGAAGTCTTATCCTGAGTCACCGTCTGGGGGTGCTTGTCCCTGTTCATTGTCTGGCTTGTAGGCAGTGGACACTGTGGACAGAGATACCCCAGACCTCCTCCAGGCTCCTAATTGAGTCCCAGCCGGCCATTCTCTAGCCTGTATTGTAACGGTCTCATCCCTGATTGCTTTGGATTCCTACAGTGCCAGGACTTGCCAGTGGCCACTGCCCAATTCAATCCAGCACCCAGGGCTTTGTGTGGCAGTGTGCCTGGCTTTGTTGGAGCAGACTAGCATTTACTTGGGCATCTTGAGAATGCTTTTGGAGCACATGGGACTGGGCTTAACAATGGAATTGTGAAGAGAGATATATGCATAAAAGCCTTAATCTCTTATATGGACAAATAATCATTCATGGAAAAATAAACTTTCCTTTATAAGGTGGCAGACGCTGAAATTGTGAAACATTAAATGTTTTGGCTCTTCTGTTTGGGTCCTTTCCTGCTTGCATTCTTTCTCTTTCAGCAGCTTTTTTCTTCTCTCTCTACTCCAAAGCTGCCAGGCAAATGAAATGGAGAAATGAGAACAAAAACTAAAACGAAGACACAGCACATAACTGGAACAGCATATCCCAGATTGGTGAGTGCTGGTAAAAACCACAGACATTAAAAATGCAGATTTTGTTGTTTCTTTACTCTCTTTCCCCACAATAAATGTCCTTGGAGTATTCTCCCGACATACTTTCACCTGATGATTGCGGGAAGAGCTTAAGTGCTTGAAGCCACATGGGGGCTCATTAACAAAGTGATAGGCTGAAAGGGAAGTTACAGCGCAGTGTGCTTGGGTGCGGTTAGGGAGGAGAAGCTGGGGGAAAAGATGGGAATGGTGCTGGGCTGTGCCTCATTGAGGATGGTGCCTCTAGAGCTAAAGAAGGGACCGCCCCTTTCACTCTCTCCCAAGGGACAAGGCTCTTAATTTGGTCTCTCCTCCCTCCAAGTCCCCCTGAATCAACCTTTGGCCCTGGAGGGACTTTCAGAACTCCAGCTAGTTCTGACTGCTTCAGACTCTCATCATTATGGTGATCATTCACTGAACCGACTGCTAATGAGAGACCTCAAAAACTGCTGGAAAGCAATTTAGATGGATAGAAATGGATAGACAGGGAAAAGTGTGAGATTTCTCACTGCAGTAATTTCCTCACAAGTAAAAACAGAACAAACTCAGATCTCCAAGAAAACGGACAGAGATTTAGTTGGGCAGATTGCAAGGTTTGATCGTGTTCTTGATGATTATTTTGCTGGTTTGCAGCAGAGTAGTCCACTAAACAGAGTCAGTAGGATTCAACACTGACTTCTGACTTTAGAGGAATGCCAACAAGTGAAAAAACATGTGTTTTTGTTGCATTAATTCAATGGCTTGAAGATAAATGGCACACAGTGAAATAAAGAACAATTGGCTGGATGGAAGTAGTTTGGGATAAAAGTCTAGGGAGCAGCTGTTTGAACAGAGGAGATAGAACAGCATGCGTTATGTAGTCTCCTGACTTCCTCTATGATTTCTGAAGATGCCAGTTCTTCCATTTCAAAGGGAATACTCAAATGGTTATATCAAGTTAAATCAAGACAAAGCTGCAGTATGACTTTTATTTGCAGTGTGTCACTTTCATCGGCATTTGTGAAATTTTGATCTTGACTAATATCAAGGATGTTAAAAACAAGGGAATACTTGTCATTGTGCTGGTGATACAGAACAGACAGTTGACACTGATTAGGTCTGCGTTCCATGGGAAAAGAGTGACATTAAAATGAGCAGCTATGTCCATTTAATGCCATTGTTTTGCCTCTTTCTAGACAAAATCATAGACAAAATGTTTTTTTGCAAACTTTCATAGAACTTGTGACTCCATCTTGCCAGAATCAGAAATGCACCAGATAGCCATCGCAGTAGTAATTACATAGTAGTTGCAGTCTAGTTGTATCTCTAGACATGTCAACAACAATTTGTTCTAATAGTTAACATGGTTAGCTTGGCTGAAGCTTAAAAAGGAAACTTTTTAATTCTGTTCTTCATCAAAAGTTTGTCTTTATGGATAGTGGCGCTCTTTTATATGTGTTTTTTTTTGCCAGAATCTTTAAAGTTTTATGAAGTGTCATCCCTTTCTGCAATCTGCTTTCTGTATTCACTTCACAGTGTTGCCTCTGCCACACAGCACTACCTATTCCTTCCTCGTTCTCTACTAGACCAACACTGTCAGCTGTCATTATATCACTCATTCTGGACTCGGTCGCCTGCTCGCCGGCCTTGTTCAGGGAAGCTGGTTCCTTATTGGAGCTGGAACAGTGGTGGCAGTTCTGTTCTCTTACTAGAGAGAATAGCCCTCAACAAACTTCTGCACGGCTGGCTGAGAAAAGTGCAGAAGCTTCAGTACTTTGCCTTGTCTTCCTGTACCGTGTGAAGATCTGAGTGGTTAGCGAGGGGTAAGAAGACAGACAGAATAAATAACGGGGCTGCTCTTGAAAGCTTTCACTTGATGTCAGAGCTGTGTTAGTTCAGTGGCTCCTCTGCCTGGCCACAAGGGGAGGGGCTGTACTTTGATGGGGCGAAGGGAGTGTGGAGTGTGTGTGTATTGGAGATACTCCATTGTTCCTGGCCCTCCCTGGGATGCCCACCACCCTCACCCCTGCTGTCGCTGCTCCGAGTGGGGAAGAACCTGCAGAGGGGTTTGAGGGGGGTAGCTCAGGGCCCAACGATCTGTCAAACAGGGTGTTTTAATAAAGGAGGTAGGAACGGGATGAGTGGGAGAGAGAGAAAGAGAGAGAGAGTGTATAGGAACAAGATGGAAAGAGCCCAGGCCGGTGACGGAGCGCGAGAGGGATGGTGATGTACATGAGAGTTGACAGTTCTCTCCGGGTTTGTGTGATTAATTGGGATCAGGTCAGCTCTCCTGTGTCTGGACAGTAATCGTATGCAGTCTCATATGGCTATTTACATAGCCTCCCTCTGCTTCTTACACAAGAGGGAATAAAGCCTAGGAAAAAACATACTCTCACACTTGTGCACACACTGTTCAACTCCACAAATGTCACTTTCAGACTTTATCATCATTTTATTTATATTACGGTTATGAATAATAAAAAATACAACCCCAAAAATTGCACTATGACTACATTATCCATGTTTAATTTGTAATCTGTGTTGTTACTGCATTTTTATTTTTGGGGTGTGTTTGGATAGTGATCTTAAATAATACATCTATTTTTTCCACCCTTTCCCACTGCATTCTTTGTGGAAGGTACCTGTAGTGCAAGGTACCTTTTGCAAGTGTTGGTGCTTAGAAGGTGGTTGTCACAGCTACACTAACTTTACATTTCACAAACTCTGTCTCAAAGAAAAAGCCCTTTCAGAAGACGGGATGGGTACCTAGACAATGGAGGTGCAGGTACAGAGGAAAACACACGGAACGGTGAATAATTTATAACAGGGAGAATCTAAAGGAAAAAGCACGCAGAGCAGGAGAGTAAGTAGGAGATGTAGGCAGTGGTGACATATCAAGCGACAATAAAGATATTGAGAGTGTAGAAGGAGAAAAGTCTACTGTGAGAAGTGGAGCTGTGGTTTTTCTGCTGCTGTCGAGAAGCAAGGCCACTTTTGAAAACCGCTGGTTCTGTGACTTGTTTACGAGATGCTCTTGAGCCTGAACAGCGAGGAACTCAGCTCTGCATCAATGCAGGATGCCATCTTTTATTACTCTGGGCTGGTGCTGGGATGTGCTCCACTAGATTGCTATTGCAATAGTTTTGGCATCAGTTAATTATAAGAAGGAGAATATGAATAGTCAGTACCAAGACATAGCATCAAGTATATGACTTTTTGATAGTTGTATGCTTGTGGACAAATTTGCACAAATTTGACCCAGTAATAAAATAATTTGACCCGCATCGTACACTTGGCATTCATTCCATGTTTTCTGTTTGACATTGAAGAGTTACTAGAAAAATGCATCATTTAATATGTCCATCACTTATTGGGCTTTGACTGAACAAAACGTGGTCACTGCAAAACTACAGTTAAGTTTGTTTTTCTGTATGCTTACATTGTTGTATTTGTTTTATTGAGCTGTACAACATTTTATCATTTCTTAATAAAGAAAAGTGGTAGTCAAGCATGAACAATGTGAAAACCCATTCGCAAAGCGAAGCAGGGGGCTGAAACCAGCTAGGATAGCAGTGTGTGGGGCTCAAGGGTACTTCAGTGATGAAACTAGCAATTGGGATTTGAACCCACAACTTTCTGACTGCAGGGGCATCACCCTAATCACTAGGCCAACAGCTGCATAAATATCTCTCTCAGAATTGATTTATGCACATACTTTACTTTGGTGCCCAAGTAATTAATTTTACACTTATATAATTAAAATCTAGTATTTCAAGTCTCTACATCCACAGATCAAACGTATTTTATTACTTTATTACTTTTCTACACTATTTTACATAATGTGATCAGTTTAAAATTGTGAAAAAATTTTGTTGCCAATTTTTTGAGATACAGAGATTAGCAAAATAGCAACAATGGAGAAGTAAATTGTGATTTTGCTGTTGAAGATGAAATCTTTGATTGTCAATACATCAAAACTGTACTGAAGGCTGCTTGGTCCATATAATTCTAAGCCTAAGCCCATACGTAGCTTGTGCCTTGGGCACTTGGTCCAGTAAACATAGGCCTTGTCCTGTTTCTCACTGGATGCTCATATATTAATGCCAGGAAAAAAGTCCTCAAGGGAAAAGCATTTTCGCTGCCATGTTTGTGTGTCTGTGACTTGCCACTGTTTCCAAGTCCACAAAGTCCATGTTTGTGTATTTGGGTAAAGGTGGTGAATGGGACTCAAGCAGGTGAGGCAGACATTTGTCTGCCGTTCGGACCCCAGAGAGCAGAGACAGCAGACAGATGCCCAGACGCCTAGCCAGTCCCTGACCTGCCAGTCTGCCTCCATTACTGGCTTTTGCAATGACGGCTGTGACACACAGAATAAAAAAAAAAAAGAAAGAAAGAAAGAAAGAAACTGTCCGTGCCGAAATCCATCACTTCCTTGCCACTTTCATCCCCCGCGCTCTTCAAAACGTGACATGTGTCACGCATAAGAAGCTTAGAGCCGCCGTGGTTCCCTTCCATCTGACGCTTTGATGGTGATTTCACCCGAGGCATTTGTCACACATAACTTACTCTGATAACAATGAGAACTGGTGCACGGTGGGAAAGAGGGAAAAAGAGAGTGTGTAAATATGCAGATATTGTAAAATCCTTACAATCACCATAGGAGCAGGAATCAAAGTGGAAGGCGAAATGGGGGAAGCGCGTATCACAGGCTTGTCATCTTTCCTCTTGTTCATCTAGTGACTCTGGCGACTGCCTCTGGTCTTACAAATTTTGGCTGCTGTTGTAGTAAAGAAAGGAATATTGGAGACAGCGAGTTTTCACCCAGCTCTTGGAGTCTACTTAGATGTCTAGATGATGTAGGCCCTTTGAGAGTTAAGGCAGTTCCTCACACGGGGCTCCAGTAAGTAGATAGCTGCTACAGGGTTAATGTACCTACACCTGCCTTGATGGTGTCATAGTCTGATGGTACCTTAGTTTATAGAACCAGAGTCTAAGAAGGTGTCTTCACCCTTCTCAAATTTAATTACATTATATATGTTTAAGTGTAAGGTATGGTGTCACTTTTTTGACTTGTCTCAGTTTGACAAGATGGCCAAAGGTAAAAGATCTTAAAAGTATGATTATAGCTTTGTATGGGACAAAATTTTGGACACAGGCCCAAACATGACAGTGTTGTTGTCAGGATTTGACTACCATTCTGTTTGTGGTTGCGATAATGCTCTCTCATTAGTTTGACTGTTTTGCTCTGAGTGGGAGTTTTTTCAACCTTTACCTTTATGCTTTCTTGCTCTTTTCGGTCAAAATGGTGGGTCAAGATCATTCTGCTTGTCATATTTTTCATATAATTCATATATTCATATTATTCCCAGTTCGATAAGCAAGGCAATTATGACCTGTTAGAATGTTCACACATATATGAATGTTACCATTTAGCGCCTCCTTGTTTTGTCTCATATTCAGGTAAAGACAAACCTTTCATTGTGTTTTGTGAGTGGACATACTTACATGCACACACATAAATGAAAAAAAAAAACAGTGCTGGTGCAACATCATGAAATTTGCTCGATTAATTTTACTTGATGTGTTGTACTGTGGACATAACACTGATTATCAGTTCAAACCTGAAGAAATACGGAATGTATATGTTACTAGGTATCCCTCTGTTATTATATCAGACAACCTTGACGCAAAGAGAACACATCAGAGAGGAAAGTGTTGAGACAGCTTTCGCATTTTTCAGTACCTCGATGGGAATGAGATATATACTGTCAAACCTGTCATTGTTAAATTATTGACAGATGATGAAAGCACTGAAGAACCTACTTCACATCTACAAGGTATGCAGTGAATTTTTTCTTTCGGAATACTTTGTTCCTATGCATTCCATTCCTCGTTGCTTCATTCATACTGGCAGGATTGTACACAATAAGATTCTTTTATTTGTTCACTGATAAGACGCACCCACATGATACTACTAGCAGTGAAGGGACGATTTGTAGACTAGGGCTTTTACATCTCTTGGTTTTTGTCATGGAAGGAAGTGTAGCTGGTGCCCAAACAACTTTATTTTTACACACAATCTCTCTTTTTTTCTCTCCCTCACTATCACTCTCTGTCCCTCTCTATCGCTCACTCCCCCTCTCTTTTTCTTTCTGTGTTTTTTTATTTACTCTTACAGTGTCACAATTGTCATTTAAAGGGCCATATATTGTCATTATTTTAGTTAAGATTCCAAATTGTGGATAGTGCACTGAAAAACATCATTAAGAATATAAACTACTATCAAAAATCAGATGGGACCTTTGGGCGAAAGAGAAGTAATTGAGGGTGGGGTTGGGGAGGGAGAGAGTATGTTGACACTCTAAACAAGCAAACACTAAAGGAACAGTGTTGTTTCATTTTTAAATGCAGTACACTTTTGGGCCATGTTCACTGGTGAGACTGGGGAGACTTTCAAAAAGCTTGATTCTGTCCACAGCACCTTTTGAAAGTCTAGCCTGCATGAACTCTTATTATACAATTGCTCACCTTAGGATCTACTTCAAGCATTTTTTTTATAATCATTCATTAAGACTTTGACATAAATACAATGCTCTAACAGTTGTGTTGCTGAGCTCTAAAAATAAATGAGAACAGCTGTTGTGTATGTGCTGAGATAGAGAAAATAGTAGATAAATGCGTAGGTGCAGTTCTGCCTGATAACCGGATTTGAAGAAGTATAATCTAGAAGCAAGCTCAATGACCTAATGAGGCATAAAAGTGTTATCTATAAAATGCATATAATCATACATTTTCTTTGCCTGCAGTGCAGGAAAAATGTTGCTCTTTCCTTCCATCTCTTCTTCATGGATCACTGAGGTTCTGCATGTAATCCTTTTTATTCTATTAGGTTGTAGAGAGATTGTGATATATTTTCCTCCAGTTGTATGCAGAGGACCATTTAGTCTGTCCCTTTCTGACAGTTTGGATGCATTGTTATTAACAATTTTATAAGGTAATCATCTATAACTGTCATATCTTGTGACACAAGTCAATACAGACATTTCTTGCGAATTCGTTGGTAATAGTAACCAAGGATGAGAAAGAATCTTTACAAATAAGATGAGAACATTATGTAGCCAAAAAAAACCAAAAAACAATAAACATGGTTTATTTGGCTGCATAATAAAAATATGAACAATTTAGAGAAAATGATATCGCCTAAATCAAAACTCTGCGAGGCATATTCTAGTGTGTGTGTGTGTGTGTGTGTGTGTGTGTGTGTGTGTGTGTGTGTGTGTGTGTGTGTGTGTGTGTGTGTG
>JBBMFX010000037.1:14703711-14714005 GCA_037832545.1 Rhabdalestes septentrionalis | reverse complement strand
GTTTTCAGGACATTGGTGTGGAGAGTTATTCCCTTTTGTGCAGATGCATTAGGTGTGTGTATATGTGTGTGTGTGTGTGTGTGTGTGTGTGTGTGTGTGTGTGTGTGTCAGATGCAGCTAAAGCTTTTGTGATCTGTTGAAGTGCAAATATTTTCACGAGACAATAAGGCGACAATGAGCTGATGAAAGGGGAAGGCAGCCTGCCTTAGTTGGTGATAGTTCTTCCTTGTCAGTTTGTTGTGTCTGGACCCTTATGGGACAAAATGATTTATTTGATAATCTCTAAAATCCTTCTAGTCCCTCCTAAAGCACTCCTGGCTTCACTCACATAGGAAGTGCAGGCGGCCCCCTGCTGTGACCTTTCCGCTGGGCTTCTCCTCAAATATCGCTGGGTGGCATCGCCCTCTGTCATCACCACACTCTTGCCCAGATCAGGTAGCCTGGACAGCACTCCAATCAGACGTCTCTCTGTCATATCCAACCAACACCCTGCAAACTAATTTGACACTATGAGCTAATGGCCATAAACAGTGTAAGAACCTGTTTGATGGCAGTTTATTCAGATTATTGTAATTCAGTATGGGGTAAAATAAACAACTGAAATTTGGGAGCAGGACCATGACTGTATCTCCTGCAGTGCAGTGTCATATACATGTACATCTCCATCTTGCCTTTTTCATGATGAAATTTTCTCAACCCGGCATCTCTTTCCTCTTCATCAGTCCTGTCTCTGTTAATTAAAAGGAGTCCAGCCTTCTAAATCATACAGTCACCCATGTTTCAAAGTTCTCTCCTCATATATATTTATAATTATGTAATTTAATTGTATTTATTTAGACTTTATATTTTATATTGCCCATGTCTCTGTGTGTGTGCAGTCAAAACATAAGCAAATTCCTCCTGAATCAGTGAAGTTGACAACATCGGAGGTAAGTGGGAAAATGTGTAATAGTATTTTACCCTTAACAACTATCAGAATAAAGGAAAACTCTTTCTTTGTGTGCTGGTTATCTTACTCAACTGAGAAACTAAAACCATTCTGAGAAACTAAATCCAGTCCTAAAACAGCTCTTCCTCTCTGGAATAACTCTTACTGTCTTCAGAGTTCACGGGTTCACTTTCGAAATAGAAGGGCCGGGAAAGTGGAAGGCCCACTACTGTTTATTTTGTAGAAGCTTACAAATGTCATTCATTATGCGGCTCTGGGCAGGTCTTGGTTTTTTTTTCGCCTGCTTGGCGGGACCGCACCCCGTCTCTGCTAATCACTGCTATGTTTCCGTTGTCTTGTGGCTGTGCTGCTAACTGGCCCAAGAATAAAACTCACATGGATCCACAATGAAAGCTTTATTCATGTGGCTGTAGTGATATTTGTTTCTGATTATGAGATGTTACTCTGTTTCTCTTTCTGTCTGTCTTTCCCTCTTGCCTGTCTTCAGCTCCCTTCTTCATATGTCTACTCCTTTCATTAGGATGAGGGATAACATTTTTCTGCCAGCTGTGAAATTGCACAAGATTTCACTTTAATATTATTTTTCACATGTCTAATTGGCCCGTTTGTCATTGTTATATCCAAAACTCATTTCATGATCAGTCATTAAACAAATGTTCCTTAATCATGTTATTTTTATTAACACATGTTAAATGGTAATTCTACCAAATTTTCAATGTCTTCATAATTCAGTGACTGAATGTAAGTCTGTTACTGATTTCTTTATTTATTGATAATGGGAACCAGGGGTCTATAACACAAATATATGCTATATACCTGATGACACGTCTACCTGTCTTATGTTAAGTTTAATTAGGTTTTATTGAGCTTGTTATTGTCTGTGTCATGTGATTGGTTGTGTGTGACTCTCCCCTGAGTATAAAGCCCA
Organism: Rhabdalestes septentrionalis; assembly: GCA_037832545.1. NCBI lineage: Eukaryota > Metazoa > Chordata > Actinopteri > Characiformes > Alestidae > Rhabdalestes > Rhabdalestes septentrionalis. Next base: position 14,712,128 of record JBBMFX010000037.1, on the reverse strand, counting down.
GCAAATCCAGAGAGGTAATTGTGCAGTCACCCAAGCAGCTGACTGAGTTTGCTCCACAACTTCAACTAGCTCTCCATCCTGCCGAAATTTAGGTTTATCTTAGTGATAGCGTGTACTGTAAACTGTATCTTATACTTAGAGAGACTGTGTTCCTGTAGAAGCTTGTTTTTGGTTGGAGCTCTGTGAAGTTCCTCCACATATTTGTGTTAATTAAAACTCACTTCACATCTTAGGTTTCCTGTAGTTGTGTCCACATTGCATGCCTGACATGACAGATGACCGCACCAAATAAATGTATGCAGTTGGAGTACCCCTGCCTCTGGATGAGGAACAGCTCCAGAAGTGAGTCGCTGTGCTGCAGATACAGTTCGAGCAGCTTGCGACAGTGGTAGTCCGCATTGCACCAACACCAGCTGCAAATACGCCTGTGTCAGTGGTCTGTACAAAGAAGCCACGACACGAGTCATTACCCGAGAGGTATGGGGGAGACCCAGCAATGTGCAGAAACAGTTTGTAAGCTTGTAACTTGTATTTTTCAGAAAACCCAGAGATGAGTCCCAAGCAAATAATTTCAGTCATGACTTTATGCCTCTCTGGGTGAGCCTCTCTAGGTAACTTCATAGGTACTGGGCTATGGCCCTCTGTAAGAAGAGTGGGGCTCAGTCACACCACAGTACATAGACTTTGTAAGGCGGTTCAAGGCTGTGTTTGACTACCCAGACCTAGGAAGTTATAGCAGTCCACACCTCTTACAGTTATGACAGGGGACTGGCCCAGCAGCAGAGTATGCCATCAGTTTCTGAGCATGACTAAGCTCACCCCCCGGGAAAGGAGGCTCTGTACTGTGGAGAAAGTGCGCACCAGGTGGCATCCCCCTCATAAAACCCAAGGTTCTGTATGCTCCACACCTTCTTACGTTGACACCATCACCTGTCCCTCAGTTTAACCTGTGTCTAAAAGTTACTGTAACTAACACTGTTTTCTCTGTACCTGCTCTTTTAGATTCCAGATTGGCAGGGAACTTATTTCCTTGTGTCTTCAGCAGATATCAGAGTGGATAGATTTCCAGCCCCCATACCTGTGTGTGCCTGAGATGAGCATTAAGTATCAGGCCAAATAGGCCAAACCCATATAACAAAGACGCTCGTAGTGAGCTTAGAGCCCAAATTAAGGGGGTAGTAGAATTCTTAGTGTTGGAACATAAAGAGGACCTCCTTGTATTAGGAATTCCTGCAAAATCCTACAGTAAACTAGAAAAAAAAGAGACATATTCTAGTCAGGTCATTATATAAAAGTAATTGTAAACCCTTTTATATCAGGACCACCACTATAAAGAGCCCTTTAGCTAATGTCTCCATGAGTATCCCCATGGTGTATCAAGACCATAGTGAGGATGTCTGCACGTCTAAGGGTGCCTGCCTCTATCCACACGACCTTGAGACTTTATTAATCTCCTGCCTGGTGCTGCTCTAGACCACGGGTCTATGGGCTCTTAAGGCTGAGACAAAGTTATTCCTGTTCACCCCCATCGGCCGAGTTCTGCCTCATCGAGATGAAGGGCAGTGGACTCAGGCCATGTATTGACTACAGTGGGCCCAACACCGTGACAGTAAAGGACCCGCATCCACTTCCCCTTATTCCCCCAGCTATGGAGCAGCTCCATGGGGTGAGCATCTTTTCCAAACTTGAACTAGAGAGTGCATACAATCTTATGTGCATCAGGGTGGGCGTCGAAAGGTAGACAGCTGTCAGTAAAACATATGGCCACTACCAATATTCTGTAATGCTTTAGGGCTTTGCAAAGGTTCTGTCGTGCTTTCAAGCTTTCTTGAATTATGTCTTTTGAGACATATTACAGAGATTTGTATTTGTCTATTTAGACAACGTTAGAAAACATTTTCCAAAAATGTTGTGATGGCCATCGGGTCCTTCGTCACCTGCTCCATGTATGTTAAAGCCAACCATGTAACTGAACACTAATTTCTCAGCTTTTGAATAACCCAGGGTTTGTAGGGATGGATAAAGGGAAGGTTAAGGAGGTGGCTGAATGGCCTGAGCCTCTGACACTCAAGGAACTTCAAAGATTCATGGGGTTCGCAGATTTCTATCGCCGGTTAATTTGTGTCTTTAGTAGCGTAACAGTGCCCTTAACCACACTCCTCAAAGGCAAGCCCCAGAGGTTATGATCCACCCCAGTTTCTAGAGCAGCATTTGAAAAATGAAAGTTTTGTTAACTATAGTTCCGGGACTTTAATAAGGAAGGCAGACTTCACCTCTGGACTGGCATCCCTTCACTAATTCCACTTTCTGGACATCACTGAGACCTCACTCTCTTACTGTAACACACCCATCTAAACTTCATATCATTGTGATTTATCATCCTCCTGGTCCACTAGGTAACTTCATAGATAAACTGGACATCCTTCCGAGTTCATTTCCGAACAATGGCTCACGGCCCGTCCTTCTTGGCTTCAATCTTCTAAGCAACAAGAAGCAGACCTGTGGACTCAAGAGGTTCCTGTCATCCTTCAGTCTGACCCTCGCTGAATCTCCTCCGAACCACAAAGTAGGCAACACTCTTGATTTAGTATTTACCAGATCACTTCGTATGTTCAACATGCTGTCTATTTCTCTGCATGTTTTTGATCATCATTTTCTATCTTTCAAATTCCTTCTTCATTCCTCCCCATCCCTTCACCCACATACAGCACCAATATCCACCCGTAGAAATCTCTCCTCTTTATCTCTATTCTTTCTTTCCTCATCTGTCCTATCCTCCTTATCACTCCTTAAAACCCTTCTAACCCCAGTCGATCCTCTGTTGAATCCACTATCCATGATCTTCTTTCTTCTCTTCGCAGATCATTTAATCAACTCTGTCCCTTGTCTTCCAGACCAAAGCGCATCTCTCCACCGGCTCCATGGCTGTCTGAGGTCCTGCAAAGTAACTGGAGTGAACACTTAAGAAGAGTGACCTCACCCCTTTTCGCTCTCTCTTATCTAATTTTGCCAATGATATAACTTCTGCCAAGTCTTCCTTCTTCAGATACAAATTTGAAAATGGGTATCTAACCCTCATAACCTCTTTATAAGATTTTCATGCCTACTCAAATCTCCTTCTTTCCCTGTATCTCCAGATCTATAATCAGAATTCTTCACAAAGTTCTTTAATGAAAAGATCAATGACATTAGAATATTCTTTCCACCAACCACCACACGGCCTTCTCCACAGAGACCTGACCATGAAGCGATGCCTTTGTACCGCTTTCTCCGGAGGAAATGTCACAACTCCTGACATCCAGCAAACCCACCACATCTCCGCTCGACCCTCACCCATCAAGCATGCTCCAGATAATATTGTCCGATCTCATCCCTCACATCACCTACATAATCAATGCCTCCTTGGTGACTGCCCTGTTCAGTCCACCTTCAAGACTTTGTTCAAAACAGGCCTCTGGACCCCCACCAGTTTGTGTTTAAGACAACCCACTTCAATAACACTTCTCCAATTGAAGTATCAGGAGAACATCACACAGCAAGATCAGCCGACCTATTTTCAGCTCTGGTCCGGTTTTACCTTATTGCTGCCTCTGACACAGTCAACCACCAGATCCTCCTCACCACTCTCTCCAACCTTGGGATCTCAGGCACTGCCTGACAATGGTTTGCTTCTTACCTCAATTATTGGAGGCACCAGGTAGTATGACAAGGCACCCAGTCTTTTCCACAAAGATTATCCACTGGCGTTCGACAGGGTTTGGTCCTTGGACCACTTTTCTTTTCTCTACACATCTTTTTCTACAACTTTTATGCTGATGACACACAACTCATTCTCTCTTTTCCTTCCAGTGACAACCAGGCCTCTACCCACATCTCAGACTGTCTGGCTGACATCTCCTCTCCTCTTGGATGGTGGCCCACCACCTCAAGTTGAACCCCAGAAAGACTGAGCTGCTCCTCATCACATGTAGTCCTTCACAAAGCCACAATCTCATCATTTCAGTTGGGAACTCAACCATTGTCCCTTCTAAAACATTAAATCTTGTTGCAATACCTGATGAAGATCTGTCTTTCTCTCTGCAGGTTGACCAGATCTCCTGAACATATAGATATCTTCTCTACAACATCAGAAATATCCAGCTGTTTCTCAACGCGAAAGATACGCAGATTCCTGTCCAGTCTCTGGACATTTCCAAACTAGACTACTGCAACTTTCTACTGGCTTAGACAGAAGGTTACTTAGACAGAAGGCCATGTCTGCTGATTCAGTATGCAGCCACAAGGTTAGTCTTCAATGTTGCTAAGTTCACTTACACCACACCCTTATTAAGGAACCTTCACTGTCTCCCTGTAGCGGCTTGCATTGAATTCAGGTCCTTAACACCTGCATTCAAAGCCATGAATAGACTTGCATCCCCATACATAACAGCATTGATCAAGCAATGTATCACTTCTTGTCCTCTAAGGGCTTAAAACATGATTGTCTTGAGCCTCTGCTTCTCAAAAGATAAGAGTCTCAGCCCCACAGTGTTGTAATTTACTCCCTCTTCCTATCAGATCTGTGGAGTCTCTCAGTGTCGCCTGAAGACCCACCTTTTCAAGGAGTACCTTGGTGACTAATGATGTCTCTCATTTCTCTCTCTTCACTTGCTTACTACAACTATTTATTCTAACTCCTACTACTGACTCTTGACTTTCTTAGACAGGTGTTGTTATGGTGTACTAAGCATGCAGTATCTTGATTGATTTGTGGATGTTTGACTTAAGTTTAGCTTTACAAGTCTAAAATACAGCTGCAGGCTGCTTGAGGACTGATGTACGTTGCTCTGGATAGAAGTATCAGCTAAATGCTCTAAATACAACTTAGTGAAGTTCCCAAACCCTAAGAAGCCGGATGACATGGAGGTTGTTGCTCAAGGTCAGGCTAGGTGCAGTGCAGTCACAATACCACGGCATGCATGAGAAACCCCTTCCATGCACCTTCTTGAGGAAGTTGACTGGTGCAAAGCAAACTTACATCAATGTTAACCGCAAACTGCTGGTGGTCAAAGTAGTGTTAGAAGATTGGCGCCACTGGCTTGTGGGAGCTGGGCACCCCTTTGTATGGTTCACTGACCACTGAAACCTGGAATACATCTATCAGGCAAAGTGGCTGTGCCCTCGACAAGCTCAATGGACCCTGTTTTTCAGTAGGTTTGACTTTGTAATCACCTTTCGTCTGGGCTCCTGGAACAGTAAAGGAGATGCCCACTTGTGTGATTTTCCCACGCCAGAGGAATCTAATATGGTTGAATTATTGTACACTCAGCAGTTATACTGTCCCTGATTTTGTGGGATCTAAATGCAGAAATTACAAGCACAAATGCACAAAACCCAGGACCGCATTCTTGTCTAGTATATAAACTATTCGAAACAGAAGTGCTGAGGAACTTAATGATTTAGTGGGCACACACTACTCCAGCCACTGGGCACCCAGGTATCCATAGAATTGTCGAGCTGCTTACCTGTAAGTATTGGTACCCTTCATTACAAGTAAAGGTGGAGAAGTCTTGTTCTGTATGCACCATGTTCAAAGTTCCCCATCAGTTGCCTGTTGTGAAATGAATGCTCCTCCTAGTGTCTCAGTGGCAATGGTCACACATAGCAGTGGCTTTGCAAGGGTACATGGTGGTTTTGTTGGTGGTGGGCCGATTTTCATTCTGTTCATTCCATTTCATTCCTTACCCACCGCCCGTGAGGTAGCCGAGGACCTCTTCCAAGCCATGTTCTTGCCATACAGCATCCCGGAGTACATCCTATCTGACTGAGGTCCTCAACTCACCTCTAGAGATTGGGCAGCATTTTTCAAGAAACTGGGACCACTGTCAATCTGACCTCAGGCTACCAAACGGAGTCCAATGGTCGTTGGGCCGTTTCCTCCAGGCTTATTGTCAGGGGCAACCACCCGACTGGGCAGAATTCTTAGGCTGGGCAGAGTACACCCAGAAGTCATTGTGCGACTCTCATTGTGCCCTTTGAGTTTGTGCTTGGGTGTCAGTCCCAGCTCTGTCTCTGGAACTGGGAGCCTTTAGACATGCCAGTATTAGATGACTGGTACTGCTGGGCAAAGTTGGTGTGGGAAAGTACACGGGCTGTGGCATAACATAGGTTGGTGCCAAGGTTTATTGATCCTTATAATGAGCTTAGTCAAGTCAACCCTGTGTCGCATAAGTTGCAAATACTCCCTCACATGCATACACACACTGTGTTTCATGTTTTCCTCCTCAGACCCGCACTAGATGGTCCGCTGGATGAAGGTCATCAGGGCCATCCCTGTGCGGCTCCAAGGGAGGTTGGGATCTCCCTTTGCCCCGGTCCTGGGTGGGTGGTGGGGGGATTTCCGACACGGCCCCATTATGTACTGTTGCCTGAGTATTAAGTGTCCCCAATTTCTGTTGTGCCTTGATGACATCATGTGTTGTTATGCGTGTGGTCGTATGGTTCCTAGACAACCCAGGTGAGAACACTGAGCATCCGTAGCTCATTAGTGGGCTTGCTAGGTACCTGACAACATGTCCACCTGTATTATGTTAAGTGTAAGTAGGTTTCATTGGCCTTGTTATAGTTTGTGTCGTGTTATTGGTTGTGTGTAAAGCCGATCCAGTCAGGTGATGTAGTTGTACAGCTTCAACTAGTGCTCCATTTGTCTTTGTACTACATTGTTTTGAAAACTGTATCTAACGCCTGTGCTCCTAGATAGGAAATATGGTCTTGTATCACAACTGCTTCTGTGATCTTTTACCCTCATGCACCCGGTTGCAGTGGGAGAGCGAACCATTACCAGAGGAACCTGCACAAACTGAAGCACCAAAAGTGCCTTCTCTTTGTGTCTCGCCCTTGTCTCATCCCAGCTCTACACTGTGTGTGGATATTTGACAGGCCACCATGGAAATATGTCTCAAAAACACATCTAGTACCTCAGATGAGCAGCCAAGGTCCTTGCCCCTCTCGTGAAGTCCCCACCTGGAGTGGAGGTCCTTCAGGACCAGTCCCTTTGTTTGTTTCTGGAGAAGCTTGTTTCATTTCATCTGGAGTGACGGTCCTCCAGGATCGGTCGCTTTGTTTGTTCCTGTAGAACCTTGACTTAGTTTGGAGCTCTGTGAAGCTCCACCACATAATTGTGTTCATTAGAACTCACTTTACATTTTAATTTGTCTGCTGCAATTGTGTCCACTTTGCTTACCTGATATGACAAAATGTAATTTTTTTATGTATAGATTTTGCAGCTTTACTGGATTAAAATTAAATAAATAAATACATTTTAGAGCAAAACTTCAGTGAGCATAGGCGGTTCTACACAGGGATCAAGGCCCCTCTGCACTGAACATGAGATTTAAATATAAATTTCTTATCACGACATGTGCTGGCTCAAAGAACGAAACTAATGCTATGTGTGTTCTAGGCGGACTACTTAAAGTGTGTGCTGACACACACGTGTAAGGCTTCCATATGACAGCAGCATTGTGAGTTATTTAAAACAATTTAGTACTTGCACCCCTCATTTCCTTCCAAGTCCTATTCCAATTTTCTACCCTTCGATGTTCATGTGAGCATTTGAAATAATCTTTCCACAACATTCTTTCAGCATATGGTAGCATTTAGACCTGTTCAGTGATGAAATTCATTGTTCTAGCTGACTAGACTGCTGTAACTTTTTAGATTATAATTGGCAAGTTAACTTATAAATATGACAATGTTTATATTTGTTTATTTACTTAACATACAGGAGGCTTACGTAGAAATATTCCAGTGTAAAAAAACATTTTAATCAAACACATTTGTTTCCTTTTTCTTTTTTCTTTTTTTGCAGAGCGACAGCGCACCAGTGGCAAAAGAGTCTCAATTCATTTACAGAGTCTCTGGAGAATAGAGAGGAGTGCTAGTGTCTAGACAGACCTGTACTTTAATGTGTAAAATGCCTCTCTATCCCTCTCTCTGGCACCTGTATAAAATCCTTCCTCTTTTCCTCCCCTCAGTCCCTCCTTCTGTCTTGTCCCCTGACGGACATCTCCTCCATTTGGGAGAGGGAGCTTGAGGTGAATCCTTGACCCCACGTGGGTTTGACCTTTCTGGGTAAATCAGCACAACGCCTTCCCCTCTCCTGCCATGCCTGCATCCCTTCTGTTGCACTATTATCAGCTGAGTGTTATTGCCCCCTCTTTGCACAGAAGAAAATCTGCACTGATTTCCATCGACCCGTCCCAAATCAATGCTTTTAAAAATCTTAGACACCTTTTACTTAAGAGCAAAAGCATGCATTTTCTGTTTTGACATGGTCGTATTGATCCTTGAGGCGGCAGAGGGAAAGGGTGGGGGCTGGGCTGATATGACAGCATTCTCTCTCTCTCTCTCTCTCTCTCTCTCTCTCTCTCTCTCTC
>JBBMFX010000037.1:14608585-14622856 GCA_037832545.1 Rhabdalestes septentrionalis | reverse complement strand
TCCCAGACAGATTCAAACACACTCACTCACACACATACACACACACACACACACACACACACACACACTCCAACAAAGTCCACCATAGCGGAGCGATAGAGAAAAAGGAACTCTTGAAATCCAGCATGTCAAGAGATGTCGACGTGAGTTCAACACGATTAGATAGGAGTGTGTTTCCCCTGTCCTTTTTTTCTTCCTCTTCTTCTTTTTTCCCCTTTTTCTTTCTCTGGCTGTGTTTGCTGTCTGTCTCTCGCTGACCAGGGGAGCTACACTGTGGAAGCTGGATTTCATGCTGTAAACACTCAGAGGACCGCATGTCTAACACACTCAAAACCTGAATGTGGAACTGTAGCATGTTAAGGCCTATTGTAAAGGAGAAAAATTAAGAAAAAAGGTTGAACAACTTTAAGTTTACATTCCTCTTCATAAAAACTTACTTTATTAATATAGACTCTTAAGCCCTATTTTAAGAATGTATTATTTTAATATCATATACATCATATACTTGCATATTTGGAAGGGTCAGAAGAAAGAAAGAAACAAAAATCAGAGCAGATTTGGCCTATAAATGTTGTGAAACACTGTATCATGTTGAATTATAGAGTCAAAATACATTTTTAAACATGTTTCTCTCAAATCTAATGTAAAACACATGTACTTAGGCTTCAGACAGTATATGTGTAATTACTAATATAGTGGCTTTATATGAAATGGCTTTTAGAGTGGTTGAACTCTTCAGATGTCTGTTTCCATTCACCGCTGTGAGTAACTGAAAAAATAAACAAACAAACACACATTGAGGTGGTGTAACCCAAGCATGACAAAAACAGAGAAAAACAGAAAGAAAAGAAAGATAGAAAGAAAGAAAGAGACACTCACCTGGTCTAAAGTTTCTATGTCTATGAAAAAAAACTTTAACATATCTAAGACACACTTTTATATATCTAACCCAAATTTATATATCTAACCCACAATCACACAAAATCTTTGATTGTAGCAGATAAATTATTGGGGTCTCATAGTAAAATGTAATCAAAAGAAACAAGGAAAAAATAAAGGGAATGAAATATAAGAATAAATAATAACAGAATGGTTGCAGCACGTTAGTCATTGTAATTCATTCAGTAGCATTTGATTGACAACGGCCTACTATTTATGCTACTCAGACATGTGGTTAACGTGTCACTCTGTGTGTGTGCGTGCGTGTATGAGTGTGTGTACGTTGCCGCACGCAGCCGAGCAGCTGTTGCTGGTGCTTGACAGATTGTGTGTGTCTTTCAGACAGAGGGTCTTGTACTTGTTGTGTTAACACTAACCCTACACAATAATCTGGCCCTTGTAAAGCAGGTAGCGCCCGCACAAAAACGGCACTGTCCAACATGCTAATGAAGACGGGGAGGAGCCCAGCATATATTTAGGAGCAGGAGGGAGGGAGGGAGGGAGCGGGGGAGGGAGGGAGGGAGGGAGTGAAAGAGAGCGAAAAAAGAAGGAGGAAGGGCGCAGGGCGTCATTTTTTTTTCTTTCTTTTTTTCTTCTTTTTCTTTTTCTTTCTGCATCACTGAGTTCTGGAGAGTTGTCTTAAAATCTCCAACAATACAAATTAGCTGCGGCTGAAAAGAGAGAGCGAGGGCGACAAAACCAGATGAAAAGCCTGAAGATTTAGGTCCTGGGGCACAATAGTTTGTTCTGGGTACCCCCACTCCAATACACACACACTCACTCACACTCACACAGTCGTCTCCTCTTCTGAAAGGTAGAAGAGAGCTGTAGAATGGAAGGAAAAAAAGCGGCAGTGTTGGTCTTTCGCTAATGAAGCAAGCTAAGATGCGAGTCAATAGAGCAATTCATTAACAAATCAAAGTCCCAAGGGTGTGTGTGTGTGTTTGAGGGAGACCTCCTCCTTAATGGGCCTCCATATGCCTGGGGTCAGAGTGCCATCCCGCCCCACGCACACAAACACCCACAATTCAGTGCGTACACACACAAACACACACACACACACACACACACACACACACACACACACACACACACACACGACCGTTGGGGTCGCTTGTTATCTGTCGACTTCCACACACACACACAGACACACAACAGAATTTCCATATGGCCCATGAAAATAGATATGCTTCAGTCTGCTTTTTCCTTCCCACGATCTGACACATGTATACACACACACACACACACACAACCCATCATCATCAGATTCAACAGTAGGTATAAGTGGATGGGAGGGACAATAAAGGTAATGATGCTCAAACTTTAAAAGCACTGGTCACATTACTATAAAAATGATTGTGATGCAGGTATGTAGGAGATCTAGAATCTGCATTATAATAATTAAGAAAGCTGTGTGATACTGAGAACATGGAGAAGCTACAACATACATTTAAAATCTACTAGAGGTGCTCCAAAATCCACAAAAGGTGTAGGTTGTACTAATAGAATTTTAGTATTTAATGTCAATTCATGAAGCCTGTCTTTTTGTACCAGATATTAAAAATTTACAAATTTGTAAGAGAGAAACATGGGTATTTCAATACATATATTTGAAAAGTATATTATTTAGCACTTCATAGGTTCTTGTTGTTAATAAAAGCCTTAAGGGAAACATCGATAATATTGTTTTTATAAATTCTCCATAAAACATTTAAAGCTCATTTTTATTTGCATTGCTGGAAATGGGATTTAGACACACAAGGAACATCAGTGCAATAAATCAGCTGTTGTTCTTTTCAAGTCTATACATCATTACAAATGGATAAACATCAGATATACACTGGAAGTTATTATGGTATAAAGTATCAAGAATGACAGTGACTGGTAGTAAACTTCCAACTTCAGACTTCCTTTTTCTTTCTCTGTCACCATGCTATTTTTTTTCCTCTTTACCTTTTAAGTCTTTCTCTCTTTCTTTCTCTCTCTCTCTCTGTCTCTTTTTTGCTCTCTCTCTTCGCAGAGTGGCAGTGTTGCTGTCAGTCCATAGGAACGTGAGCGCCGTACTGATTTGTGTTTGTGCGTTAAAGGCCCATTGATGCAGGATGACCCGCTTGAAGAGGATTTGGAGTGGAGGGCCCTTCACACTCCCCCTTTCAAATCCTCCCAAATAAAGCTCTTTAGGGCCTGAAAGTGGCCCTTGCCACCCCCATCCCTCCCCGCCACCTCCTCTCATGGCGGACTGGGGCCCCCGCTGAAAAGCCCAACACGATTGTCATGGATATTATGCCAACGCAGGCAACAGTGGAGCGAGGAGACAAGTGTCAGTCGGGAAACAAAACTCCAGCGGACTTTTCCGCCGGCGCGGGGCCAGCCAATGTTGACAGGCCGGTGAAAAGGTTGTTTAACCCTTTGGAACTGAATGGACGGACGCTGAGACAAACACGTTCTGATAGAGCCCACTGGGACCTTCCGAGTACACTTAAACCCTCAGCCAGAGACAGGAGAAAGAGAGAGCAATCAAAACAAGTTGGGATGCGAGGGAGAAAAAGAGCAAAAGAGAGAGAGAGAGAGAGAGTGAGTGAGTGCATGTGCGTGCCAGATTCTATCAGCTCAGGGTGTTCACGTTTATCTGTTGAGTTCATCCTTTTGAAGCTGTGATCTGTATAAACCCCTGACACTCGCAGTGTACACACATCATACATGCTGTAGGTCATGGGTTTAAAAAGTCCTCCAACTTTCTTTATAAGTTGGCATCATAGCAAAGCTCACTGAGCATTTAACACACTTCAAACAAACAGACAGACATGCTTTAACCTTAAGAAGTTATTATTGGTGACAATAATGGCATAATATTTTGATATAATTCATCTGAGTGTCATAAAACATTGTGGTTGTGCCTACAATATCATTTTTTTCTTGACCTCTTAACCAAGGAAATGTCAGAGCTGCAGACCTGAAACACATAACAGAATGTAACTCAAATATGAATGTAATTAATGCATAACTCATTATGTAATCCAACATATAACAATGCAATTACTTTTGCTAAAATAGCAGTAATAACAATCAACAGATTTACACATGCATATTTAACACATTTATCACTCACTTAACCTGTATATTTCACCCTCATAATAGATATTTTAACCTAGCTCATGTTGGCACATCTTAAGCAAAAACCTCAGCTCAGTAGTGGCACATGACCCCAGTATACAGGTCAGTAAAACGGGATGTCAAATTAATTATATTTGAAAAAGTAATGGACTTTTAGAAGTAATGGAGTTAATAGTAGTTGTATAACATCATTTACATAACCTAACTTTCACATGATTTGCCTTATTAAGTTATGTTATCACAGAACTATAATAAACACAATGAGAAGAAGAAGAAGAAGAAGAAGAAGAAGAAGAAGAAGAAGAAGAAGACGACGAAGAAGAAGAAGAAGAAGAAGAAGAAGAAGAAGAAGAAGAAGAAGAAGAAAAAGAAGAAGAAGAAGGTAAACAAGGAGAATAAAAAGAAGAAGAAGAGAATGTAAATGATAAATCCAAACAAACATTCCCTCTGCAGTCTTTTCATCCTCTCGTGTACAGAAAGCATCTGTCATAACCAGTGTAGACATATCTCTGATATGAGAACAGTAACAAGTAACAGTTATTGTTGCTAATGCTGCATTTCAAAAATGCAGTAAAAAAAAAAAAAAACATGGCAAACTTTATGGTGCACAGTGTTTGGAAAACTAATCCAGGTCCTCTTTTTTTCTCTGTCTATGGCGACACAGTTAAAACTGGCATTTAAAAAGGTAATGATGGAAAATGCAAATGCTCACACTTTGTAATTAAACTTTGCTCTAAAACAGATATTGCTCTGGCTGATTTGGAAAGTGGGGCATGTGACAATTACGGCACTGTTAATTGCGAAGCTGCTCAGCATTGCTAATTGTTCCATGAGGATGAAGGGGGAATGAGTTCTTGGCAGAAGTGCTCTATCAACATGATGAGCGCTAAGGAAAAAAAAAAACACACACACACACACACACACACATTCTGCCATGGTGGCGTCACCTGAGCTCGACAGGTCTTCTCAACTAATGGGCCGAAACCAACCATCCTGCAATCACATCACTGCAGCACAGAGGAAACAAACACTGAACAGAGAGAGAAAGGAGGGAAGGTGAGGAGGAAAAGATGGAAAGAAGAAAGAGGAATGAGATAAAGAAAATATGAACGGAAGGAAAGAGGTGTTAGTGGAAGAGAAAATGGAAGAATGGAGGGAGAGTAAGAAAACATGGAAGGAATTGACAGAGCAGGAGGAGAGGGAGAAAATACGGAAAGGAAAGAAGGAGGAAGAGGAAGAATATAAGGAACAATGGAAGCAGGGAAAGACGGAAAAATAGTAAGGAAGAAAGGAGAGGAAGAAAACATGGAGGGAAAGAGATGAAGGAAGGATGAGAGGAAGAAAGAAGGAAGAAGAGTAGGAATAAAAGATAGAAGAAACGAAGAAATGAGAGGAAAGGAAGAAAAGAATGAGAAAGAAAGAAAGAAGTAACACAGTTGTAGAAAGCCAAGGATCTGGTTAGCAGATGTTTAATTACGATAACTAAAGAAAAAAATAACTCAGAAGATGATTGTCTATAGCTTACACTCTTTCATGTAACCTCTAAAAAAGTCGGTCAACACAGTAACGTCTTAATTACAACCCATTGATGTGAATCGGGCATGTAAGTAATTAGGTAAGTACTAAACTGATGTCATTACAACATTAGATCCAACAAAAGTACTCTGAGGGTAATTACTCATTCGTAAGTACAGTATTACCTGCTTTAAGGCGATGATCAACACACAGTAAATAGTTTTGTGTCTCATATTTGTCAGATTGTTGGAGAACCATCATTATCTAAACCACCATTAGATGGTTTTAAAGAAATACAATGAAGTTATAGAGTTGCCCAGTGGCGTAACTATAGCAGGTTCAGCAGGTGCAGTCGCACAGGGGCAGCATAAAAAAATCCAACCATCAAATAAAAATGTGCGTAATCCAGGTCTGCAGGTTTACAGAAATCTCCAGTAAATGGTGCGGAGCGAAGCGGAGAAGCGTGGTGTGAAGCACCTTCAGCCAAAATCTCGGGCTGTTTCGTTTTGCTGCTCGAAATTACAGCAGCCCGCACGTAGTACAGTATCTTTGTATTTATAATTGCAATCTATATAAACTACCTCTGTGCTTCTGGTTCTTTGCAGAGAGGACTGTAGTCACCCTTAATGTGTATTGCATGCATCAGAGCTAAAACATCATCGGGATACATTTTAAACATTATAAGGGCCCGGATCGAACTATCGCACAAGGGGCCTTGCCTATTTTTTACGCCATTGTCTAGACCCCTTATTTCCACTGAAAATCAATGTTAATATTTCAGCACACCAAGACATTTTAGACAACTCCATGCTTTGTGGCTACAGTTTTGAGAAGAACATTTTCTATTCCAGCATGACTGTGCCCCAGTGCACCAAGGCAGGGTCCATAAAGGGAACGCCAGAGTCGACAAAGAGTGTCACAAATCATCAAAGTCAAAGTCAGCTATACTGTCATCTCAGTTACACACCATATGACCAAAGAATTGGGACCCTCTTTGGAGTTATGACAGCTTCCACTCTTCTTGAAAGGCTTTGCCTGAGATTTTGGAGTTTCAATGGAAATGTGTGCCCGTTTATTCTGTACAGCATTCTGTAGGAGCCGAACCCTAATACGTATTCGGAAAGACACAAATAACGTGTTTTTTAAGAATACTGTATTCGGACAAGTACTTAAAAAATATTTGTAATTATTAGTTCGCTTCTCAGGAAAATCCTTGAAATACTAAAGTTGCGTTTACTCTGCATGTATACAGTGAGACAAAGCAGCATGTCTCCAGATTTTAGAATACAAAAAGATCTACAAAATGCACATATATAAATAAAATAAGTAGAAATGTTTAATGTAGCATATTGGGCAAATATTCACACCTAAATATTGCACCAGCAGAACATACTACTGGAATGTACTTTTTTTCTTTGTATGTAAATTCTCAGGAGCCATTCAATATAGACACACACTAAATGGATAAAAATAGATACATTATTTAAATACAGATGTAAGATGGATGTTTTGCACACATAGCTGCATGGGAATTATAAAGTATGTTACATGTACTGAAGATAGTGAGGCAACTCAGCAATTGAGATAAAAACCATAATAATAAAGCAGACATTTACAACACACTTGTGTTGAGAGAAATAAAGTTTATTCAAGATAACTTCTTTGGTAAAATGAAAAATTCATACAGAGTTAATAGAAAGTTGCTGATGAGAAGAAGCTAACAAAGAACTAATAAAGGCACTTATTTATTTTAATAGTCTGAAAGGTAGGTTCAATTGCTGTTTCACAAAGAAGGGTCCTGGGTTTTGTTCTTGTTTGGGCAGCTGAGGGTCCATTCTGTGTGTAGTCTGCCTGTTCTGCCCATGTCTGTGTGACTGGGTCCTCCATTTTCCTCCCACAGATCCTGTGTGTGACTGTAAGTGTATTTGTGTGTCTACCCCAAATCCACACAACCTCTGCCAACACCGGCAATCCTGGTTGATGATAAGCTGCTTGGATACAGACAGAGGGGCACACCAATTACACTCGCAAGTTTATTATCTTTACAGTATTTTCCGAAATTGAGCCTGGAGTTTTAGGGACTGTCTCATACTACCTGAAAGAGCAGCAGGGATGGTCCCTTTATGAAATAAAAAGATGGTCAAAAGAATGATGATTATACATAAAATTAATTCTGTACTTCTTTGTATTTTGCTTCTGAATAGGACAGAATTTTATCCAAATAATCAGTGACCAGGTAATGTATCGTGAAAATTATTGCAGTATTTAGTATTCTGGCCATTGAAGACTTCCTGAGGAAATGAATATTTGAAGCACCATATGCACATTTTGATGAACATATGTTTGAATTTTAATCAGTATCATAACACTGATGTCATTAAATCATTGGTACAGAGTTGAGCCATTTTCTCAGACTTGGCTGAGCATTCCATCCTCTCTCTTTGGCAAACTTGAAAGCACTTCCAAACAGGTCAGGGAACAAGTTCATCAGGTTTATTTTCTCTGCCTCCTCAGGACTATACAGACAGAAAGACATCTGTTACATATGGTCCTACACACAATCCCAATATTAATGTATATATTTTTTAAACAATTGCTATAAAAAAATCATATCTATAAATATAAAATGTACCGGCTCGTTTCATATGCAATAGAAAAAAGTGTTTCATCACAACAGATTTAACTCACTAGTGTTCATGCAGATTTCTTATGAATCTCAGCAGGGCAAGTGTGTTCTCTGCATATGGCTTTTTCTTTCCTTCCAATGTCTGCACAACTTTAGCAGGTAACTGTGGAAAAACAGATCAACGAGGATTCAGAAAATTATTCTTTAGTAAAGTTAGGTTTAACAGTCTGTTTGAATAATCATGGAAGTTGACTTTGGAAACTCCATCAGACACCAAGAATAAAAAGTTCGGGATAAAGATTGCTTCACTGGCACATGTGTAAAATTAATGTTGCATTGTACTCATGAGAATGTAAGTGAGTGTCTCCTGTTCAGACCCACTTTGCTTCTCCACTCTGAGAAGGTTTTCTCCTTGGTCATTTCCTCAACGGCATGAAGGAGCTCCTCATCAGGAGTGCGATAGTTCTGCACCTCCTCCACATTCCCCAGTTTCTTTAAATACTCCACTTTTCTGATAGGATAAAAACATGAAATGCAATAAAACAAAGTGCAATAAGCCACACACACCTGTTGTAAAGTTGACAAATATGTGTTAAGAAAGACACTTGTATCAGAAAATATTTGAAAACATCTTTCAGTTATGTCTTACCTTTCATCTGTCCAAAAAAAGGGGTGAGTCAGGGCCTGCTCTACTTTCGGCCTCTTCTTCACATCATGACTGATCATCCACTCTACAAGGTCTTTTTCCATGTCATCTTGCAGATGTTCCAGAGTGTACTTCCCTTGAAAAATGTTGATCTCACAATGGACACCTTTACCAAACGGATGTTGTCCGCCAGAGAGAATGTAATATACTAACATTCCTGCAACCTAAAACAGCATCTAATAGTTAACAACAGTTGCAATTAATGCACAATCATACATGATCTGATAATCAAATTAGATGTTAGGGAGGATTCTGCTAAGATAAGATTGACTTTATTAATCTTATCTCAGCAGAGTCCTCTCTAACATCTAATTTGACTACTAGATCACGTATGATTGTGCTACTGAGACAGCTCCACTGCTAGTCACATTCTCACACTCACTGTCCAGCAAGCGAGTACTGTTAATGTTTTTTGTGGCTAAATATATTTAATGGGTTTGCTTCACCCACACCCCCCAGATACAGTTGGACTGGTTATATCACATAAGTGATATATCACACACTTAGGTGGATGTTAGAAGGTAAACTAGATGTACAGAAAATAAACATTCAGATAAAAACTTGGTGTAGCTAGAGCACTTCAGGCAGAGCTGTAATTTAGGCTTAGTTAACTTAGATTTATTATTCTACTGATTCCACCAGTCTACACCTGATTTTCAATTCTTACTATTCAGTGATAGATGGGCATATTCTATTTAGTAAAATTCAAACTTGGAAAAAAATTGGTCTCTCTCACACTTCAGTTAACAATGTTACATGAAGTTTTGTTACAAAGTGTGTACACATTTTTGATGCATTTGTTTCAAGACCACCTCACTAGTGGCCCCCAGATGGGAGTATCAGACTACAGGAGAACTCTACCTGAATGTCAGAACTCCTCTTGTATGCACTGTTGCTGTCCTCTTCAATAGTCTCCCTGGCTTTCCAGTACTTTGTTCCTGCAGCACTAGTGCGCAAAGTCGTTTGCCCGAGGTTCAGTCGCCGGCTGATGCCAAAATCAGCTAATCTTGCCTTTCCAGTTATGTCTGTGAAATGTTATTGTATTAGCTGATTGAAAAATGGATGCAAAACTATTAGTAGGTTTAAGATAGTAGGCAAGAACAGCTCCTACCAATCAAAACATTCTGGGGTTTGATGTCCCGGTGGAGCACTTTGCTGTTTTCACTGTGAAGAACCTTTAGGCTACACAACACTTCCTGTACAAATTTCCTCAATAACTCTTTCTTTTCAGCAACATCTTTTGGCAAATGGTTTTGGATAAATTCTTCCAGTGTGTATTCACAAAGTTGAAGGACAAGATATCCAAAGATTTCATCCTCTGCAAAGTCTACGTATCGCACGATAGAAGGACTGTCGAGCTGTGGAAGCCGTAAAAATTCCTCCTCGTTTTTGAGGTCCTGATAATTGGACTTGAGCATTCGTTTCACAGCAACCTCAGAGCCATCATCCCTCAGGCCAAGAAAAACCTCAGTTCCATCACTTCCTTTGGCAATCTGGAACTCTGGACCAGCACCAATTGTAAGATTCCCCAATCTGTAAACTTTACTTGCATCTATGTTGACAAGTTTCTCCAGCTTGGACCTCCAACGTTGACTGATTGGGCGCCATTTTCTCGGTATAGCCGGATTCTTTGTGGCCAGTGTGAATGGATGCACACTGGAATTTGACTCTTCAACAGAAGTCATGGCAGCATCTGAATCTTGACGATCTCTTCTTTCTTGATCCTCTTCTTCTTCTTGCTGACATTCTTTTTTCTTCTTTTTCTTCTTCTTCTTCTTTTTGTTTTTTTTGGACAGCATATTCTCTACTCCCCCACACAGGTTTGTGTTCAGTTTTTTGCAGTTTCTCCTTAATGGCTTCATTCACCCTCATCTCTGCAGCATCAAGTACACTCTCAGGCACTGAGTGCAATCCACAAGAGTGAACATGTCCTGGGATAAACTCATACAGATCCGCAATCAACCAGTAGGTAATAATGCTAATGTCAGGTGAACGGTTAGGACCGGTAAGAGGCAAAAGACCATCACATAACTTCTCGAGAACAGAATTATCAAGCCCACCAGCACCAGATTTTTGTTTGGAGGACTTCTCCATAGTCACAGAAAGAATGTCTAGTATTAGCTGATTAAATGAGTCTCCCTGAGGAGAGCTTGTGGGCTGTAAACCTTTTATTAAAATGGGCACAATTTCATTGAATATTTGAGGCGATGTTTCTTTCATCATTCGAATCACAGCCTGCAAGGTCTTCAATGCAAGCAATTTTTGATCATGGGTTATACTAGGAAACCGTTTGATAAACCCCTTGATGTAGATGTCAGTGTTATTGGACTCCTTCAGCCACTTGATGCTACTTTGTCGATATGATTCAGCACCTTGTCCCACAACGGTAAAGTAACTTTCAAATAGTGTCATGTGGCGGAAAGGATGCTCCTCAAGAAAATGCTCCTTAAAGAGATTAAAAACTTCCAACTGAGGCTTTTTTGAAACTGCACAGGTCAATTTAAAAAAGAGTCGGCATTTCTCAAAAACTTCATTTCCTGGAGGTAACTGCAAAACAATGTCCTCTACTTTCTTAGCAGTATCTGGATTTATTCTAAAATTTCTTTCAATGTCAGCACCAGCATCTATAAGTGCCTTCACAATGTCCTCTCTATTTTGATTAGCAGCGAATTGCAATGGAGTAAAAATTTGTGATTGATGACCATCTGGATTAGCCTTTGCTGCCAGTAATCTTCCCACTATACTGAGTGGAACTCCTGGTGTACCTGCAGCATAGTGGAGGCATGTTTGCAGAGACGATGAGACTTCATCAGGTTCAGCGTTCTCTCCTATCAGAAAGCTGCAAATCTCTTCATTTCCACATGCAACAGCTGCCATCAGTGGGGTAACATGAGCCTTCAAGGGTGCAGAAGGATAGAGTCCATTGATGTCACATCCTCTGAGCAGTTTCTGTAACTTCTTCAGCTTGTTGTCGATGATGCATTGTATTAAAGGATCGGTTTGTATCGGTTCAACTGGAAAGGTCATCGGAACTGCTGGAAAACTTATTTGGAATGCCATAGATTTTTAAATGTCCTGTTGATTAAAAAAAATACAGGCAGGGCATAAAATTAGCACTTTATACCAATAAATTAAAAATTTCTTTGAAACCAACACACTACTACAAAAGAAAATGTAAAACACAACTGAACCATTAAAGTTCAGAACATTTTCAAAACAGCAGGTCCAGCAGAAACTAAAAGGTTACTTTTTAGAATATTCCACTGCCAAGTTCTTACATGTTGCCACACTGCAGGAATTGTTTAAGGAACATGGCAGAGCTGTAATGTCAGAAAAAGGGGGGCAACACAATATCAGACTCTGTTTAATGTAATGGCTGATCGGCAGAGGCATTTTTGGATCAGAGTGTTGGACTGGGACAGAGTAGGCTACTCACAATCAGTGGCAATCAGCAAAAACTCCATCAGTTTGTATTTAGGGTTGGGTACCGAAAACCGGTGCCAATACGACACGGTACCTATGTTGTCGGTATGTACCGGACCGAAACAGAACGTGAATTTCGGTGCCTCATTTCGGGGCCACTTAAATGGCTGAACTGTCGATTGAAATCAGACCTCGACCCCCCCAAAGCACAGATGATGTAGTGATGTATTACTCATTCTCCTGGTTCCAGCAAATAGCTCCTAGCAGCACATCTTTATTTTTGTTCTGGATCCTGAGACCTAGCTGCCTCACTGGTGCCTCTCAGAGTTGTAGCAGCAATCATAGTGGCCACTACCCCACTGACTGACTTTAAAACCTGCAGAACTTGCAGGATGAAGCCACGAAAAAAAAAAAAAAAACAATTATTACAGCGTTTTT
Organism: Rhabdalestes septentrionalis; assembly: GCA_037832545.1. NCBI lineage: Eukaryota > Metazoa > Chordata > Actinopteri > Characiformes > Alestidae > Rhabdalestes > Rhabdalestes septentrionalis. The sequence goes on along the minus strand of JBBMFX010000037.1, from coordinate 14,610,095 downwards.
CCAAAATCCAAAAAATGCGCCTCTGGAACCACACTTTTTCCACAGATTCAGATCCCTATTTAGGATTGTAGGGATTGACCCTAATACGGTATTCAGAAATGCACAAATAACGCATGTTTTACGGATAAATATTTAGAACAAATAAAAAAACATTTTCATCATTATTTTTGGTGAATGGATTTTGAATAGACGGACCCTAACTGGGTTCCGGAGGCAGTTTATAACTAGGGTTGGTATTGTTTTGTTTTTTTTAGATACCGTTGACAAATCGATATTTTTGAAATGGTACCGTGCCAAAACGGTGCCTGAACCTGTACTTTACAAAAGCCACAAAATTATGCCGGATGACTCAAGAATAAATTTTTATTGAGTAAAAGGAAAAAGTTTAAAGTATACATGAATATATAAGCAAATACAACATAAGCCACCTAACCCAACTAAAATAAAGTGGAGTTTGATCGGGAGATTTTTACGGTGCATTACTGACGTCTGCAGTCAGGGCTCTCATGTTTACTCTGTTTACGTAGCTGTGTTAGCTCGTTCATTTATGGGGATTTTCCACGGACTAGTACCAGCTCGGTTCGGTTTAACTCTACTCACTTTTTTGCTTTTCCATTACTTGAATCTGGTACCTGGTGGCGTGGGGATAATAAAAAGGAACCCATTTTCCAAGCCCCGTCCTAGACCACGCACCCCCCACAGGCCACGCCCCCATCGATTCATTCCCCCGTATTAAACATGCTATCTGCGCCCCTGTTTGAAGCGGTTTAGTTATTTTAGTTGGGTTAGGTGGCTTATGTTGTATTTGCTTATATATTCATGTATACATTAAACTTTTTCCTTTTACTCAATAAAAGTATTCTTGAGTCATCCGGCACAATTTTGTGGCTTTTGTAAAGTACCGGTTCAGGCACCGTTTTGGCACCGGTACCGTTTTAAAAGTAACGAAAAAAACCCAAACGATACCAACCCTATTTGTATTACAGCTGCCATTCAGTTCACAGAGCGAGGTAAAGTGGGTTTTGTTTTCGACATTCGTGACACAGTCGGTGATGAACGCCAAAAACTTCAAAAAGACTTGCTCTTAACAATTCTAAACGGTGTGACAGACAAAAGGACAACACTGATCATGTTTCACAGCCTTAATTTTCAGTATTTTCGATCTATATTATGAGCACTGCCCCGCACTAGTGATGTTACATTTGAAGCGAGGATTCGAGGCTTGTGTCGAGCAAAAAGGCGTGTGTCAGATAAAGCCCCGATTGGAGGCTTGTATTGTTTCCAAAAAATCACGTGCTAGAGGACAGCCGTGGCCTCGGATTGTGTGAGGTGACGTCGTACCTTTGGACTCTCGTGCTTCGTTTAGTGGTTCAGTTACTGCGGGACGTTTCAAGTATAAAACTGTTCCATACGCGGACGTTTATCTGTGTGCCTTGGAGAACACACAAAACACTTTACCCAAACCTGTTTGTCCTTTAAAAGGTTTTTATGTACACCGGCTACTTCAGTT
>JBBMFX010000037.1:14531539-14544772 GCA_037832545.1 Rhabdalestes septentrionalis | reverse complement strand
AGAAATGTGGAGAGGGTTGGTGTAGTGTGTTTAGGAGAAATGTGGAGAGGGTTGGTGTAGTGTGTTTAGGAGAAATGTGGAGAGGGTTGGTGTAGTGTGTTTAGGAGAAATGAGGAGAAGGTTGGTGTCGTGTGTTTCGGGAGAAATCTGGAGAGGGTTGGTGTCGTGTGTTTAGGAGAAATGTGGAGAAGGTTAAAGAAGTGTTTTATGGGAAAAAATTTGAAGAAGTTGTTTGTTTCAGGAGGATGTTGCCATACACTCTTTAGAAAGATGTGAATGCGGTAGAAGCATGAAATGTGTGAGAAGGAAATGTGTGAGAAGGAACCCTTTAAAGTTTAGGAGAACTTTCACATAATTCCACATACATTTCTTAATATATTTGAAAAGATTTCCAAAGAAATGATGTTCAGGGGCTGTGTTTCTAGACAGAAATATAAGTAAATCGTAAGATTGTGCACACCTCACCTGCAGACCTCTTCAAACTCCTACCTCAAGTAACATGAACAGATGGTTATGCAAAAATTGATGCGATGCTTAGTAGGCCACTGCAGTTAGGCTGTGTAAAAAAAAAGAAGCCATTATTACAATTCCTCATTTCGGTTTCTTTTATTTTACTGTTGATAGTGTGTGTGTGTGTGTGTGTGTGTGTGTGTTTGCGTGTGTATGAGTTCCATAGGGAGAATACAGGGCTATCCCTAGAGGTATTTAAGTGTATGTGTTTGAGAAGGAGCGAGAAAGAGAAAGAGAAAGAAAGAAAGAGCGAGAGAAGGGAAGGGGGGAGCAGGAGACCACAGGGAGTACTTTAACGGCACATATTAAAATGTGCTCTCGCTCTTCCCCAGGCCCAAACTCGAGTCAACAGCTGCTTTGGCTGATATTTTATTAATGTTGTAGTTTTAATTAGTTTAATTACACACAGCCTCTCCTTTGTGCATAATTTCCCCTTGTTTAATGAAAAACAACAACAAAAAATATATATCCCACTTGCCACTTATGCATACATAGAGGCACATGGCCTATGGCTGTGTAAGAATTATTTGATGCAGCATCCCTTAAATAAAGAACCTTTTAAACACAGAGTCATTTATAGGGTCAGAAAATTAGCCCTAGTTCTTATAATAAACATTGGTTGAGTGCTAATTTATTATTATTATAGGTTCCCAATGGGTCATAGTAATGATAATTAGCTCTTAGCTCTCAGACGTGCAGCATAAGAGCCACAAATATCATTTCTGTCATCATGGTAGGTCAGTGGTCAGTGCGTTCTGAAATATTTAATCACTTGGATCTTCCATCTGAAAAATGGCAGACTTATAGGTTATGATTAAAACATTTTCATTTAATTTTGGATCATTAATGTTGGTTCATCTATCATAAATTGTTCACCCAATGAGAAGCCATTTGCAAACCGTACCAAAAAATATCATTTTTAATATGACAACAGCACTTTAGTGGCTCTCACCCCATGACGAAAAAAAAAATTCATGCAACATATTGCATTATTGTAAACAGCTTCTGTGCACATTTGCAAACAGCTGTTCACAAAATGGCCTGGCTGCTTGAAACCCAATAGGAGAAGAAAGTGGGAGCCATCAGTGTATGTCAGGGCCGAATACACGCACACTCGGGCCTCTAGCGGGGTGTGGAGAATGCAAGGCGGACAGGGCCGTGTTACAATAAAGAACCAAAGCGCAAATGCCAAGATGGCACTGAAGCCGTGGGGAAAGAAGCCTAGGTCTTTATTAAGAGTGCAACCTTAGACAGGCCCGGCTCCATAACCATGGGCATTTACTGGGACGCCACAATGGTTAGTCAGCAGCAACTCAATCTCTCTCTCTCTTCCTCTCTCTCTCTCTGTCTCTCTGTACACACATACAAGTGGGAGAGTGAAGAGAAAGAGACAGTGTATGTGTGATTGTGTGTGTGTGTGTGTGTGTGTGAGAGAGAGAGAGAGAGATAAAGAGAGAGAGAGAGAGAGAAAGAGAGAGAGAGAGAGAGAGAGAGAGACAGAAAGACAGAGATAGGTTAAATCTATGTGTGAAGAGATTGTTGAAAGATTATTGACTTTTCATGTTTGTCCTCGCATTTATTTTTAACACTTTTCTATCAACTCAAACACATACACACACACACACACACACACACACACACACACACACATACACACACAAACACACCGTTCGCTCACTGTTCAGTTTCATTCACAAACACATATCAGTATTATTTCTGAGATTGACTTGTGTAGTGCTGTATCTCAGTACGACTACACCTAAATCAAACCCCTAACCTCAGCGACCAAACAGAAATCTTTTGGCTCATTTAGTGTTTTGGGGGTTTTTTTGGAGGGGGGGAGGGTTAATGGCATTTCTGGTGATAACAGCACAGGTTCCCACTTCTACTGTGTTTCCAGCTTTCCTATCATTAGGAGAGCAGGTGGTACGAAGTGACAAATACCCACACGTACATGCACACACACACATACACACACATTCACACACATACACACAAACTTATTATAAAGAATTGCAAAATCTTCCATCGGCTTGTGTATCTACAGTTTACCCTCACCTTGATCGCAGAAACAATATCAGATTTAACCCACAAAAAAAGCTAAATAAAGGATCTAACACACACACACACACATACACACACTCGTTGTTTCCATATTTTATGTGACAACATAGTGTTATAATCTCCTTTGAATGCCAAAACCTTAGACTATTTGAAAATACATTCAACCTACTAATGTGAAATTATATACCCAGTGAGCAATAGAAGTAGTCCAAATGATATTACTTTAGCATTTTTTTTTTTTTATAATGATGATGGTGATGCTACTGCTGCTGCTGCTGCTGATATGTATAACACAGTACCCGAAACTGCAAGCAATTGGTTAACACGTTGTGTCAGGTTCCAGAGATCCCTCCTAATAAATTAATGAAATGTTCCTGTATAAAGAATATAAGAATGTCTAAAACTTGAAACTTGGGTAATTTTGTAGGTTAGCTCTGTTTTGCTTTGGTTTATTAAAAGACTTTTGTCTTGAAAATATAACAAGCACATCTTCACTGACACATATATAAATGCACATGTTGGAGAAAGTGAAAAGGAGCATGCATTTTAGCTTTTAGAGGCAGTCAGAAAAACTGAAGGACAAACACAAAAATGCCTGGAACACTGCAGATCATTTGGCGGCCATTAAAATGGAACAAATGAGGTGAATGTGTAAGGAAGTAGAGATGTTGTAGGGTCAGACAGAGCTGCTGAAAAATGATGACAGGAAAGGTAAATGAGATCTAGGAAACCTAATCTACAACTGAATCAATATAGTGGCTCCTCATTATCCAAGAATGGCGTGTGTGTGTGTGTGTGTGTGTGTGTGTGTGTGTGTGTGTAAGGAATGCTCTTGCGGACATACCACTCCTATTCTGGGGCTCTGGAAACTGTCTGTCTCCAGGACTCATTACTGGCCGCTTTCACCCACACACACACACACACATACACACACACACACACACACACAAAAACACAAACACAAACACACACTGACCAACCAAATGCTGCTAGTGTCACAAAATGCCTAAATTTACTCCAGGGCACCCTCCACCTGGCTAGTGATATCACTCAGTGCCTGGGACAGCTTTAGGAGATGATTGCTGCCTGCACGAAATCTTATAAGAAGTGTCTTTCTCACTGCCTGTCAATAGCAATAGCATTAGCGCTAGTGCTAGTGATTAGCGGAGGCAAAAGGTGCTCTTTTAGTAATGCAAAACTGTAACCTGATAAGATGGGCGGCCCACTCTCATATCCCATAATCCCTGACTGGTGGGATTGCTGGAAATGTCTGAGCTTCGTGAACAAGTCAAAGTCTAGAGTTGCACAGTCCAAGTGTGTTTACATGTGTGTGTGTGTGTGTGTGTGATTATGTGTATTAGTGTATGTCTGTGTGCGTCTGTATGTGTGTATATGTGTCTGTGTGTGTGTCTGTATATGTGAATATCTGTCTGTGTGCATGTGTATCTGAGTGTATGTGTGTGTATGTATGTGAGTGTGTATGTCTTTGTGTGTGTGTGTGTGTGTGTCTGTATATGTGTATGTCTGTGTGTGCCTGTGTGTGTGTGTGTATGGGTGTATGTGTATATGTGTATGTGTTTATGTCTGTGAATATCTGTATGTCTGTGTGTGTTTGTCTGTGTATGCCTGTGTATCTGTGTGTGTGTGCATGTGTGTGTGTGTGTGTTTCCCCATCCGTGAAGGGGCCTGGAATGATAATGTTGTTTCACTAAATAGCGGACTCAAAGGTCACTTACCCAGGCTCTACTGCACAATACCGAGAGCAGATCAGTCTGAGGGGCATCACGTAGGCCTCTGGCTGGAATCTCCTCTTACGTAGAAAGTGGGCACATACCTGTTACAGCTCTGGTATGCTCACATAGCCATTAGTGACCTCAAACTGACACACACATTTACACGCAAGCTTCATTCTAAGAATACAGATGCTGTCAACGGCAGTGTCGCTATGACAGAGACTCGAAATAAATCAGCCAACTGGTATGACGCCAATTAGCTGACAAAATGAAGGAGGTATGGACGCTATGCATGGCAAAATGTGAACATACATGTACACACACTCAGTCAAATGCTCTTAAAATGTCAGGTTCAAATGGTTCATGGCTTGCATGAAGGAATATTCCACTTGATGAAGAGGTTTCAAATGATGTGGATGTTCTTGAACCTCCAGAAATGCCCTTTACTCTCGCACAGCAAGGAACCATCCACTGAAGAGTTCAAATCAATATTTATCATATCTGTAATAGTGATACTGAAAAATCTATTTACCACTACCACATTTTTTAACCAGCGTTTTATTTTTATCAAACAAAAGGAGGTCTTTTTCACCGTCATTCCTAGGAGTGAGTTTTGGCGTTTTCATTTTTTAATGATTAATTTACCCTCTGGGTGTCCATGGGAACTGGAGGGGTCACAACCTCTTCAATGATCAAACCAGGTAATCTCCCTATTATTAATTTTAATCATGCCTTTGTGCCAGTAAAATATTGGATTTACAGATATAGATTGCAGTAACACTATTGCTGATATAATACATGTTGATTCCAATATATATTTGTTGCCTCCTAAACTTGTTTAAAATTTTAACAGGAGATTAAAAATTATCTGACGTTCCTACACTGATATTTCCATGTCAAGCATGCCATGTTAAGAGATGTTACAATTAATACTATGATTTTTTAGATTTTGTTTGGCATAGATATTGACATGATTCTATATTAAAAGGGCTTAGTTTTAGAGTTAAGTGCAAAGTGTTTCATATGATGTAGCCTAAACTACGGGAAACGTCAGTACATATCGGGTAACATCTGATAATATCACAGTGATTTGTTATTGTATAAAATAGTTAAAGAGCCTTTTACTATGGCTGAAATATTAAAATGGAGTGGTTGTGATATATTTTCTCAACTATTCAGCACAAAAGGCAATTTATTATTTTGATGGTAAAGTGTATTGGTTAGTTTTTTATCTATTTAACACTGTGGTCTAAAAGCCACTAGCTAGCACCATACACTTTCAGGTATTAAACCCCTGGAGAGCAATGATGCTCTAATGTCTGCATTTGTGTTAGAATAGTGGGGAAATAATGATTAGAACCTTTTTCATTATTTAAATAGTAGCAGTGACAGGATCTTTTGTCGGCAATATGTTGATAAAAAAGTTACATACAGTGTATCAGTTAAGTGGGTCGAGTCTCAAAGGGGTGAATATGTGGAGCTACAGACTTCAGTCTCATTTCAGATTTTACTACAGACATCAGTCTCATTTCAGATTTTATCTTAGAAATAATCTGACATCTACCATATCTACTGTACTGTTTAATATACTGCATTGCTTGAAAGCCAGCTTCTTGTTACCAGTTGCAATGGTAACTATATATTTTTATATTTCCAAAGGCTGTTTGCTTTGCTATTTCTTTCCTTTGCCTGCATGCGCCCATACCCCCAAATCTGGTTCCATTCTCACTCCTCCAATATTCAAGCCAAATCTACACATATGGGTTACACTTTGTAATAATGGCAGTGTACATTTCTTTTTTTTTCCAACATTTAGAACCTTTTTCATTATTTAAATAGTAGGAGTGATGTCAGCAATATGTTGATAAAAAAGTTACATACAGTGTATCAGTTTATCCCAGAAGACCATATTCAGTCACTCAATTCAAGTGCTTATTAACTTAGTAAATAATCTCCATTAAGGCATATGAGGGGTTTCAGGTTTTGTTTGGATTCAGGTTACAAATATAACAGCGGTTAAGTGGGTCGAGTCTCTAGACAGTGGCAACTTGATTGTTTCATGTTTGGGTGATTCCTAAAAACAATATAATTAACACATTTAATAAAAGTATAGACAACATAAAATGAATTCTTCCCCAAACCTTCATTATTAGTAAAGGCATAGCAAAGACTAATTATGGAGATAAATAAAGTCGACCTCCAGCATAAAGCACTATTAATATTTAACTATAATTAAGAATATGTACACATGCAATATCAATTATTTACGTCTTCATTGATGTAGGGACCTCTCAAGGGATGAGACTTGGATATGATCAATCAGAGAACTAGAGAGCGAGAGAGATAGAGAGAGCCAAACTGAGGGTACACACTCTTTCTCTCTGACTCCCCGGCCAGGCCTCTGGGACCTCCGGGTGCTCTTCAAATGGTTCGACATTAATAACACTATCTTTAATGCTCACACATTAGTGTTTGCAATATTTAATGTATGAATAATCACCAGTGTAAAAAGCATTATCAATAATTGTATGAATAATGTACATGCATAATGAATGGATTTTGCCTGAGGGCTGAATCTGCTGTGGCGGCTCGTGTCCAGAACACAGACAGAGGAAGCCTCTGCAAGCAGCCAAGGATCAAAACGTCGCCCGTGCGTGGAGCACTGGCCCAGTGCATGCACAGCATCTGCCCTGCTTTCATCCAGCAGTGTGGCGTTGTTGTACCCAGCTCGTGTTTAGCATTGTTAGCAAGAGTGGGGAGTAGGCAGGCTGGGGAGGGTCCTCTAATGGCAGGCATTAGCATTCTACCCGCTCCCCCTGCTTTAGCGAGGCTAAAGAGAGAGGAGGCCCGAGCCAAGCTGCTTCATCTAGATTAATGCTTATCCCTGGCACCTGCGCGCCACACACTGCCACTCATTTGCAGATAGTGAATGCTACTGAAGGCTCGGAATGCATCATTAAAAGCTATAAATATGGTCAGGTAAACACTAGGCCTCAAAATCCAGGTTCTTCAATATTGCCCGAGTAAGATGATCCACCAGTGTTGTAGGTCATTTTCTTTCATTACTGTTAAAGCTGTGTGTCATAAGATTTACTGAGCCTTTAGTTAGTACCAGTCATTTGGAACAAAAGTACATTTTACTGCCTGTCCCTGAAGATGTACACAGAAACCTAAATGCTAAACTAAATGCTAACCATACAATGATTCAGAGCATTCACAGCAAAACAACACATATGTTTACTTAAAAAAATGTCAATGAATAACGCTGGATACCTTTAGCTAATATTTAATGATATAAATGAGTCTGACTGAACTGGCAGTCTGAATGGTTATCAGAAATATATCTGGAAAGTATTTATTATTTAATAAAATATCATTTTAAATGTACTTTTGAAATACTTACTGCTTTTTATATACTGTGAAAAAGATCCATGAATAGACTAATAGACTACTAAATTGTCCAAAATGACTACAGTGTAATTTTGAATGTTAAGATTTTTCTTGTCCTGTAGAGTTAATTTAATAGAGATTTGAAGTTAGGTTGTAGTGGTAAAATTAGCAATCATGCTTTTCTAATTAGATTATGTTTGTATTCTTTCTGAAAGCTGAGATGTCCTTTTGTTTTACCACATCTCATACTTGCGAACAACAGAGAGAGTTGATGTGAAAACTAATTTGTGGGGTGCTGTTTTTTGGGAGTTGGTAATGTATAAACTTAGTACAGTAAATCTTCATTTGAACTTATGATTTCTAATGTACATATATACTGCCTGTTGGACATGTAATAATCAGATATGATCCACTGCTTGCTGTAGCATCCCATCTATGGATATGTAGAATGAGGTCTGCAATATTTATATATGTTAATTTGGCAGCAGACCTACATTTATAACAATCGGTGCAAGAGACATAGGATGCATATGCTATTTTAAAAGTGTATGAAGTTAAATTAGACTGTTCAGACCTTCAAGTGTGTGTGTGGTAGCAAACTGTACATTGGCAATGGAGGCCCCTGAAAAATTGGTGGTCTTTTGGGCCACTTTAGATCAGACCACAGTGAGAGATCAAATTTGCAGGGCGAGGGACATTATCTCCAGGTGACAGTGAGGGATGGGAGCTCGGGATACTGGGGAATCCCATAATGAGGAGCTTGAAGGGGGGTGAGGGGTGTTAAGGGAGTTTTCAGCATGGCACCTCTGGCCTACCTGGCCCTCCCAGGGCTGAGCAATCTCTCTGTGTCAACAGCGCTTGGTGAGGCTGATTCCATTAAGATTAAAGGAGTGGACGGAGAGCCTCGAGTGGCAGGGGCCCGTTTGATCACCGCGATTGGGTCGTCTCCATTTGTTTTCTTCTCTCCCCGACTAACCCATCACTGAGATGCTAAAAGAGCAAGCTGTTTGCCTCCTGCCTGACGATTTGTTACATCATGGAATTTGCAGTTATTGCAAGTGATAACTTATACATCATATTTTTTGTTGTTAATTATTATTGAGCAGAGATATTATGTCAAAAGTACAGATTCTAAACGTTCGATCAATATCACATTTATGTTAGCAAGTGACTTGGCTGCTTAGAAAACCTATTGGTGTGGGACAAACAGCTTTATTTTGGGTCAAGAAGAAAAAATGCCATGTTTTGTCTTGCCATTTTGACACAGAAAGCAACAGGATGGAGACGAATGGTCAGATTCTATGTAACAAATTTAAGTAGGTTGTAACATACCTACATGTGAGCAGAATAACTACTAATTCTTATAACAACTAAATAAACATAGGTGAATTTTGGAAACTTGGGAAATAACTATTTTAATTTTTCAGAAACTTTAACCTAACCTTGGCCTAACCACTGTCCTATGCCCGGCAGAAATCGAGATCAAACTTTCCAGCAGTCAGTCATTGCCACACTGTAACCTAATCAAATAGGCAAAGTGTACAGGTCTGGTTAAGTAGCATCACATGAAATTTCAGATCCTGGATGCCTTTGACGCCAAAATCAGAGTAATTTTAATCCCTGCCATCAAACACCCCATTTCACTAGCCGTTCCCTAGACCCCAAACAGACCTATGGCTACACAACATTTCCTCAAACCCCACTCCCAGCAGGGGTTAGAGTAGAGAGAAGCTGACTCTGAATTGGATAAACAACATCTACTGCCTCTAATATGCGTCTGACCTGCCAGGGGCACAAAGCAGCGCCCTCTGACCTCTACCATGACCCTGCTTCGCCCCTGTTAGTGCTACGCCCTGTTTTAACCCACAGCTGGGCCTTGTTATGAAGCCTCATAAAAAACAAGCTGCCGTTAGAAGGGAGCTCAGTAGCTTCTGAAGGAGGCCAAAGAGTAAGAATTAAAAACAAATAGAGGAATGTGGAGAAAAAAAAAACAGGCGTTAAGCTGCTGAGGGCTTTTGTTGAGCTCAAAGGGACACTTAATAAGTCTGCCGTAAATAGGAAATGAAGCATAATGAAGCAAAGCAGAGATTTTAAAGGCATGAACACACACACAAAATGACTGAGAATGGGTGGTGTGACCACACCTGAGACTACAACCTAGAGTACAGATTGTTCAAATAAACCATGTAATGAGAATAAGTGAATTATTTAATCTGTGAGCAGTCTGTTAGCTTCAAATTCATAATTTTATATGGATAGTGGTCAATACATTTATCGGCTTTGTTGTTGTGATTGCTTAGCTAGCTTGAATAACTGTTTGTAATTGATTATCTGGGTGGTCAAAAAAAATAACAGTCATCAGCTAGTTACAATTTTATGGTAACCAGACAACCAGCTCCAAGCATTTGTTTTCAAGACCCAAATGGGTGCTATGGTTTGTTTGGTACCAGCTAGTAATCTGGCGCTTGTAAAATTCATAATGGGCCCAAAGTGGTCATTATCGAGCCTGGTCTCACGAGTTCTCGTGCAGTCATCACGTAATCAAAATACATGCTGTGATCATGATTTAGGGCTTTTTTCGTGCTAGGACAACACTTCATTACCCTGTATTTTAATGCGTAGTGCATAACACTGACAGTATCAGCGGTAACTGGTGAATTAGGGGCAGTATGAGAGAAATAATAAATTGATTGCTTTTCATTTCTGCTTGCAATGCAGTTAAAACAGGTTGAAATGACTAACCCTAAACCTAACATTTTTACGCACTTTGTGTTACACACTTTGCATAAAAATACAGGGTAGTGTAGCATTATCATTGCAAAAAAAAGTGAAGCGTTGTCCAAACACAAAATTAAATTCTATTTCGTGATGGCTGCAGGAAAATTTGTGAGATCGGGTTTCATTATCACCATAATTAGAAGGGCACGCCTAAAAAGGGCAGGCCTAAAAGGGCAGGCCTAAAACCTCGACATGTAGCCAAAGACAATTATTTTAGTTCTTTTCCCGGTTTAAGGGTCCTACCATAAACTTTGAAACACCATGAAGAGGGTCTTTCAATTTAAAAGAAGTTCTTCCCTCTCACACATTGTAGAAATGGCTCTCTTACTGAAATAAAAAGTTTAGGTGACCAAAAATGGTACTTCTTGGCATCATGCAACAACCCCTTTATGACAATTAGATTTTCAAGAGGGTAACTGTGCTTGGAGGAGCCAGTTTCAAATGGTACATACATCTATTGTTATGGTTTTATAAATCCATCCAAAACTGAATTAAAGACAATGCTGGCCTGTATTTATTTCCCTTTAATGGATATATAACCAGTGAAAATCATGGTATTTGTTCAGTATATCAGGTAATACCTCCATTAAAATGGATTTTGCTATACATCAATATTCATCTGTCAGGGTATATCACTTAAGACAGTCTGTGAGATCTTGATGGAGTGCCATCCTTATCCCAACTCTGTCACACCTGCTGCTGGATATATCCGTGTCCCATAGGACATAATCCACCTGCTGGTTCAGGCTAAGAACTTCCAGGCAGTATAAAGGCTTCACATTTCTCTGCTTTCTTTTCCAGTTACAAAATTTAACTCTTTAGCATTTATAGATCTAAGAGCAGGTTCACTTCTCCATTACTTTCTCCTACAATTAATTTTCCATGTAGTTATGGAATAGTTAGGTCAAGTTTATTCATGTAACACATTATCATACAAAAATCATTCAATGTGCTTTACAGGATTAGAGTAATAAAAGAATTATAAAAAAAGAAAAGAAAAGAAAAATAGGAGAAACAAAAGAATACATAGAAAATGAATAAGAGAAGATTGCAAGTGCAGTGCTAATATTGAAAAGAAGACAGAGAATATTACAGTTTTTAGAAGGTTATTAAAGCTGGATACTAAAATAACAATGTTCTACGGAGTTATGGTAAAGTCAAGTTAAGTCGAGTTTATTCATGTAGCACATTATCTTACACAAAGGCCATGTGCATGAATGTGCAATGGAAGTGCTAATATTGAAAAGAAGACAATGTGCATTTGTGAGAATGCTGAAAGAATAGGCCTTCGTTTAATTGCCAGTGGCAGCAATTTCCCTGTATTTATAAAAAAAAATTAACAGAAAAAAATGAGAAATATATTCAGTACCTGCCCATGGTAATCATGTTTTGAGTCAATGGGTTTTCCATTCGTTTACTAAGCACAGAAAAATGAAGTAACCGACTGTATGTATCAGATACTAGACTGGAGATGATTGGAGTATTCTTTTAAGGAACTAACCTTCGGTCCAGGACATCGTAGAACTGGACACAGGACTGGAAATATAAGAGAAATAGATCATGAAGAGAAAGTGAGAGAGAAATAGTGCTGGGTGTGTGTCATGCCGTTATGGGCGATTTCTTGGTGCTTCCAGCCAATCCCCCTCCCAGGCACCCGAACCCCACCGTGGGTATGGATCACTTGAAAGAGGCCCTTTGATCTGAACAAAGTAAACCAGCAAAATGGCGAAGGGAATAATCTCTTTCTCCGGCCTTTCATTCTCCACTCAGCATCCCTCATTACTAGCACTCGGGTTTGGCTTCAGGTAAAGCAGCCCCCGACGCACAGCGTGAAGCCTCATTCGGGGACGGCTTCATTGAAAGCTCTGCGTCCCTCCGCTCGCCAGCCAGATCCAGTGTTTTTTAATTTCCCCAACTGATCCACCGCCAATTCCTGCCTTAGAATTTGCATTGATTTTGTGCCACCCCCACCCCCCCTCTTTCCCTCGCCCTTCCTCTCTCTTTCTCTCTCTCTCTCTCTCTCTCTCTCTCTCTAATTACATCCTCACCGTTTAATAGAGGCTCGCTGTTAAACAAACAATTGATCCCCACTTAACACATGTACCCACGTTAGCAAAACACAATTTGCCAATTTGCCAAAGGCAAAATAGACAGACAGACAGGGAAGAAAGAAAGCGGCGAAGTCAGACATAGGTGATGTATCTGAGTTAAAAAGAAAAAGAGTGAAAATGACATGAATAGGGCGATAAAAAGAAGAGAAGGCGAGGTAGAGTTCTCACACGCCTTGTTAATCAACACTAATATAAATCCTCAAAATGACCTCAAAATAAAAGACAGAGAAAAGTGGTACTGAAAAGGCAGTGGTGTGCATGTATGTGTGTGTGAGAAGGTGGGTAGGGGGGCTAACAGATTGCCTCATTTGCCTTTTTGAACTTCCCAGCACGTTTGAGATGCAGAAGGGGGGGCAACAAAAGGTGTTAATAGCTTTATGCAGGAGCCCTGCTGACAGAGGAGTCATTATCAACCTGATCCACAGCCCAATGCCTAATGACCAGGATCAGCACAGGCCACACTCACTCACACACACACACACACACACACACACACACACACACACACACACACACTTACTCACACACACTCACTCACAAATTCAGACACACACACTCACTCACACACACTCACACAAAAATATATTCACACACACACACATACACACACACACAAACCAAACACACACATACACACAGGCACACAC
>JBBMFX010000037.1:14380888-14391885 GCA_037832545.1 Rhabdalestes septentrionalis | reverse complement strand
AGAGAGAGAGAGAGAGAGAGAGAGAGAGAGAGAGAGAGAGAGAGAGAGAGAGAGAGAGAGAGAGAGAGAGAGGTATATGTTTTAAGTCTCACACCAGTGGGTTCCGTGCCAACAGATGCCTGCCAAGGCCCTATTTTGCTCTCTTTTCTCATTCTCTCTCTCGGTTCTCCTCTGTTGTTACTTTTGATCGAAGGTAAGTAAGTAGGAAGGTATATCTCAGTATCTCTTTTCCATTCATTTCCTCTCAAACTGTGTAATCTAGTTACAAGTCTTAAGAAGATACTTACTATTCCACTGGCTGTGGCAAATAAAATTGTTTACTCAAACAACAAAAGCTCTATAAAAGGTATGTCATTTTAATAGGATACATAGTTATTGTGACAAAATGCAGTACACAACAGGAAGTATAGGGGGCAGTGTGTTTTCTAATTCACTGCTCCACTGAGCTGTGTCCAGGAGTAGAATGAGAGTTAATTGAGTACTGATCTGAACTTAGTAAAGCAATTGTGAACAGATTACAGAAACAATCATTATTTGTAGTCCTACATGTAACCTAGTAGTTGTATGTGTAAAACAAAGAAATAAAATGTTTATTTGATCATAATAAGAATAATTTAAAATCATTTCCAAAGCCTAGAAAGTATTCGTGTTTAAACGTAAAAATGTAAAATGAAACATGATGTGGTGCAAAAAATGTTTTTAAAAGAAGGCTTTGTCTCTGAATTATATTTTTATGTTAAGCATTCGAGTCGTCCCGGAAGTAAAAACCAGCTTGCTGGCATTGTAGTCAGCGGGCCACCTACAAAGTATTTACAAGGTTTTTATTCCGTATTTGCTTCTAAGCATTCCCACCAGTCTGAGAGACAACAGGAGAAGGAGGAGGCCCACAGGCAAAGAGCGGAGCAGGAGAAGAAGTGGGACGCAGGGTGAGGGAAGGTGGAGTGAGAGAATAGAGAGAGCAAGTGGAAGAGAAGGGACTCAGAGGGAGGAAGACAGAGCAGCACTTCCGCTGAACTCCTCAGGCATTCATATGGTAATGCTGCCTGCTTCCTATGCTTACTGTCAACAGGATCTTGCAAAGGCATATAGCCTCCAGCCGTGCCCGCGGTACCTGTGGCAGCATGGTGTCTCTCTCTCTCTCTCTTTCTCTCGCTCTCTCTGTCTCTCTCTCTCTCACACACACACACACACACACACACACACACACACACAAGCACACACACAAACCAACCTGTTTGTACATATGCACACACACAGACACACAAATATAATCACTCACAATCATATCAGTCTATATCTACAAATGCACATGGACAGTTTCACTCTCACACACATGCACACACACCTGCCAGTATTCATCCTGATTAAGCCCCATGAGCATCACGATAAACCCCTTACACACACACATACACACACAAATAGTTTCATGTTGTCTGCTTCTACCTCAACAGTGCTGCTATTGTCTGAGGACACAAACTCCACACATCCCAGCCTGTGTTCCTCACGCACTACATCATCCAGCTAATGAGTGTGAGCATGCAGCACAATAGACAGATTCATTTCCAGCACAGAAGTGGATACATTCGCCCAATAACAACAGAGCTTGGAAGTGTGTACTGGGAACTGTGCCTGGAAGTGTGTTCTGATAATCAAAGGCGAAAGTAAATGAGGGCTGTTCAGTGTGAGGCACAGTGCCCGTCCTGACAGAAAGTTTACATGTTGAACTAGCAAGAAGGGGTTTCATAAATGTTTCAGTGTGTCTGTTTAGAGGGGTTTTTTTTATTTGTTTTAGATATTACGCTGATAAACCACGTAATAAAATATTGCAAAATTGTCCCAATTCGCATTAAGGGTCTAGTACAGGCATCATCAAACGGAGGACCTCGGTCTGGATCCGGATCAAGTGATGGTTCTTCCGGACCCGTGATTAGTCAGGTAAATTCACCAGATTAAGTAATATTCATTATTTTGCGTTATTTTGGACGGTCGTGGCTATTGACTGCTGGCGCAGCTGTTCCAGTTAATACGACAGTAGCTTCACTCGTTAGTTTATTAGTGATGCGAAGTTTGGCTATTCTTTCACGGCTGCCAAAGAAGAGCCGGTTCTTTTATCTCCTAAATGGCTCTTTGTTTATTATCACCTGTATTTGTTTTGTGCGTGTCACCTTTTTTTAACACTTGCCCCAAACCGCCCCATCAGGAGATCCAAACCGCCCCGCCCAACCCGCAAATCCGCAAATCTACGCATAGGTAATGACCCAAAACCCTTTCCGACCTGAGCAAAAAAACTAATAGTTTACAATGAAATGCATTTTGTAACTTTTGAATTTATTTCCCTGGGACTCCTTTTATTGATGGTAAAAGAGTTGTGCATTCAGTTCATTTCCTTTTGTGGAAACCATATGAAAATATGGAAAGGAAGGTTAGACACAAGATGGACCTGAGTTTGGACCTTCATCTTGGACGAAATGTAATAACTGGACCTTGGTGTATTTTAATTGAATACCCCTGGTCAAGTATAACTCTCTATTCACGCACTGACAATACATCTAACAGCAGTGTCCTTAGTATTGGTGTAATTGCACATTAATGTATAAAACAACAGTGTAATACTGGTGATGGGCTCAGTCTTACTGCTGGATTACAATAGTTTGCCTTAAGTAGTTTGTCACACATTAAGTTAAATTATATTACAAGTAAGTTACTTTTATCCAAAGCCACTAACAATATGAGGACACATTCAAGTTTCAGGACAGTCTGAGAACCAGAGGAAAGTTCTAAGTGCTATATCTGTGCAAAAATCTTCTATGTCACAACACTCTAAATGTTAGGTCTATTGTCAGGAGATCCCTGGCGATGCCACAATCATCAATGGACAGCAGTTCAAGGAAGTGGAACTGATGTTTCCCCAGGTTTGGTAGGATGGCACTCCATCTCCTTATCATTGCAGTGCAATGGACTCCAAGACAGTTGAGCTGTGTAATGATATGTTAGCAGCAGTTTGCAAAGGATGTAACAGCTGTACATGACTCACGAAGCACATACTCCCCTTACTCTCCCAGCATGATGGATTGTGGGAGGAGATGGGGAAACCCAGCTAGTGAGCTGGAACTAGATACAACTATACTGGGAAAAAATAGAGCTGGCATGAGTCTTACAGTTAAATGCATAACCCTCCAAGTCAAATGAAATGTTTTGATGATTCAAGTGATAATACACATCCTCTACAGAGACCACATCTTCATAATTTCTAGGTGTTTCCTGAGCTTATCCTTGGCTGTATACGGGCTTCATTTGCAGCTCACCCATGCTCTCAGCGGAAAAACTCACTGGGTTCAAATCCCAGCCACTGTCAAATGTTTCAGGGTGGCCTGGTGGTAAGGAGGTTGCTCCTGTGATCAGAAGGTTGTGGGTTTGAATACCAGGACTGCTAGTGGCCCCACTGAGAAAGGTACAATTCCCAAACACTGCGCCCCTGGGATTGTCATTTGCACATTGCTTCACTTGGTGAATGGGTAAAATGGAGGGAAATGACTTCACACTGTTCACATGTGACAATAGTGGCCCACTTTACTTTCACTAAACGTACTTTTCTTTCTTTAAAAGTTTGGGTACACACAGTGTCCTTCAGACATTTTAGTTCTTCCAGGAGCTCACTCGCCACCTTAGAATCTGTTCTGACAAACTTTGAAATGGCGGCTGTTAGTCTAATGGTTAGGACGGTCGCCCTGTGATCAAGAAGTCATTGTTTTGATTGCCAAGACTGCTAAAAACCAGTGAGGAAACCTTGAACAAGGTACTACCCCACACACTACTCCCTGGGCACTGTGTTCCTGGCTGTCCGCTGCTTCGCTTGGTGAATGGGTTAAATATAGAGGCTGAATTTCAGAGGAAGTATACTCCTTCTCCTGATGGCATACTATCGAGAGCCCAAGGATATTATCATACTTGATGCAAATGTTTTGGAGAACTCTAACTGTAACAAGACCGTAGCATTCTTCAAGCCGAATGTAAACAACATATTTTAATTACGATTACATCTTAATTCTCTTTCTGATAATGATGTTCAGTCATCAACACTGATACCAAGTGCTCCCTGCTTGTTTGTTCACGCTTTTGATGATCGATGACATCTTCTAAGGAAGGTATTGGTGAACTGATATGAAATTTGTATAATTATCATTTATATGTATTTCAGGTGACACAATGATGCTACCAATTGGACAAGCTTTCATGGGACCACATAATGGCATATCAATCAATGGCATAGCTGCAATTTTAACAAGCTATTATCCCCTCAATCTGCAGTGGGACATCATTCATTTATACCTTTGAATAAGTATGTTATTTCATATAATTTTTCCTAGCTGATGCTCAGAGCTATGTAAAGATACTAAAGTGAAAAAGAAATATGTGGTTCAACAGGTTTTGTGATAGACTGGGTGCAACTTTAAGAGCCATGGAGTGAAAAAGCTTAAAACTGAAAGTGTTTTTTCCTTGTTTATATGGATTTGTTTCCCATTAACCTGGGAGAGGCCCAAAGTCAAAGAAGAAATGTGGAAGTATGAACCAACGGGTTTGTACACTCTTGAGAAAACTTTTTGAAAGGAAGTAGGTAATATATGTAATGTTAAATAAGAGGTCATATTCCAATATGTACAAAGACTATTGCTTGACTTACACCAATTTTGTAAACTTAACGTTTATAATATCAAGTGCATGTTTCTCAAACCTCCCAACATCGGTTTTCCTCTACTCAGAACTAAAGCTTTAAACTTCAAAACTTTATCAGCCTTCATAGAATGTTACATTCTTAACCCTTTTCTGAGGGATTTCCTGATGTAAGTGTCATATCGGGATAGATGTCTGATTGTGTGCTACAAGTGTATGATAATAGTACAGTATTTCTGCATAATATTTTAGTCTGTTCTGTAAGATCCTTTCTCTGAAATGTACCTTAACTATTAACATTCTAATATTTAATATTCTTTAATATTCTTAATTAATTTTTTAATGGCTTGATCCTACTGTAATACATATGAAAACGTGTGCACTATTAGGTAGTGTCTGATTTGTCTTAATGAAGCCCTTTCAGGTCATTTTTATATAGTTCACGCTAAGCCCTGAATATTTAAAAGAAAGTTAAGGTGTCATCCAAGTCCTGAGACGGAGTGCATGTGGAACACTGGATTTGGATCCAGCAGAACAAAGTTTGGATATTCACATCCATCGCTCTCGCTCTCTCTCTCTCTCTCTCTCTCTCTCTCTCTCTCGCTCTCGCTCTCGCTCTCGCTCTCGCTCTCTCTCTCTCTCCTTCTCTCTCCTTCTCTCTCCCTCCCTCTCTCTCTCTCTCTATCTCTATCTCTCTCTCTCTGCCTCCCTCTCAATCTCACTCTCACTCTCACTTCTCTGTCTCCATCTCTGTCTCTCTCTCTGTCTGAGAAGCCACAGAGAGTTCGATCTGGCATCGGGTTGAGTTGTTCAGTCCCTTAAACACATGTAGCTGGCACAAACACATTATCTGCGACACTACGAGAAACAAAGTGGAGCCTGCTAATTCCGGGCCAAACATGGATGTAAACAACTTCATCTTGTATTGCAAGTATGCGACAACGTGATAGTGCTGATCAGGGAGAGAGCTGAGGAAAGAGTGTAATTAAGAAAGAGAAGACTGAGTGAACAAGAGAGAGAGAGGGTGAGAGAGAGAGAGAGAGAGCGAGAGAGAATATGTGACACTTTTCCTCCTCTCCCTTCAAACGAACCTTTCCAGCGGGATGCCACTTTTGTCTGGGCCCCGGCTAACGCTGAATGCCTTATTTACAGTTTTTAATTGCTCTGTTGATCAGCGGCCGTGGAATAAATAAACTGGGTAATAATCGGTCCCCACAATAGATTTGTTAGTCTCACTGACATGCAGAATAAAATACGGAACGGCGCACTGGGAAATCTGACAGTAGCTTATGAAAAAGCGGTGACGGGCAGATTTAGCTGAAACACTCCGGATGCAAATTACAGAGCCTTGTTTTCATTTGGCATCCCAGGAGGGGAACTAATGTTGTGGGATGTGGGTTCTTAGGGGAATCTTCTGGACCGAGCACTGTATGCTTTCAATGCTGCATATTCACGTCTCCTCTAGACCACCATGATGAAGCTCTGAACCACCAATTGCTGATTACAGATGTTTCTGGGGTTACAGAGATGCTGAAAATGAGACAAAAGTGCCTTCTGGCAAACACACAATCCTTATATGACAAACATGATATCAAAGGACTTTCCATTCAAGAGACCATTTTATTCTGTGCCACCTTCATATTTTGTACAATTATGGTCCTGCTGAGTTGGTTGTGACATTTTGGTAACAGTTCATTTAGATAGCCCACTGTAGATTTGCAGTTTTTTGTTGATTTTTTGGAGTAAATATAAGCATGCATCCTCTACAGAGGGCATCAAAAATTACCATTTCGTTCTGAATACTGTGTTGCTTTGCAGTTTGAAATCAGGAACAAACTTACAAAAAAATACAGCTGTATTTAATCAGCGTGACAAATTACATTTAAGAAAGCTATGAAAAAAAGTGCAAAGCAACAAAATGTGCATATTTGAAGGGGGTGACTATTTCTATATGCATTGTACATAAATATGCCAAATGAATAAATTAAAATTATATAAATAAATACAACTAAATATGGCATTTCTTAAAGCACGTTAAGAGTTTTTGTTAAAAAAAAATATATATATATAAAGATATTATAATCTTTAACCTACTATGTTTGTCATCTAATTTTCTGCAATTAGATTAAAGGCAAATTTGTAGGTGATTTCTGATCTGATTCGAATTGGATTTCTGGACATATGGAGATGGACAATATCAGATCAGTAATATTGGATTTTATTTAATATTTTGTGCAACAGGAATGTGGGTGTTGCACATCTCAAGCCCTTCCCAGAGTACTCACATTTGTGATATTATGGATATTATGGTAATCAATGTGCAACTAAAGCTGGCATTTGACTGTAAGTTAAAAATGAAGTCTAAAGATATATTGGAACCACAATGGGCCTTGGAGGGAAAAAAAAAACAATAAATGGTGTGTACCATGTTTTAAATGGTACCACACAGTTCCATATCTGGACTAGACAGATTCTGAACCTCTATTTTTCTAATAGATTAAGTGCCTGCATATTGGCGCACATTTACGTTGCTACTTCACAAAGTCAGGGAGCTGCTGTCATGCTCAGGAACACTGATGAACTAGTTTCGCACTGTTACACACAGCCCTACAGCACCCACACAAGAACATTACACAGTAACTCACACGCTTACATATGTAAATCTATTCCACATCAAAGGCAACTTCCACTTAAACAGGTCAAACCTTCTACCATTAGTATGTTTTATGAAAAACGGTACGGCAACCATGCGCTCTGGGGAAAAAGGGGGGGTGGAGGGGGATCGCATAAAAAATTAAAAAGCCAATCAGGTGGCAATTATTCCCTTTAATCTCCTGAAGGCAGCCAATGGGAAAAGAGCCTCGGGTGGCCGAGGCTGCCGGGGATCCTGCCGTTGGCTGCTAGCGTCGCCTGAGCCAAAGCAAACACTTAATCTACATTATGCTCAACTCCCAGCGAAAGTGCACGACAAACTGGAACAAGTTGAACTACTAAAGTTTTCTTTATTGGATTCACTGGATTCAATCACACCATGAGACGAACAGACAAATGTCTCATAGAGGAGAGCAAAGTACCATCTAACACGAGGCAAAAATGAAACAGAAGCCTGTGTTTTCCTTGCATTATTTGCTCACTTGGTGAAATTTAGAACAACGTTGAAGTATATAACTATCAGGAAAGAGAGCCAGGCTACTGTGTAGCCAACATGGAGGTGGGGGTGGGGGGAGGGGGAGGTGGCTGCAAAGTGAGTGAGTGGGTGGAAGGATGGATGGGTGGAAGGATGGATGGAAAGACAGACAGACAGGTACATAGATGGATAGATGGATAGATAGATGGTAAAATTGATAGCCTGATAGATGGATAGATGGATGGAGATAGAGATAGACAGACAGATATGTACATATTATCTGGGTACATATTAGCTACATTAGCTTCATATATGAAGAAAAATTGAATAAGAAACCTCAAACAACAAATGTCTTGGCCTTTAACAGCACACAGAACAGTGAGGTGTTCAGGGGTCAATTATTTCAAACTAACTAAGTAAATAAATACATAATTCTCTCCAATCTGAATACCTGACGGTATGGAGTGAATTGATTTAAAACACAAGCACGCATGCACACACACTCGCAAACACACTCACACGCACCAGTAAAAGACCAGTCAAGACAGGCAATATGTTAGGGGATTTGCCGTCACCTGAGGAGCAGGAGACAACATCAGCCTGTGTGAGGGAGCGATTGTTTTTGGTCTGAAGCCGTAATCAAAACATCAGAACTAGGACAGAAGAAAGTCCAAATGCTACCCTGTCCTGACCTCCACTGACCCACAGCTAATGTGGAGTACACATTCATGTTCTACACCACAGGACAAGAGGCCCGGCCAAATCTCCATAGACGGATTCACTTTTTCTTCGTCCTCAAAATAAAACTGCCTCAGACACTTGAGAATTAAAAAAGAACTTGTACAGACACAATACAGACAGCAACACACACACACACACTCTCACGCAGAGCTACTGTCTACACTAATCAATAGACTCAGAAGTAGTCAGTGGTAATGATCCTGGCCTGCTCTTCATTAAACTCCTCAAGCACTAATGACATCACCAATCAATCCACTACCAGTGTACTGAAATGCAAACATAGGAAAAAATCCGGCCGAACAAGCACTCAGCTGATCCATGCAATCCACCAAACGCAAGCTTTCATAACAACTGTTGCTACAGTCAACGAGATTTACAGAAAATGGGCAACATTTCAATTTAACCTAATGAGAAATTTTAGTGTATTACACTCTCATTCATTAAAAAAACGGAAATACCTCAATTTAGAGTGAAATTCATATTTATTGTGAAGACACACTATAAGGATACACTGAGCTTCTTTTTAAATCATGTAATTAATATTGTGATGCTTTACAATGGACTTGATAGGAACCAGGAGTCACG
Source organism: Rhabdalestes septentrionalis (assembly GCA_037832545.1). NCBI lineage: Eukaryota > Metazoa > Chordata > Actinopteri > Characiformes > Alestidae > Rhabdalestes > Rhabdalestes septentrionalis. Next base: position 14,382,761 of record JBBMFX010000037.1, on the reverse strand, counting down.
AATATTTAATTGACCATTTACCAGTAAATCTACAGGTGAGTTTGTATTTGTAATGCCATCTCAAATATGTGATACATTCTCAGAATTGTTTTAAACCACTGTCTTAACCATCAGGCAATGTACTTGTGTTACATTCTATGTAATACATTTATGTGATATAACTTTTAGATGTATTAAAATTATGCAGCATGTCACAACAAATCACTCTGAAAGACCTTTCAATTATGCAAAAAAAAATCAAATCAAAGAAATTCATCTGTCCCTCCAACTGTATTGTATGTTTGTGTGTTTGTAACATGGCTTTGGTCTAATATTAATGAATTTTAAGCTGTTCTTGGTGAAATTTCAGGAATTTTCAAGGATGATTTCCTTATAACGATAAGGTGACACACAGTCCAAAGCCTTTAGTCATCCATCACCTTGGGAAAGATTCGATAGCATTATATTGTAAAAGCGTGCTGCCACCAATCAGGAGACAGAAACAAGACTATAGCTGCTCGAATTAAATCCACATATAAATAGTTATGGAAATGATTAACAAGTTAAAAAAATCCAAAACAATCATAAACCAGGAAGAGGACATAAGACCACAGTCACACAGACCCCTGTTTCAGAATTACAGTTTTGTAGCATCTAGGGGACAATATGTCTCCAAATATACTATAAACAGAATCTCTATGCCAAAAAACTGTCTGGAAGGTTTGTAAGAAAGACGCATGGAAAAATGCTTGGAATGTTTAGAGGCAGAGAAGGCTGGGGTCCAATGCTTAACATGAGATTTGCATGGAAATTAAGATGACTACAGAGTAAAGCATCTTAAGTAAAGTGGTCCCTCATAGTCAGGCATGAACATACCACAGCACACAGTGTGAACAAAGTAAAATTCTTTCTCTGCACTTCACCCCTTCACCAAGTGAAGTAGTGGGCAGCCAGCGATGCAGTGCTTGAGAAGTGGGGGGATGGTACGCAGGGGTACCTCAGTGGTGCCACTGACAGTCCTGGGATTCAAACAACCTTCCAATCAAAGGGGCAGCCCCCTAACCACCAGGCCACCAACTGATATCAAACCTTTAGTATGGTGGAGGGTCAGTGATGCTGTGGTGCTGTTTCCCTTCCAAAGGCCAGGGGAGTATTTTTCACATTCATGAAATTACGGATTCCAGGAAGTACCAGGCGAGTTTAAATCAAAATAAGGCAGCTTCTGCCAAGAAGCTAAAACTTGGTCATGGTTGGATCTCCAGAAAACTTTTGCCATCCCAGTCCACTGACCTAAATCCAACTGAAAATATATGGGTTGAGCGGAAAAAAAAAAAAAGTCCGCAATAGAAGACCCAGGTTTAGAGAGATTCTGCATTAGGGAATGGTTGAAAATCCCTTCACCCTCAAGCCCTATAAACCATTACAAGAGAATGAGGTCGTACAATCAAAGTGGTGCTAATAATTACGACTGTATGAATAAACTGTTTTTTTAAGGAAAACAATTTATTGTGTGATCACCTGTGACCTTTTTCTCGCAGCAATACTCAAGGTATTTTCTACATTTGCTGAGTAGAAGCAACAGTTGATGAACATTATTGGAAATTTCCATCAGCATTTTTTACTCATAATAAATAAGAATGACATTAGTTCTGTAGGGCACTGTAAGCATCAATGAAATCAAATAAAAATAATGTCATTTGTCTACAATCAATAATAATAATAAGGAGAAGATGAAGAAGTTTGAATGATCAACCAACAAGTAAGGGTTTAAATCAGCGTGGAGACTGAATGAGCAGTAACTTACAGTGTGTGTGTATACAGGCTGTGTGTGTGTGTGTGTGTGTGTGTGTGTGTGTGTGTGTGTGTGTGTGTGTGTGTGTGTGTGTGTGTGTGT
>JBBMFX010000037.1:14359982-14371445 GCA_037832545.1 Rhabdalestes septentrionalis | reverse complement strand
CGCAGATGTATGCACGTATATAGATCTCTCTCTCTCTCTCTCTCTCTCTCTCTCTCTCTCTCTCTCTCTCGACATTTATGTACACCCATTAAGTCTAAGACTTTACTCCGTGAACAGAATAGCTTCTAGTTGCAGGTAATTTAAATTTTTCTCTACAATTTAGCCAAGTTCAAGTCTAACCACCAGTTTGTTCAAGAAGCTCGGAGGGTGAAGACGACCATGTTATTTTCCAGCACCACCTAACCTGTCTGTACAGTTTAATGAGGACACTAACTAGTATCATGTTGGGTGATGTGGTGGGGTGGGGTGGGGGGCATCCACTGTGAGTGAAGAAAATGTTTCCCCATAGGTGAGCCCCATAGTCTTTCCAAATTTCTCTGCAATTCAATTGATTTGACATTTCTCATGAGTCAGGCTCATTTCACTACATGTTGTACTTGTCTAACTAAGCATGTGACAAATAAAGAATCTTGAATCTTGATGGTTGCACTACTTGGGAGTCACTTTACATATATTTACCAGAATAAAATTCTGCACTGTCGTGAAAGAAGAGTCAGCTGACATTATTCAAGAAATACTATTGAACAGAATGATGGAGAATAATTACATTTTGTTGATGTCGCTTTCACTTTTTCTCCCTAACACACACTCACAGACGCAATAAAAATGAGGCACTGTTTTGGATGAAGAGAATGAGGCACCTAGCGTAGATTGAAGTAATACATTTAGTATTTGTTGTCTTAATCTCATACACACACCCACACACACACCCACACACACCCACACACACAGTTTAAAGACAGGCCATGGACATAGATGTGTACTCAATAAGTCTTAGGGCTTACTCTGTGAACAGAGGGGAGCTTTCAAGCGTTAGCCGCACGCTAACCGCTAATATGAGATCTAATCACCGGAGTGCAGACCTGGCGCGTCCGTGTCAATCCGGGCCTAATGCCGCCTTATTGCTGTGAGCCACCTTCTGTTTGTCCACAGCCTGATCCTGAGCTGCCTGAGCCGCCTGGCCTCGGCGTGCCGCGGCTGGGGAGAGATGAGCATCCTGACCCCTGTGGGTCCGCTCGTGGTGATGAATAGGCTAGCTGGCTAACGCAGGCAGATTACCCCCATAAGACGGTCTGTTAGTGGAGGAGAGAAGGAGGGTGAGACGGAGGGACGGATGGAGGGATGGAGAAAGGGAGGGGAGGTGATAAATAACAGATTTATCTCTCCCTTGCTCCGAAGGCTCAACCACAGCGGGCAGCAATAAAGAGGCCGGAGAGAGAGATGACAGAGAGAATTATGTCAGGCCTGGTTGTCAATCACAGCAGCAAGTGTGTGTGTGTGTGTGTGTGTGTGTGTGTGTGTGTATGCAAGGGAGCATGAGAGTGAGAGTAAGTGTCTGTGTATGTGTTAATCTGTGTGAGACTGACTGTGCAGTGTGTATGTTTGTGTGTGTGTGTGTGTGTGTGTGTGTGTGTGTGTGTGTCATAGCGAGGTGACAGGCGAGCATAATACTCTCATCACTCTTCCTCCGGTTGCTGTGGCACCAGAAGTGGCCCTGGGCGCCATGGCGACCGCCACTTTAGCCACCAATCTCACAAGGCGAAATAAATAAATAAAGGAATAAAGAAATATTCCTAAACTGCAATCCCTCATATTTCCCTGTATGCATAAAGAGATGAAAAATCACCCCTGCCTTTGTATTGTCTGACTGAGGTGATACACAAATATTAGTTTATATCTACTCCACCTAAGATTGCCTCCCTAAGCAAGACGGATTGGTCCCGCAGAGGAGGGCAATATTCTTGCCCAGCATATTCAACCCATCTTTTATATGCTGATGTTTCCAAACACATGCAGGTGAGAGACACCCGTCCAACTAAGGACGATCTAAGAGCTGAACGGGGAGAGAAAAACAAACAAATAAAGAAACAATCCAGTAAAATTAGAGACAATGCCCTTTAATTGCAGGACAATTTGGAGCGTGGCAAATTCATCATTTTCGCAGCGATCCCTTGCATACGGCAGGCGTCTAATCTTCATATTCGTCGTGCCGGTATTTATCGAGCGCTCACGGTGAATGGAAATTAAAGCAAAACCAAAGTACGCAAATCAATTTGGAGGAGGAAAAAACAAATACGTTTCCAAATAAAGGGCTCCATTGATTTCCTGCGGTGTCTTGTTTGTTTTGTGCGGGAGTCAGTTTATTTGAGAACTAAGAAATGAGGAGGGCGCGGTGAGGAAGAGAGGGTGGGTGAGGGTGTGTGTGTTTGTGTGTGTGTGTGTGTGTGTGTGTGTGTTGGGAGATGAAGAGTGGAGATTTCTGGGTCAGAAACTGCTCCGGCGATTCTTCTTCACCCAGCCAAGTGTAAAACTCATTAGACAATGCATAATGCCCTTAATCAAATCAATGGCAGAGGCAACTCCAGACTGATAGCTCCCATCAAAACTTACACAAAGCATGGAGAATTTCTCATTTACTTACAAAAATACGCCAAGATGGAGGAATTATCTCCAAAATGCGCTTAATTGCTCTCCAACTTCTGGATCGATATTGCGGTGGAAGAAAAGTAGAGAGAGAAAACAACAACTGCCACAACAAAAGAGCGAAGGAGTCACACGGAGAACCTGCAGGTGGGAAAAAGAATAAAGGACAGCAGAAGTGGTCTCACATAAAATCTGCTTTGGTTGGAGATGGGTAAGGCAGCGGGATTTAACAGAATTAAGGGCTACTTATGAACAACGGAGCTAATAAACATCCACAAAACAAGAGAAATTCTCAACTGGTCCCAGTCTAAGAGTAGTTCAGCAGTTAGATTTACGCTGTATGCTGTATGGTGGCTGTATGCTGGGTTAGCAATGGAGCAGTAGACACTATTAAGTTATAAAGACTGGCAGGATTAAGCAATGGCAGCACACACCATCACACACACCTACACTTTATTCTTGTTGACAGACTGTTGTGCTGCTGGGGGTTGCTGTGGTAATTACTGCTGCCTAGCTACAGATGTTGAGGAGCGCAGGACCCCTCACATCCATTGCGGCACTAACGTAGCGAGAACGGCGCATCTGGGTCTCTGAGCACCTCTCTCTTTGTTAACGGGCCAGGTCTTCATTTTTTACTTTTGACAGCAATACTATTCCAGTCATTTGGCGGCATCTGGTTAGGGAGAGAAGGAGGGAGGGAGGAGGGGAGGGAGGGAGAAGAAGGCGAAGGAGGGTGCATGTGGTGTGTGTGTGTACGGGTGTGTGTGCGAGGGGAAAACAGGACGTACTTTAATTAATTGTGGGGAGATTACATGGTTCTCCAAGCATGGAGTTTGTCATCAGAAGCCATTACACACTGCCATTAGCTGCTTCTCCACAGTGTCAACAGTAATTTGAAGGGGACTCGTAAGTTTGGGGAACAGACAGCAACATGAAAGCTGGAAAGGGTGGTGTGGGTGTGTGAGAGTGTGTGTGGAGGGAAGGGGGGGTGGCACTTCACAATTAGCCCGGCATGATCTGTAAACAGATACGTCCACCCTCTGAAGTGCTCGTTTTCTCATCTGTCACTCACTCCGAGACAGGCACTGACGAGGCCAGGCCGAGCCTCAAGAAGAATCCCAAATGGAGCACTTGTTACATCTGACAGTCTCATCTGAGGAACGGTGTCCCATTGTCATCCTGAGGCAATGATGTGGATTTGAGTGGGGGGAGCTCATATCAAGATCAATCTAACAGAGATAAGGGGGCTCCTGGTCAATACAGGCCATTAGATACAGTCTGCCATGGTGGTGGACACAGGTGTCAACAAATAGCACAAACTCAGTGAAGAGCTGCCTTCAGTGTGGACCTACAGCCAGTTCTCTGACTCCACTCTTCATAGGAAATTCCAAGAAAGGGGACTTTAAGGGGGAATTTTTAAAAAGTCTGTATAATTACATGTTAAACTGGAAATTGGGAAACTCGTTCACAGTGCTTTTATGTGAAATATGTCATTGTAGATTAACTTAACGATGACTGATTTATTGTTTTATTATATTTTTGAGATAAGACATCTAGTCTAAAATAATTATTATACAAATGCATTTGCAGACATCCGAAATGTACATGCTCTTATGCAAAATGTCTCTTTCGAACATCTCAATCATTGGAAGTTTAGAGAAAAAAATGTGGAATACACTTTAAGAAATCAAACAATTTAATTTACCCAGTTTTCTTCTTACTAATAAACTCTGATGTTCCATTCTTTAATTTTACAGTCGAGCTTTCCTTTGTCAAGGTAAGTTTCAATTAACCAGCATGTAAAGCAGCCTCGAATAAACGTAGTTAAGTGGTTATTGATGTCGTATGACCCATTTCCACCCATATTAATGAGCAAAAGTATAATAACTAAAAACAATGTATCCTGAGGTCTGAATTCTCTAAATTGACTCTTTTTTTTTTTTTTACAAATAACAGAATACCATGGAGGGTTAAAAGCCCCATAAATAACATTTTTACTTTAAATAGAATATTTATTTTGCATTAATTATATACAGCCTACAACCTATAACAAACTATCACTAATGGGATAGTACATAACTTAACATTTAGCCAGTTATAATGATGTTATAATGCAGTTATAGTGCTGATGATATCATATGTAGGACTAGAGACCTAAATGCATGTTGATTTTATAGATGGCCTTCTGATTTCATTCAACTGTAGATCACATGGAACACCACAATATATTTTGTATTCTTTCCTCTCTGTCTCTCTCTCTCTTCATCCCTCTCTCTCTCTCTCTCTCTCTCTCTCTCTCTCTCTCTCTCTCTCTCTCTCCACATAACCATGAAACACAGTGACAGTAAATCATACACTCATATGGTGAGCTCTAATTGGCCACATAGAGAGGGATGTTCAGCAGGGGGAGAGGAAAAAACACTCGAGTTTGGAAAATAATGCACCAGAAAAGTACAGAATGGAACTTAATACTGTCAAGAAACAGAGTGAACAAGAGAAAGAGAGAGGGGGAGGACAACTCTCTCTCTCTCTCTCTCTCTGTGCTTTCTTTCCCTTCTTTCTCCACATAATTGGCCCTTATAACTGCTCCCTGAGTGCGACCACGCCACTGTGAATTCCTGTCCCTCCGCAAAACTGAGGCATAATAACAGATAGCACAAACAAACACTCCACACACACGCGCGAATGCGTATGCCCTGAGTTCTTGGATGCTCGCATCGCTCTGGTGGTTAACACAGCACAAGGACTGGCAGTACTGAAGAATCCAGACCAGCCAAAAGGAAGGAGGGAGAGAGGGAGAGAGAGAGAGAGAGGGAAAGAGATAGAGAGGGAGCGAGTGAATGAGAGACAGGCAGAGAGAGAGGAATAGAGAGAGAGAGAGAGAGAAACATGCACTTCAAATGCATCTCATAAAGTAAACGAAAACAAAGCTAATGAGCTTCAATTGCGACACATTTCTAATATCTAACAAGATACTGCTCTCAATTTCTGCACTAGGAATAGACCCACATTGGCCTGAATGCATTGGGAGGAAAAAAAAACCCTTTGTTTTATTACAATTCCATGTCAGGGAGTGCTTTGTTTTTCTTATCAGCGCCGAATTATTACGGAGACTAATTTTGGTGGATGTTTGTTTTTCCCGGCACAACATCACAAGTTCCTGTAGTCCTGGTTTCTTAGGAACTGTCCTACTTCTCTCTGGATTCTTTCAAACACAATTCTCCCCTTTTTAACAACACAAAACAACATCACAGCACGGCTGTCAAAATCACTCAGTGGAACTTACAGGATTTTGAATAAAATGATTAAAATGTACCTTCCTGATACATTTGCCATGCCTACATGGCATATTTTCAATCTCCGAACTGCTCTGTCGTACGGTAAGAAACAGCCTGTTGAACACACACTCTTTAACATGCAAGATTTGCCCACGAGGGAACATATTCTAAACATTTTTAACAATTTACTGGAATAAAGTGGAGGCAGGGTCCCACAAAACTAAAGAGGAACATCCACGTGATGGGTGGAGACATTATGAGTACGACTGATTTTATTATTTTTTTCCCTAACCTTCCCCCACCTTTTAACCCCAGGTATAAATTTACTTTAGGGTCTCAAAAGGTGTGTTGCTCAGATTTATTTCTTATACAAGAGCAGCACCTCTCGCAGTTAAACAGAGGAATCAATCACATGTTATTTATCATCAGATATTAAATTGAGGCCAGATGTACATATGTGACAAGATGTGGGGCATAATGTTCAAAAAGTTGCCTATAATATGCATGTGCAATTTGTGTTTGTGCTCATTTATGTTCTTCTGGATGCCATTCTTAAAAGGAAACTTAAAAGGTGAATTTAGTGTGGAGTTTTCAAAAATCCTGCACAATTAAATTGGTGGAAATAAATAAACAAACAGTGGTTTTATGTGAAATATGGCATTGTTGATGACTGAGACATTGTATTATGGACATTGTTTTTGAGATAAGACATTGATCTAAAAACATATTGCAAAAAAAATCCAAAAGGTGATCATACATTTTGTTGCAAAGACACACATAATATTTCCATTGGTCTTAGTTGCAGTAGAACTCCCCTGTGAGGTGTTTTGATCGGAAAGAGATACTTCATCAATCAACATCTCCATTAATGAGCTTTTATTTTCTCTTCTCGCTACATGCAGTTTGCATGATGAGTTGTAGTCTGAGTATTTCAACAACATTTAGACACACACTGTTAACATAACGTGCATTGTTGGTTCATGCTGCGGTCGCATCAAGACATGCTTCGAGCCATACCTGCACTTTGTATTTACAGAGCAAGACTTCCTTGTTAATCTTTTCTTCTGGCAAGTATTCCGAGATACTTAAATTATGTACTTTGTTACATAATATTTTACGCCTAATGTAAATATTTATTAACTGGTCTATATTATTTGAGCTTATTGAAAAAAAAAACGATTAATATATTCAGTAAGTTACGTGTTCAGTAATATATTTGCCAGTGCCCTTTCTCTTCCTCTCACCATGTTCAAACTGAGAGATCTTTATGGACAGACATACTGTTTGACAAAGTACCTGATAATTTGTTTAATTACAATATAATTGATTATGACAGTCCCACACAACACAACGCAAAATATTATTTGCTTTTTTCTGTTCTTGTTTGGGATCTTTATAAAATAACGATTAATTGTCAAAATAATCAGTAGATCACTGATTTATCACTATAATCCATCTCTATCCACAGTAACCTATCAAGAGATACAGACATATTGATATTTTCTGTTTTCTGCAATTTTCTGGCTTAAAAAAACCCATCATTCAATTAATCATCATAGTAATTATCAATATTTGATTATGAATAGGATACTGACAGGATTATATACAATGACAGGCTTATATAAGGCATTCTTTCCTTTTTATAATGACCCATCGTGAGTAACAGATGTATTGATAATGTTACTTTCTTCCTTCTGTAGTGTTTCCTCATTTCTTTGTGCTTTGTCTTTTCTCAGCTGGTGTCATACAGATTTTTTCACAGCTATGCTTCAGTCAGCCTCTAATTATCAGCTGGTATTGTTCTACCTTTCCCATTGCTTAACAGTGCAACTATGTCAATACGCCACAAATACCTTCATTTGGGCCTCGGAATTAAGTGCAGCGCTTGCGGCCATGCTGTAAATTACTGTGAGGAATGTGAGGGGATGGGTGGGAGCGCCTGCAAGAGATGCAGGGAATCTCACGGTTAGCGAGAACAAACTACGCGGCTTTCAATAGCAGCTGATGTATAATTTGTAGCGACGGGTAGATCTTTATTGTTGAATCTGTTCGCTGTGTCCTGATGACCCTGTTAGCCTGAAGGCCAGAGCATGTAACTGATGGCAGTAAATCACTGCACAGATTTGTTACGAGGCGGCAACGTGCACTTAAACTGCCTGTCTCCGGAGCAGCAGAGTCAAGTACAAAGCAGGCCTCCCAGCCTATCCTCTTCGGATCATTCTCACTCACCGTTTCTCTCAAAGGTTTGGACTCGCAGCGCATATTTTATCTGACAACGAACAGCAGGAGAGACATTTCAAAATCCGAACCTATCCGAATCTCAATCATGTAGATAATATATATATATATTTATATTAGGTGTGTGCAGAGCGGCCGCTATTTGTATTTGTATTAGTTGAAAGGGGAAAAGTATTTGTATTTGTCTTTGTATTCGAGTAAGATTTATAATGACGCACGCAAACTCCGGAGCAGTGCCGGCGCCAGAGTGGACCACTGGTCTCGGGGTGGGGGGTGGTGAGTTTATGGTGTTTGCCGCTTGCTGGCTGATCTCGGGATGGCCGTACGACGCTGAAGTTAGCTCCTTATTCACAGCTCATTATTTTCGTTCCACCTGCTCTCCAGGCTGCAATAGACTTTACTGAGGTAAAGAAATGGCAATATTGCAGCCTGGAGAGCAGCTTTTAAGGCAGAACGACTATTTACAATAGGAGCTGTGCATAAGGAGTTAAATTCAGCATCGCACGGCCGTTAAAATGTTAAAATTTTCAAGAAGTTCCAGTTCGCTCCGACATATGAGCGGTGCTAGGGGGGGTAATACCTTCGAATGCCCCCCTTGGTGCCAGCACTGGAATAGAGTATCTATTCCTGAACGCATGTCTGGGACCTGGGGGCGGAGCATCTGCTCCTGAATATGAGCGTGTACTGGGGGGCTGGTTTACAAAATACAAATATTTTAAAAAGTATCACACACACAAAAATACTTTACTTGAAAATGGCTGATCATCTAATAATAAAAAACCCCAAAATGATCAGGTTTTCTTATTGACTCCTTCAATCATGTCTGATTCCCCATGTAATGTCCATCCATCATAAAACCTCATTTATTCCCATCACAAATGTTCAAAGAATCCATTTTACAAGTTAAATGGTAAAATGTAGCACTAAAAATGTCTGACTTACAATGCTATGAAAAATGTCCTCTATTTTTGTATATTTGTCACAATAAATTGCTCCAGATCCTCAAACAAAATGGAATCTAGGACAAAGAGAACACGGGGAAAAACAAAATACACTTTTGAAAGCGTTTAAAAATGATTTTTTGAATGAGAGACATTTATAGTTCAGTCATTCGTGGCAACACTACCACTACCACTAATAAAACGTTCCTACATATCAGGCCAAAGAATATTTTTGGAGAAATTAGTAATAAGCTTTTGTGCCCATCTCAGTAAGGAGTGATGTTTACCTTGCAGCTTTAAAACGGATACCATTCCATCTCGGCTTATTTCCAATGGTGTATTCCTGAATGCTGACCTTATTTACAGTGAGTTCTATGGTTTGAGTTCCAGGGTTTGAGTTGCCATCCTGCTCTGGGTATCTTTTTTGTAGGCCAGTCACATCTGGGAAGAGTCACCAATGTTCTCAGGTTTGGAAAAAAATGACTTTCACTGTGGTTCGCTGGATTCCCACAGCTTTTTCAAATTTCTTTGGATTGCAGCATTTTGAGACCTTCTAGCCTACTTCACCATGCTTTTTAAGTGATGTTCAGATTTACTAATTCGAACAGTAAATATTGTGTTTACTTAGGCTTTGTTTGTTTTAAATTAGTAGTCTGCAGATGCCTGCCTAATGTAAGAATATTTTTCACTATCGATATGCACTGGTAGAATTATATCTTTTGTAGTGCATTCAAAATTAAAGGGTAAATCCGTAATGTGACATTACATGAGCACATTGATTCAACAGAAACTAACAGATACACTTATTTAAAGCTGGGTCTGGTGTTACAGAACGCAGTGAAGAAAATTTTCTGGCTGGTTTTTATTTTTCATTCATACCCTTGTAAAATGCACATCAACAAACACCTCCCTTATTTATCTGTTCCACCTGTAGAACAATTTCACTGATTCAGAGCGCAAGAAGCCTCATATACACTAAAAGGACAAAAGTATTGGGGCACCTTACCACTACACAAACAGAAATTCTAATGTTATTGCATTCAAAAGCATAGCATAGCATGATCTAAATTTGTTTGACCAACTACAAATGATCACAAACTATCCTGTCCAAAGTACAATCACACCTGATACATGATCACATCAAGCTGATCATTAATTGAATAGCTAATAATGATAATAATGGGACTTGTGAATTAATTGTCTAATTCATTCATCCATGGTTGAACACACACACACACACACAAACACACATTTTAACAGTTGAAGTCAGGCTGTGGCCCCAGGCTCAGATAAATGTATGAAGAATGAAAGAGGAGACGAAGTGGGGGATGTTGGTGAAAGTGTGAAACATAAAGGATAGAAAAAAACAAACAGAGAAAGAAGGAGAGAAAGAGAGAGTCATACTGACTGACAGCAAGAAAAGGGAAGCAGAGGCTAAGGCAGTTAGCTGTACAGGATTATGTGTGACGTGACGGGGAGATCAGCGTTTCACGGTGTGTGAGAGACAAAGACGCATGACTCACTGACACCTCAACGCTTTAATTGCTAAAGTACAAAATTAGCGCGCCTTCTTTATGCTCAATAAGAACAATGCATGTGTATGTGTGTGTGTGTGTGTGTGTATGTGCGCGTGTTAGAGAGAGAGATCACAGATGCACCAACCTTTCAGAAGTGCAGCAACACTGTCAGACTATGTCTCACCATCATAAAAGGCGATTGCTCTTCTCTCACTACCACCAAGTAACATACACACATACACACACATATACACACTCACAACCTGCCACTCCTGCTGAACCATCTTCAAACACATCTCAGCAGCTGTCATCCTCCATAAAAACCCAGTCTCAGCTTCTTCTGCAGCACTATATCTACACACACGCAGGGGTTGCTCCTTCTAAACACATTCTGACCTGCTTCAAACACTATTGATGTTCATACACATGGCTCGGAGGCAAAAAAAAAAAAAGAAAAAGAAAAAGAAAAAAAAAAGAAAGAAAGAGTGTGCAACACTCACTCTCAACAGTTTAAAAACTCCCAAACGTGGTATTTGAATACAACCTTGTAGTATTAATTTTTCCCCGAGCGGGCGCATCTACACAGGCCTAGGACATTAGCATAGGATCTCAGCGCAGGCGGCACTAATCATTTCCTGGCAGTCGAATGTGTAAGAATTCTACTGAGAACAAGAGAATATCGAGTGCAACCAGCGAGCGCAACCCAAGGAAGCTGCAGGAAATGGGGGCAACAAAAAAAAAAACGGAGATCAATGAACAGTGGTTGGTTCCTGTCATCGCCAATATGATAAGCAAGTGCTAATTAGCTTAGCACGACCCTCTCGTTTGACCGCTAGCAGGCTAATGTAGCATAATCGTGTGGAGGGCCTGGTCGTATTAACCCCAGTCTGACTCCTGCTCCCAGCCGGAGTTAATCGATGGTAAAGTACAGCTGGGGGGCACAACAACACACACACACACACACACACACACACACACCCACACACACACACACCCACACACCCA
>JBBMFX010000037.1:14328754-14346002 GCA_037832545.1 Rhabdalestes septentrionalis | reverse complement strand
CCCCCTCACTCTCAAACACAGAGGAACTGCAGGCCATGAGTTTGGAAGCACCTCCAACTTTGTAAAACTAAATATGAAGAGCGATAACAGACAGTAATGCATTAACATAGAACAAACAAGACTCTCTATGACCTTGTTCAGGCAGGTTGGACAAATCAGATTTTTTAAATATTGGATTTGAGCTTCTTTTTTTTTTCCAAACAGATTTAACACATTTGTCTGTGGTTCATTTTGGATCTCAGGACAAATGACTCAGTTTCCCCATTCAGACTGGAGTTTTTTATTGTTTCAGTTGCGGGTGACATTGTAATATGCAATAAAAAGTCAGTGCAGAATATCACGTGTTCCATTTTATTATGGCTGTGTAACGTGGTCAATACTACAGAACATATCCACACTTTTGACCTGTAGTGTCAAGCCCAGTGCAAGAGCCTCTCTTCCCCGGTCCAGGTTATCTCTGCCTGTCTCTGTTTGTTAGTCTCTCTCTTGTCCACCTCCTAAACCCTCCCTTCCTCCTCCCCGCTTTCCTCCAAGGCCTGCAGGGAAAGGTGGTATGAGGCTGTGATGCAGACCCACCTGTGCTAGCTCATCTCTGGCTTAATCTGCAGCCTGCTGGGCGTTCATGCCTCGGATCCCAGGCCCTCAACACCCCCCCGCTTCACTGCTTGCCCCGGAGCAGCGGCATTTAGAACGCTCCAGCACCTGCCCACAACGCAACTCTGCTGCAATTTGTCTCTGCTCATGTTCAGGGCTGTTTTATGAAAGACTGGAGACAAGGTGAAACACGGAGCACAACACGAAAGCACATGCATGATGGATGTCGGTGTCCACACACTTTAGAAAAACACACACACACACACACTCCAGATGATACTACTGATTACTGTTTAAGACTAAGTAATACAAACGTTGACCAGCCACCATTGACAATTTTTTTTAATTGGCTGTATTTAGAGCTACTAGTGATCCTTGAAATCACACAGTTATAGTTACAGTCACCGCAAAGGCACATTTTCTTTTGATCTGACTGGCTAGCACTAGACAAAATTAACAACTCAAGATAGCATGCAAAACATTTTTGACATCTTAATTGCAAAAGTAGATAAAGTGCACATTGCTAGTAGTAAAACATTGCTATTTGTGCCGTTGTAGAAAATTGAGGGTATCTGTGTATGCCCTCTTGAGAATAACTTAAAACAGCTTATTATTAAAGCACCTGAAAGATGAATGCATGTTCATGCTCCTACATATAATCTCAGTCATATCAAACCCTTTTTTTTGTTAGTGCACAACAGCTGGTCTTTGCATTGTATGAAAAATTCATAATGAATAGAAACAATCCAAAGTATACATTCAGCTGTCAAATGACTATTTTTGTGACAAGTTATATTGCAATATTATTACATTTCAGCATTTACAGCATCACATTTGTTTTAACATTCTGTTTAAGAAAATCACACAGGAATACACTTCATCAGGGCACAATTTGATTCTCAAAAGGAAATAACCAGATACTGACACACCTCAGAAAACCACACCAACAAACGTTTAAAAACTCCTTTTGGTGCGGGGTGTCAAGTTGCACTTCCTAGAGTGGGTCAGGTTATGTGTGTTCTGTGAGAAAATGTTCAGGCCAACTTCCAAGTTCTGTCAGAAGTAGTTTGTTGAGGCAGTTACAGTAGCTTAGTCGTGTTAGGATGGCTCCAGGTCACTGTCGTTCCCTCTCCTGCATGGCTTTTAGCCTCGGTTTCTCCCCTGAAGCCTCCCAGACATGCACTCGCACACGCGCACAAAGCTTATGGGGCGTCCCTCCCATCAACAAGCTTTTCAAGATAGCTTTCCATACCCAACTCAAAAGCAATCAGGGCAGGGCCTGGGCCGGGCGGCCCGCGTAAATCCAGTCATGGCTATCACACGCTCGCTGTGCTCTCAGACTGCTGGGGGCAAGGCTTTAGCATTAGCGCCATGCTACGCTGAACTACGCTAGCACAGGGCGGGACTCCTTTATAAGGGATTGTAAAAGCCCATGACACATGCTTATCCACACCTCGGTGCCCTTCTGCCAACAAATATGATAAATACATTTTTTTTTTAAGTACAGTGTATGCTCTATGATATTAAAGTTGAAAGATCGTTAAATAAATCCACAGAGCCCCGCTCTGGGACAGAAACTGCGATTTGACTTAAACATCACAAGTTGCTTTTCACTTGTTTGCTCTGTATGGCTGCAATGACCTCTTTTAACTCTGCTAGAACTTCAACAGCGTGACAAGTTGAAGAAGGTACCTTGGAGCAAATGGCACAAGGTCCTGAACAAGGTGGTCCAATTCCAGATTTTTGATTGTCCATAAGCTATAAAGAAACATATAATGAAATCTTTATTATCCATCACTACACATCTCAGATTCTACAAACAGAATGCGATTCTTCAATGGCATCAGGCCATTAGTTCCAAAGGTCTAATTCAATGGTCTCACAAAGACTGATCACAATCCTAATCATTTTCTAAAATTTACACTCCCAAAGGTAGTGAAAAGCAAACAGATCCAGCGCTGCCAAAACACAATCTTGCCTTCTGTCCGGCCGCCTTTTGTTTTCCATCACTGCCTGTTGGAGAGAGACAGATGTAACGCGGAATACAGTTTGAGCCCAGCTGTGATCTCTTATACTGTTTTTGATATGCGTGAAGGCACAGTAACTTGAGACACCGCATCCCAACTGAGACTGGTTTGGGTTAGGGAAGAGCATTGGGGAGGGGGGGGGGGCTCCAGAGAGAACGTCTTAAAAAATTGAATAGAAGTTAATATATGGACAAAAAATCACCATAGAATTAAATTTCTATCTATATCTGTGATGCCGGTGGAAGATAAAGTTGAATAGAAAAAAGGCCTAGACACTTCTCTCTCTCTCTTCCTCTCTTTTCTTTACTCTTTCTCTGCCTCTCTCTTTCCACCACTCTCTCTCTCTGTCTCTCTCTCTCTCTGTCTCCCTCCCTCTCTCTTTAAAAAGCCTGGCAGACATGTTTCCTCACAACCTGGCGAATAACTGATGGGGAGCGTGATTGTAAAAATCTGAGCCCATTCTCTCAAATTTGTGGTTTTCTTAAAGGCTAAAGCGAACCCCGACTAAGCTACCAAAGTCTACTACTTATGACATATGCCATCTAAAACAAATAAATAAGGAATGAATGTGAAACACTGGCATTTGCTTTTTTCCTTTATTGCCGAAACTCAATAAAGCAAATCTTTGGCAGGAACTGTTAGCAAAGAGCGGAACACTGAGGGTTGTGTACAAATAGGTCAAGTCGAGCGCTGGCTGGTGCAGGCTGCTTAAATTTTGTGGCTAGGAGACAGAAACGCAATCCTGTGGATGACTGAATCAGGGGGGAAAGACAGAACTTTGGGACTGAGAGAAAGCTGAAAGATTCATTGTCCATTAGCTTGATCTCTAACTAAAAAAAGAACACTTTAAAGTCCATTTCTGCCATTTCTGTTAGCTCATTCATCTTATAATATAAAGAGCAGCTGACATTTCAAAAAAAGAAGCTTCTAAGTTTTCTTATGAATGAAAAATTGATGGATGACTGAATCGTTTGGTGAGGGTTGCGTTTTTCTTTTCGAGCCGGGCGCCTGTTTGGTCTGTGCAGAAGTTTGCGTGTTTGTTCTGGCACCACACTGGACGAGGGCAGCTTCGGGAGATTTCGACTGCTTTGTGTTCACGAGTGTGTTTGTGGGGGCATATAGCTTAGCGACAAAGCTGAATGCTATTAGGGTGATTAGGTAACCCAAAGGCTGTTTGCTGTAGTGGAGTTCGGTCTGAGGTGGATTTTTACTGCTGGCCCTGGATCTTTTGACTAGAAGCCTCTGGGCCTCATCTAATCGACTGAGGCCTTATCCCACAGCCGGGACCCCGACGCCGTGCCAGTAAGACCTTTTGTTGAGCTACTGCAAGCTGGAGGGCCTGTAGGTTGGCAAAGATGATGTCAATGATGTCAGGGAGAGGTTAACACATACAGTAGGCCCGGACTAATACAAACATTTTGTCACTGACAGTGATGCTGGAACAAAAAAGCTTAAAATTTCTGCAACGTGAGATTTCATTTAACTGTGCTACTTATCTATAGTACAAATACGAGGTATTTATGCATATATTGCACTTTCAAAATGATTTCTTTTTTATAGATTTTCATTCAGATTTATTTAGACTTTATATTTTATATTGTTCTTGTCTCTGTGTCTGCTCTGTCATAATATAAGCAATTTCCTCCGGAATCAAGAACATTTTCTGATTCTGACTCTCATATGTCACATTGTACATTACATATACTTTGCACTTTATAGCGAGTATTTAGGGATTTTCATGGAGCTGAGCTCTGTAATACTGGTAGGAAAACACAGGAAAATGAAAATCCTCACACATTTATTGTTTACATTCAGGATACATTTTATATTGTGCCATTCATTTTTAGAAAAAATGGCTAAACATCAGTTCCAAACATATTTAAAAATATATGTTTCCCTTTTCAGATTTTTCATAACAAACCTCCCTAAAACTTTCCTTAATAAACGTTTCACCAGAAAAATTATATTTGTTATTTTGAATGCAGGAAAAGACTCATACTTGGTTCACTACAAAATCATGAGGTATATTTCAATGATGCAATACCTCCATCTCTCCCCTCCCCAAATATCAGGGTTCCCCAAGCAATACCTGACCTCTGTGGATCACTCTTACACAGGCTCTAACACACACAAACACACACACTTTACTTAGAAATGAGTCATGCAGAAAACAAGTAAGGAGTGAACGGAAGCCCAAGGCCACCGTGACCCCAAACAGGAATGATAGGCATTAACTATGCGGAGGTGTGCTTTGCTGTGCTTTGTTATCAGACCAAAAAAAAGAGGAGCAAACTTCTAAAGAGAGGTTTTTGATTGTGTTAACTAGGTCTGAGAGTACACAGGGAGAGTTTAGGGAGAAATGCTTTCAAAGACCAGAAAAGGAGGCATAAGCAGGCAAGGCCTTCAGAGAGAGAGACGGAGAGAGAGAGAGAGAGAGAGAGAGAGAGAGGGAAAGAGAGAAAGAGAGAGAGAGCTATCTGGCCTGGCACCTAATCAAAGGGATTAGGTTCGAGGAAGCCAAGCCTACAGGTTATCCTTCAGGAAGCATACCAAGTAGTTATCAAAAACACTCCACTTCAAAGCAGCTCAATTTTCCTATATTCGCTCTGTTTTGGCCTCAGCCTCCCGGGCTTGTTTCTGGGTAATAAAGGGTGTCAAGAGATGTTTGTACTTGTACTGTGTGGAAGACAGAGCGGGAAAGAGAAGTATACCCGTGTGTAAGTGTGTGTAAGTGTGTGTGTATGCACTTAAATGCAGTTCAGGACTGTCCATTTTCTTTGTTCGTTTTTTCACAGTGTGATCAATCACCCCAAAGACAGCCAGTAATGTAACGTGAGGCAGCTGTGTGTCTTAGTCTTGCAAGTTTTCTCACACACCAAACACAACTTGGGCAGGTTCTTACTCAGAGCCACGCCCCCTCCATGACATGCCTGTCACTCAGGGCGTGTTGATATGCTTCAGGGCTACCTGTTTTAATGTTGTAGGGATTATCTCATGATCTCTCTGATAAAAGGACATTTGTTTCTATCTTGCACTTTCCCTGATCTGGACAAGCAGCTTGTCAGTCCACAGTATAGGTTATAAGCAATCCTCACAATGCCTGGAGTTATAAGGCACTTTCTGTTAATCTACAAAGCATGGGACTCTTAAGTCTGAAATCAAACAGCAACAGCTTTTACCTGAAAGGGTTAAGAGTAAACAGGGCTCCTGATTAACACAACTGTCTACAACTGTCTAGGGCTCTTTCAATTTGGATAGTGTTTGCTATGGTGTTACTACAGTTTAAGAACGATCACTGAGATCCATGGTCTTTATCTAGTTTAAATCAGTACGAAGCAACAATGCCAAATATGAATAAGTTAGATCTCGCTTAATAAAAGAAGCTCTGTTTATATTAGGGCTGTTAATATAATAAAAGATTACTGTTATCGCACTAAAGCATGTCACAGTAAACGTTTTAATCAAAATCGTTAAAGCAGGATGCCATGAGAGGCAGTGTGTTTTATCACAGGTAAGCGTGTAATTAGGCACACACAAAAAATGAAGAAAACAGCATTACCCATGATAAAATCCCAATAATATACATTAACATGGCTTACAATTACAATAAAATTACATCACATTTGGATAAATTATTATTTCATAGTATTATAATAACTATTTTTCATTAGAGAATATTTGCAATTTCTCATCTCATAAGACTAGAATTAAGAAAACATTGTTAAAAAGACAACTAATAGTGCCCTGGTGATTAGGAAGCTGCCTTTGTGATTGGAAGTTTATGGGGTCGAATCCCAGGGCTGCTAGTGGCACCACTCAGGTACCCTAGAGCATGATGCCATCCCCGCACACTGCTCACTATGCGCCATTACGTTGGCTGCCCACTGCTTCTCTCAGATAAACTGGATAAATGCGGAGAATTTTATAATAGCCTATAGGACTCCGGTACACAGTGTTATTCAGTCATTAAAATAATCTCTGCTAGGCGCAATAACGCACTCCTGTCTACCATCTGTGTCATTAGGGTTTCAATTATCTGTGTCACTTTTTTTGAGACTTTTATTTGGATTTATTTAGACTGTTTATTTTATGTTGTTGTTGTCTTTGCAGTCCTAATATAAGCATTTCTCCGGGATCAATAATTGTTTCTAATTCTGACTCTAGACAATTTGAGCAGTATTTGAGTCTCAATTTAAGCCAAAATTTCATATAACTTATGCTGTACATTCCATATACAGTGCACTATACAGAAAGTAGGAAGATATTTGATATTCAACTTCTGTTTAATGCTAATGAATCCATCACAGATTGATGATTTCCCAGCTCAGATGTTAACAACCATGTTTGGTAGGTGTGTTTGTAGGTGTGTCATCAAAATGTGCAAGATTCTGGTCCTTTCTCTGGGACTGGATACCAAAGGCTTAGATCACCCTACCTTGTATAAACACTCCTTGTTCACAGTTGAGTGAAACACTCTATGCAGAACACACTAACATGTATCAGTGTCAATATGAGTGCTGTGCTGAGGACAACCTACCACCCAAATAATACCTGATAACTGTCCTATAGGGGTCCTGAACACTGTGGGGGCATGTGATGGACCACAGTCTGTAATTATAAACTACAAAGCACCCCTAGATCTGATCAAATGGACAGCAAATATAAATACAAGGCAGGCTTACCTAATGAAGCAGCTCTGCTGTTGATCAAAGACACTGCACAAAACACAAAAAGGCTTTACTGGCATGGGCCTCTCACTTTCTGTAAAACGCCTGGCATAAACGTTTCCTCTCAACCTGCAAATAGCTGATGGAAAGTATAATTGTAAAAATGGGAGGACATTCTTTAAAAAACAAACTAGTTTTCTCAAGCCACAAAAGTGAACCCCTAAACCACTTGTGGCGAGGCACATTCCATCTGGAGCTATAAATGAATCTACCATTTGGATATTAGTTAGCACTCTCTTAAACATGCCCTACAATGCTGACTAAACAGCAGTTTGAAAAGATGCTGAGGGTGCCCACAAATATCTTGGGGGACTGTAGCCCTCTGATGTTAGTTGGTTTGTAGTGGCAATAACTAAGCAAACCAAGTAAAACATCTGTAGGATACAGAGAAGACAAGTGTGCTATAAACTTCATTTTCACAAGAAGTGTATGTATTCCCCAAGATGCAGCTTTTATATTTTAATCTGCTTCAATGCTGCTGAAATAGTGTAACCCAAATATAGATATAGTCAATTCTCTTTCATGTCTAGGGTTCTTAATTTTGCTATAAGAAAATCTCCTCTGATCTAACAGCATTATCTATGAAATGAGTGTCAAACCTGCCACAGGAGCACCGATTTATAGGTGCCGTTTTTGTTTGTATGGATGGGTTGCCATGGAGAAGCCTACATACAGCCAGGTAGCAATTTCTGAAACTGCATGCGTGCCTCATATATAAGCAACAGAAAATGGACTTAAAAAGTGCGAGGCAGGAATATGCATGCACTCTGTACATCTGTGTGTGTTCTCACCACACGAGGATAATACTTCAGGAGTTTAAGGTTTGCTGTTGCTCACTTCTGCTCCTCCAAGTCTGTAGGATTCCATGTGAGAGATTTACATTTCTGAAGCCCAAACCTGCCACGGTCGAGGTATGGCTTCAATAGAGCCATCCTTCTGGCTAGCATTAACCCCATTGGATCCAGATGTGCCTTTAATTGTATTTTTGTCCAAATTGCAAAATAGCTACTTGGGAAAGGAGCTAAAATAACATACAAACAACAGCAACTATGATAACAAGTGAAAATGGAATGAAATGGAAAAGAGATCCAAAAAAAAGAAGAAGAAAGAAGAAGTGCGGGCTTACAAATTTCAACATTGCCCTTTGAAAGTGGATCCCCTAACATTACGGCAAAGTATTGATTTACTCGGCAATTTCGTGTCTCTCCCGCTCCACGCCAGCAGACCAATCTGGGCCGTGCAGGAGGTCCTGCAAATAGCACTCATCTGATTTTTCCAAAACATAAAAGATTAATACCTTTATTCTTTTCAGAAGAGAGGAGACGGAAAGGAAAACAACCAAAAAAAGATAATAAAAGGGAAGGTCAAATTGGTATTTGGAGAAAGCAGGTTAGAGAGCAAAATTAGATACTCAGACCCAGAGGTGACTTTAATAAGAGATAATACGAAAATGTCTGACGGAATGTTTGTGTGCCGGACTGAAAGGCAGCATCTATTTCTCCTCCTTTTTACACATCAGGTAAAACAGGGAGGAATCTGTCCTGAATGGAAAGAAGAAGACAAAAAACGAATTCATCTCATTAGACTCTGAAGGTAAATTAGAACTGGCAGAAAACCAAACATAACATGGAGAAGCGGTAAAACAAAAGGACGACAAGTATCAACTAACCTTGCTTAGGAATGGCTGCGAATAAAAACATCTCCCACAAAGAAAGGAAACTTTAAAGCACTTAAAATAATCACATCATGTTCTATTCATGCTTCCACCAAAGACTCATATTTGTTTCATCACAAGCTTGGCTGTATTCACTTTATTTTTAAGGAAAATAATGTGGATCTGAACATTGTGGCCCTCACAGATAGGTCGTGTCCTTAGCTCTTGTACAAACACACTTGAGTTCCATATTTGCAATAAAATTTGATAAAATGTACTGAGTGCAAGATATTTTGTGTTATACTGTCCTAAAAAAACGAGTTTCATTATGGCTTGATTTCAATGCATCAACTTCACCAAAGCACTCTCAGAGGACCGTCTTTTATGAGAGTGTATCATCCGCTACAGAGAGAATTTCTCCATTAACGGACTTTGTTCCTCACAGAAGGCCTCGCCTCCCCTCTGCCCTGTGTTCCAACTTAACCAATCCAGCCTTCCTCAGCATGGGTCTCGCACACCTTAGTAATAACAGACTTTATGAGCCAAACATTTCATGCCAGGATGGGAAAATTACTGAGGCAGACGATGGGCCAAGCATGTTGGACTTTTGAACTAAAGAGCTGAAGCCAGCTACGCCTGGGAATAGCAGTGATAAAACAAAAGAAGTGCTTTGGTCCAAAAATCCCATTGAGGAAAGGGAATTGTTCTGACTCCTGCCACTCTACACTCTATTAAAACACTTAATAAAGGTGTAATAAAGGGCATTATAAAACAGTTACGTGCCTCTCAGAGCAGCATGAAGCTGAGCATACTGTGTTTATGAGCTAGTGTTTATTGCAGGCCGTGGCTTATCGCAGACTGATGAAGTAACAGCTACACCTCCAACACCTTGAAGCATCAATGTGGAAATGGGGAGACTGGTGCTAATGCTAAAGCTAAAGAAGTACTAATGCTTGAGGCTAGTGAGTATAGATTCCAGACCCTGAAATTGCTCCACCTCTAGGTATCATCAAAGGTTTGATATTACCATTACAGCCTTTGTAGCTTTATTAACACGGCACACAATATGCTGTTCAGATCCAATTTTGCAAACCAACAGTTAAATGGCCTATATCATAGTAAACACAGTTTGTTTTCATAAGTGCGTTTGATACAGTATGTAAAGATACCATTCATTCTGCAGTTCACATGGCCAGTGTATTACTGCAGACCTCAGGCCAAAAATAGCCTGTATACTAAACAAAGTACTGGAAAATAATATAAAAAGAGCAAATATTATTGACTAATGAAGAGATGTGTGTCTCGTAATGTGAGGTAATATAGAGGTAATCTTTCAAAAATAAGTACATTTCATATGCATATTAACCACAGACTGCATTCCCACTCCAAAAGATGTAGTCACATGCAAAAACATTAGGACCTTTGATCAAGTATTTTGTCAATTTTCTATATGAAAGTGCAAATTCTCCACAGAAAACACTCTTCTGTTCATTTTAATACACACTTTTTGAAGATAAAATTAGAATATAAAACAGGATACTTCAGTTTGTACATTATTATTTTCATCTAAAAATCTGACTAGGAGTGTTCAAATGTTTGAACGTGACTATATATCTGATGCCGTTACATGGTGTTTACTGTATGCAATGGCTTATCATGAAGCAACAATACATCAAGTTAAACATGTGTTTTAATGAGAGCATTTTTCAGCGAAAGATAATAACTCTACCCGACTACTAATCGCAAACCTACTTTTCTTAATAACTTCTACTAAAGACTAAATGCTAATGATGTGAATCCGGCCATTACGGCCCGCGCTTGTGTGTTTAGCATGGCGCAATCTTCGGTTGTAGTTTTGCTAAGAAGCGCTGCAGGCGTTGGAGCAAACACTGGCACGGATCCTGTTTACTGCGTCCATCTCCTTTTACCAATTGCTTCTCATGCCATTTATCCAAGCAAGGAAAACGAATGTTGAAACATCTCAAAGGCATCAGGGTATTCGGCTGGACTGCGCGAGGCATATTAAACCCGCACCGCGGCACATTTGCATAGGCATGCGCTCTAAAAGTCTTGTCCATTATACATGCAAGCCTTTTAAGAAATTTTTACTGCTACACCCTCTCTCCCCCCACTGACAATCGAACCATGTGTAGGCCTCATTTTACGAGACACGAAGATTTGAATTATTCAGTCACTCATCTCCGGAGATGATTTGCATTTAGAGAGATACACGCATGCACAGCGGTGCTAAGGTGGTACTGCAATAACTCGGGTTTAGCGGGACAAGCCGGGCATTCGATATGTCGGATTTTGTGTCTTCCACTTATGCCAAGGTCCTTTCCTCACACTAACAAGGGCCCTGGGTCCGTTTAAGGTTACAGAGGGGTTACATTGACTTTATTCCTGGCTACACAATGAGACATTTATGACCAAAATATATAAATGAATGGTTAAGACACCCCCAACATGCACAGCGTCCATTTTTCAGATACAAGGGAATTATGTTTAAAAAATACTACAGAAATTGCATGTCCATGTCACTGCTAGCTTTCTCTCCTGTGCAGCTCATTGTTTGGGCAATCAGAATAAAGGGAGCCAAAAATGAACGATCAAGCGGGAAAAGTAAATAGATTTCAGCATGGGAAGCAGAACGTGAAAGGACTGAGGAGAGGAGTGAGAGAATTTTGGCTCAAGACAAAGGAAACAGGTAACAGAAGATAAATGGGAATAAAAGTAGTGGGTGAAAAAAGATGAAGAGAGATGGAGAAATGGAGAGATGGGTGAAGGGGGATTTGAGAGAATGAGCTAAAAGTGCCAGTATTTATGAATGAGGCCCGGATGTCTTCATCGTGAATTTGGATTTGCCAAAGTATCTTTAGCCAGATCTCCCTGAGCCCATCCCTATGGATGCCAACCTGCTCACTCTCGCCCTCTCACTCAAACTCTCTCTCTCTTTCTCTCACACTATCTCTCTCTCTCTTGACTGCATCCCAGCAGGCTCAAAACCCATGGCAACGTACGGCACACATTGCACCTGCTACTTGCTCCTAATGACACACACACACACACACACACACACACACACGGTTTTATCCAGTAACATGAACACAAAGTGTAACAGAAGTAAAAGTGTAACTAAAGTAAAATACTGTTTAGAGAAGCTATTTGACTGCAAAAGGCACTAAAGTGAGTACCAGTCGGCTGAGAAGACTCACACAAATACAAACAAAACATAAACAAACATATGATTCAAAAATATTTTTAAAGCATATGGTTTGGTTCCAGCAATCACACAGAATTTTTAGACCCCATCAGCACGTTTTGTATAGGACACACCATACAAAATCAAGTGAGGGTACCAGCACATATTTCCTTCAAGAAGCCAGCAATTAAAACACAGCATCACTTGATGACTAAACACACTTGGAGGAGAATACTAACCACCAATTCTATTACAATGATGTCTATGCTGACAACACTGAATGAAGGGGTGTTAGGATGGATCATCCTATCCGGAGTGAGAAAAACCAGTAGGACTCTCAGCCAGATGGCTATGGAGTCACTGGGGATGCAAACATTTGGGCACACTAGGTCAAACATCATGTTTAGTTCATTTTCTAAGTGAAAATATGTGAGCGTGTGTGTTTGTGTGTTTATGACCTTGTGAGTTTGTGCGGCTGTGTGTTTGGGCCTTCCCGGGCTGTGTTTCTTTTTTTTTGTGTGTGTGTGTGTATGTGTGTCACCTCTCAGTCAGTATGGTGTGCGGCAAGTTGACAGAGTGTTAACGGAGGCCCACACTGGCTGCAGTTCTCTAATTAAAGAAGAACAGCATGCTCCAGTCTGAGGCTCCAAATGGCACCATATGTTTTCCCAGACTAACCGGCTGAATAAATGCCATTTACCGCACAGGATCCACTGCGCCATGTCTGGGAGCCGCACTCTAAGTGTCTTATAAAAGCATGGAGACCCCCCTCACACCGGCGTCATCTGCCTGCAATTTAAAAACAGACAGGCTCACAATGCCTCGCAAAGCCAGCCCTTTCCTGCCCCGGTTAACCATTTACAAGGCCTGGTTAAGGAGGCATGGGCGAGTGCGTGGGCGAGTGAGAGAGGGAGGGAGGGTAAGTAAGAATTTCAAATCTTCAGGAATTTGCACAAGGCCACTCCAAATGTTTGTGCATGGATGGGGAGTTCAGTCGTATCATTTTCAAAATGAAAATAAAGCAAAAGTGTCTTTCTAGGCTTCAGCCAGTTGATGATACTATCAGACCTTTGATGATACCAAGAGGTGGAGCAATTTCTGTGTCAGGAGACATGCTGTCTGTCGTTTTAAATTCCACAAAAGTATATGTGCAGTATCCTCCGGGATGATTAACGTTCTCTGATTCTACTTCTGATGATGTCCTTTCATTTTTTCTATTTTGCGGCCTGAGCTCTAAACTAGGTCTTCTAGACAGGACAACAGAGCATTCTATCATGTGATAGCACAATTTTCCTCTTTCACTGGGGGTACATTACTGTTGTTAAACACAAATTCTGTATAGGACAGACTGCCATACTAGTATAACACAATAACACTGCTGTAATATCTTAAATCAATTTATAATTATTTGAAGGTAACTGCAATTTCCAATTTGTCCAATTTGTTATATCTATGGCTTCTGATCTACGGCTTCTGATTCTGATCAGGTTTTTCCCACTGACATGCCTGAAAATCCATCCCAGATTATATTGGCTGACACCTGACCACATTGATTATTAATATCTTCACTGAAAAGTTAAACTCTGGTGAACATTTTCACACGTTGCCACGTGTTGTTGATCTTACTGAAATCAGACATTGTGATCTGACAAGCTTGTGATTGCCTTCACAAGAATTTATTTTAGTATGAATAGGGGCCTTTGACTGTTTTGGTTAATCAGAAGCCTGATGTGTATCCAAATGTCCAGGAACCTGGGTGTGGTTCAACTCGTCCATCTCTTGGCCAATAGCAAGTAATGACTGAATAATCTGCTGACTCACTGAGTGACTACATGCTTAATAATGACTGATAACAAGCTTCTGACAAAATTCAACAAGAAAATAACAGTGGTCTACAGTCGCTGACTAGGACATGAGTAAGCTTCGGTTGGTTGCTCCAGGTTTCTTAAGTCAAACATAAATAGCAAGAAGTACAATCTGCTTACACAACTGATTTTCATGGCTAATTGGGCTCTACTAAAGGAGAAAATAGTCCCATCCAGGTACAACCGCTCAAGGAAAAAACTGAATGTTAGAAGAATGAATTCATGCTGAATTAAACTGAGGTGCAAAGGGAGCTAATAAGGCTTCTACAGCAAGACCCAATCAGTAATGAGTTGTTAAGGGTGGATGAGGCTGTACACCCACAGCCATACACGCATGCATTAAGACCCTCAGGCCAGACCCATTCTCAATAAATGCCAACATTTTAATCAAGCAGCAGAAAGTGGTAATGAGGTGGTGTTATGCTGCTATTATCAGATACTGCTAGCTTCCAATTAGAGCTATCACAGCCCTGCAGTGCACATTCCAACAGACGTACTTAAAGGAACAGTTAAGAGAAAAATCTGAATTAAACACATGATAAATGTGGCCGATAAGTCAAGAGACATTTGAATTTTGCTTCTTTAGGTTTGCACTGAAACTGAAGGAGGTCCTTGAGTTACACCAAAGTTCCATTCCATTGACAGTGATGTAACTCGAATTTTGGTGCAAGTTGAAACACATCCTAGCCTAAGTCACTTGCTGATCCTAACGCAGCCGTAAAATCATAAAAACACAAGTAAGCTACCGAAAAAGAAAAACGGAAACTCCCTCATCCATACGCCGCATTAATACATATTCTTCTGCAGCGCGAAACAAAACTAGTTCACCCACGTAGTCCGTAAGTACAAGGCTAACGGTGTAAACCGAGAGGGAATGGGAGAGGGCTTCTTACATCAAAATGTTGAATATCAAGACCATTGGAACTCTAGCACCCCCCGTCCATGTAACCAGAAGTAACTTGCTTCAAAGTACAGTTTTTAAAGTCAACCTGAATTACAAATCAAAATGTATTATATTTCCCTTAACATGATTTCCAAATGAAACAGGATATTCATGTTGGACATTAAATTATTTATCAGAGAAGACTGGATTTTGAAAAGTTGACATTACACAATGGAAAGGAAGTGACTTGGCTACCCTGCAGAAACCTGTCAGATGTTACTGATGTCCGTTTTGTCAAAAAGTTCTAAATTCTAATTTCATAATTGTTATTTATTTAAAATATGATGTTTACAAAATTAACCTCACTCATGAACATTGGATGCAAATGAAAATGAACGTAAAGTATGTGATTCTTGTACAACTGCATTCGCTTATGTGGTTTGACAGTATTAGAAAATGGGAAGTTTCTTATGAATAACACTCCAGTTTCAGACATAATATTCACCATGATGCCTAAAAACAAACAAAAAAAACCCTAAAAAATTGAGGGAGAATTCTTTACATAAAATAAAAACCAAAACAGATATGTCTTCATCCACAAATTTAGAAGCATGCAGTTGTCATGGTCCGTTGAATTATTAAGATTGTCTTTCAGTGGAAGGAAGGGGCCAAACCCAAACCCTGGAATACTGCCCCAATACTTTTTTTGTATTGTGTATCTCTAGAAGAGCAAGGACTACATTTGCATCAAATTTGAAGCAAATCATAGATAATCAGTTTGAACAAATAACTATATTATTTGTAGAAATGCATTTAGTTGAGACACAATTCGTCCAATGCCTTCTGCTTTCTGCTTCCAGGTCTGTCACCTTAACCCACTGAGCGACTCGGTACCGAGTGATTCACACTCACCTCTAGGCCTTGCAGTTGCACTCAACTCTGATATCGTCAAAGTACAGTAAACATGTGTATATGATTTCAGGCTCACATTTCGAACTTTGATGTATTTGCATGCGAAGGCCCACACATGCTGTGGGAAAACGAGGGTTGATAGCTCAATTAAGGCACGTTGAGTGACTTTAGCATTGTTAGCCTCAAGGCTAGTCGGAGGTATTCTGTTCTCAGGTATGTCTGTTGGAAAGATAACGTGTCAAAACCTGAAGCTACGCCAATAAACAATCCATGGTGGCGATATGACAAGGCAAACTTGAATTACAGCTGTAGAGGTGAATCAATTAAAATGCATACAAGAATATACACATATGCATGCACACACACCCACACACCCACACACACACACATACACACATATGCACACATTCCTACACACACTCAAAGCCACACCATTGCACAAAAGCATATTTTTCAGACTACTCACACACACCAGGACGCAAAATGAGTACATGTGTCAGACTGATGAGCCTCGGGGAGACTGTGCTTTATCACATCTCAATCGCATACACCTGAACTTACCTGTCCGTGACTAACAGAGGCTTTTCTCTGGTATTTATCATTATTACACAACACACAGGTGCCCATGCTCTTTACATTCTTTTTCTTCATCGTTTCCTCTATCTCTCACTTTGTCTCTAGCTAAACGCAGGCTTGATAACCACATTATTTACAGCACGTATACATAAGGGCTTCATAACACATATACAGACAGATAGAGTTTGCTTCAAATGCTTGAGTTTGTATCAAAAGCTTAAGTGTGTGTGAGATTTTTGAGGAAGTAAGTACTCTCCCTTCTTTAAGCTGATGACTCTATGAAGGGAGATATAGATAAAAAAAAGGGAAGCAAAGGACATCATTTTTCATTAAAAAAAAAGAAATGTGTGTGCATTTGTTTGTATGCGTGTGTGTGTGTGTGTGTTTTATATAAGAATAGACTTATTATAATAGCGTGATGCCTATTACTGTTATTATTTAGGCTACTCTAAAAACTGGAAAGGAATCTGTGCTGCATTCCTACTATGACCTGCTCTCCTCCATGTCTCTTTTCCTCAGGTGTGTACACACAACCGAATGCCAGTTTGTGGGTGTAAAAAATGCTGCTGTCAGGCTTGGTGGTTAATAAGCTTGGCACACGACCTTCTCCTAATCAGCTGCCATTAAAGCGAACCTGGCTGCATCTGCCTGGGAATGTGACAGCTTCGCTATGGCAGCAAAGTGGGCCTTCGTTCAGCAAGTCACAGAGCCCAACAAAGGGCTCACTGCAGAACAGCCACACACACACACACACACACACACACACACACACACACACACACACACACACACACACACACACACACAC
>JBBMFX010000037.1:14221806-14235617 GCA_037832545.1 Rhabdalestes septentrionalis | reverse complement strand
TCTCTCTCTCTCTCTCTCTCTCTTTCTCTCTTTCTCTCTTTCTCTCTTTCTCTCTCTCTCTCTCTCTCTCTCTCTCTTTCTCTCTCTTTCTCTCTCTTTCTCTCTCTTTCTCTCTCTCTCTCTTATGGACACAAGCCTGATGAAGTCAGGAGCTACTGAACATTTACCTCATTCATTCTTTCTTCCTTCCTCTCTCTTTTTATTCATTCCCTTGTTTTCATCACCCTCACCCCTCCAATGTAAATCCAGTCCCTCTGCAGCCTGCGTGTAGCCAGTCTTATGTATTCCTGAGTGCACTTTATGTCAACACCCCACACTATTTCTCCATTATGGAGTCATTAATAGAGGCCGGCCACGTGTCGGGTAACGGAGAGAGAAAAAGAGAGAGAGATGGAGCGGGGCAAAACAAGCAAAGAATGCTGCTGATTAGGCAGAAAGTGACACCGCCTCCTGCTAAAACATCGACTCCAACATGACAGCGCCTGGGCGTTAGGGCCCATAAATCGTTAGCTTTACACTTATTTACAGGGAACCATTTTGCGAAGGTAGGTGGGGAGGGGATCGATTAACCAAGATGGGCTGTGTGGTCACATAATCAGCCTGTAGTCGTAGCTAGTTGTTAATTTAACGGAATTGCCAAGGGGAACACAAAGCATTTTAATGAGTGTTTAGGAATTAAATAGCCTAAACAGCTTGCTCCGGCAAACACACCAGCCCAGAAAGCCAATGAGCCAAAGCCACTTCGGATGATAGGCAAGAGGAGAAAAGAGCTTCGGAACATCTGGCAACCCTCTGCCGTCATTACTTACAGTCCATTTGGGGAGGGGGTGGAGGGGGCTCCTTTATCTCTTTCCCAATTTCTTTCTGTTTTTTTTTCCATTAATGCTCTTTTTAGTGAGTCAAAGGAGTATTTCATCACCAGACAAGGGTTATGCTGTCAACAAAAATATCAAGCAGACGTCCGACAAAGTGTCAAAAGAAACACAGAATCCTCCGACGGGGTGACAAGTGCGAAGTTATAAAGCATGTTCAACAGATGGGGAAAAGAAGCGGAACAGGCTTTCGTGGCTTTCGGTTTTGAGCGAAAAACACTGGCCCACTCAACCAAATCCCTACATACAACAGCATGTCTAATAAAGCGAAAGATATTTATGGCAAAATACTTTAATTGAGCCCAAACAGTTGGTTTTGCTTAGGTCACGTTAAAACCGGCGACTTTTACGCCAGTGTCCTAAGATCAAATAATAACGCTGTCAGTATGGAAGAGGAGCGTGTAAGGGCATTTCTTAAGGGATGAAGTCACCCTTTAATAGTCTATTAGCCAACAACATGCCTTTTTTATGGTACAGGATGATAATCAGAACGGGCTTTTTCACTGTGCATATGCACCACACATGGCTAGGAAATCCCTGGCAAAGCTGAAGAGAGGATCAGGCTTTTTTTAGAGAATAAAAAAGAACATGCTTTAAATGCTCGCAGCCTCCTCTGTGACATGAGAAAAGTCCACGTCCTCTGACTGAGCATAACTGCAAACATGTCTCATATTCAAGACGCTTATGTCCCCACTTATTACTGATTATGATAAAGTAGACCAGTGTTTCACTGTAACAAGCCACAGGCATAACCCATTTGACCAATCTGTGTTTTTTCAGTGAAGTCGCCATTGTTACCGCTATGGAATTCTTCCATTCATCGGGAATTAAGGCTGCAAAATATATTGTTTTGTAAGTCATAATTGCAACATTGAACTTTTGTGATGCTAAAACTAAGAAAGACTATAATACGCAAAAGTCTGCAGCAAAAAAAACTGGCTTACCACTGGGGGCAACATCCTCCAGACAAAATATATGATTTGCTGTGTACCAAGTGGAAAAACTTTACAGGGAAAAAAGTATTTTCTAAATATTAGTGCACAGTTTACATATTGTAAAATATATACTGAGATCACATATTAGGATCAATATACATTATACGATCACCAAAAACTGTGATGGAGCAGTATATTGAACAGATGTGAGTTTTCTGTTGCTGTAAAGGATGTACCTGATTTCAGTATTTCCACATCCAAAACAAAGAAAAATTTTTTTTTATTTTAAACGCATAGTGTTATTAATACATCTATCAATCATAATATGACGCTTCCTGATTTATGAAGAGACAGAGTGAAAAAAAGAAGACAGAAGAAAAGAAAGTAAGAAAGAAAGCAAAAGAAAGAGAAAGAATAAGAGGGAGAAAGACAAAGAGTAACAGAAAGAAAAAACAAAGATATAAAAAAGAAAAAAGGATAAAAAGTAGGAAGAAAGGAAAAAGAGCAAAAGAAATGGAGAAAGAAAGAGTAAAAGAAAGATAAAAAAGAAGAAAGAAAACGAAGAACAAAAGAAGGGAAAAAATGGTGAGAGAAGTGAAGCAGGTCTTCCAGGCCTCTTTGCCTGTCTGCCTGTTTGTCTGGTTGTCTGTCTGTCTGAAAGTCTGTCCGCCTGTCTGTCTGGTTGTCTGTCTCTCTGTCCATCCATCTGTCTGTCTGTCTGTCTGGTTGTCTGTCTGTCTGTCTGTCTATCTGTGTGGTGGTCTGTGTCGTTGTCTGTGTGGTTGTCTGTGTGGTTGTCTGTCTGTCTGTCCTCCTGGCTGGCTGGCTGTCAGAGCACCAGCTGTGGTGAGGGACTGTGTGAGCCAGTGGCTCATCTGGTCCCCAAGGCCCTTTTTAACAAACAGTCCTACATAGTTTCACAACTGTCAGACATGATCCAAACATATGTGCCATTAGAGACCAGGGCAGAGAGGCAGAGACGGACAGACAAACAGACACAGAGACAGAAAAAAATGATCAAAAGAGAAGAGAGGTGAATTTAGCTACTGTTTATATCATAAACACAGCATTTGGCATCTGCCCACAACAGATCACTTGTAGATCAGAACTTCACAAGATTCAAAGATTAAAACAAAAACATTCAACATGACCCCTTAAGCCCTCAGGCAAGTTCACCAGAAGCATACCTTGTTTTGTAAAATGGTTCATTTGTGTGAACTGGCATCTGATTTATGTCAGATTTGCAGTTGCTAAACACTAGTTTTGTCTATGAAAATGTCATCCTTTACCTAAAATTAACTAAAGACAGAACACGGCTAGACTAGGCTAGGCAAATAACACCTTTTCTACTTGAAATACAATGAAAATGACCAATCAATTTATAACAGCTCTGTTCAAATTCCCACAATTACAAAGAGAACTTTGAGAACTAGTCATTACCTTCATTTCTACACTAAAGGGTCCACTTCAATTGCTTATAAAATATTACTTCCCTAATAGTTAACCCTAGAAATGAACCCTTTCATATGCCACACCACCACCGGTCACTCTCTGGACCCCCACCCTCTGCAGCTTTTCTCCACTCACTTGTGGGTGGAGACTATTCTGAAAGTTCTGCCTTTTTTTCTAAAACCTAAAATAAATTACTTCATTTCTGTTCTTTTTTGGCCAAACAGCTATTTTTCAAACATGTAACAATAACCCAGTGCAGTTAATATAACTTTTTTTTTTACAATAATTTGGCTCTATATGACATCGGAGCACCAAACTCAGCCCATGATATTTAACACTTCAGGCATCAACATGACCTTCCATATAAGGGGGTAACAGTTAGCCTATTGGTTAGGGTTTCCATCTTGCAATCAGGAGGTCATGGGTTCGATTCCCAAGAGTGCTTAGCTGCATGGTCATTTTCATATAAGGAGCTGTTTGATGGATGGATCTTGCGTTGTAAGGGGGAATGGCCAGGGCTGTATAATACAAAAATACTTTTGCACAAGCAAGGAGAAATGAAGCTTGTGTGAGTTCAGAAAACATCATAGCAGCAAAAATGCAAGCATGCTGTGTGCATGTAATGCATGTAACCACACACATAATTTAAGGAGCCAATTAAAACATTAGGTGTCAATTATATTAACATGGATCCACTTCCAGTCCTTTATTTATTTTTTTCATTTATTCCATTGCCACTAAGGAACCTCAAACTGACATTATCCACAACCTGCATAATTAAGCAATACTTAAAGATACCTGAAGCATTTTAAGTTCTCTGCTTTATGGATGACGTTGTCAGTCAAGTAGGTAGAAGCAGTTATAATATTTGTGAATAAAACCTAAATATAAAGTATAAAATGCCTAAAAGTTTAGCACGGGGCTACAAATATACATGCATAAATAAAGCCAGCATCGATGTGGGATTCAATACACACTGATAAGTCTTAACATTAAAACCACCTGCCTAATGCTGTATAGAACCCTTCACTATATCCCTTAAACCACTCCTGATTAATTTTTGTAGTTTGGCAGGGTGCATTATCCTGCTAAAAGAAGAAATGGCCTTTAGGGAATACTGTTGCCATTAAGGGGTGTACTTGGTTTTGGTAGGTGTTACAAGCCATAGTCACACGCACATGAAGGGGAGCACCCAAGGTTTCCCAGTAGATTGTAGCCCAGAGCATCACACCCTCCTTCAATGGTTTACCTTGATCCAGTGTGCCTCCTGGTGTCATTTCTTACCAGTTAAATGATGTACAGACATCAGTCTAGGCCAACTTCTTCCATTGCTCTATAGTCTAGAAATGATGCAAGTGCCCACTGTAGATGTTGCCAGCTGTAAGCCTTGGGTGTCCATGACCCCGCCACAGGTTCTCCTTTGCTAGACCACATTTGGAAAACATTAGTCACTTAAAATCAGAGGCGGACTGGCAATCTGTGCAATCCTGGAAATGTCCAGAACAGCCGTCCGGTTCAAGGCCGTTGGGCAGCCCCCCTCAGTCCCACCATCACCACAACGGGCGTCGGGCTGTATTTCTCTCTCGAGATGCGCATGCCCCCCTTTGAACCACAGTCATTGGCAGGGCCGGCATAAGAGTGGATCTACTGGACTGGCATCTAACTGACTATGGGGGGCCCAATTGATCCTGAAATATATTCGTAAGAGAGACACTGGAGTGTCTGAATAAAATATGGTCATCATTGACCTTTAAAAACAGAATTTTTGCTACAATGCTTTGACCAGAAACATGTCTAGCATGATGTAATTTTGTCACAAGCATCGAAAGCACAGCATTCAAAATAAGTATCATTTCCATAACTATGATGAAAAAAGTGACAAAACTATAAATGAGGAGA
Source organism: Rhabdalestes septentrionalis (assembly GCA_037832545.1). Lineage (NCBI taxonomy): Eukaryota > Metazoa > Chordata > Actinopteri > Characiformes > Alestidae > Rhabdalestes > Rhabdalestes septentrionalis. Next base: position 14,230,459 of record JBBMFX010000037.1, on the reverse strand, counting down.
CTGGAAATGTGTGGAGAGTTGTGTTCTCTAGATATATTAGAGGCCTGATCATGCAGTAAATGCGGCCCATTCACACACTCAGTACATAAATTAGCTAAGTGGAGTCATTTGTGACCTTATCTGCCCAAAAAAGCGTAAACGTCATACTTCTACTCATGTTTAATCATATCTGGCAACACTTACAAGACTATTGCCAATGTATTTTCTGCTCTGGGGCCTTGCATTTGTTAGCAAGTTTATCATTTCATCATGCTTTCTGGTGATAACAGGCTATTTGTCTCACTACTATTGTGTGGCAGATTAATTATGGCAGAACCTGGCCTCTGGATTCAGAATGACATCCTCCACGATTCTGGTTCAAGACTGAAGTCATCTTCATCAGATTAGAATAGAGACATGTTGCTACATGAAGGCTGTGGTACTAGAAGTTTTAAAATAAAAAAAGGATAAAAGTACAACCAACAAGTATAAGATTTACAAGAATACGTAAAAGTATACGATCTGTCGAAATGAAAAAGCGTATGGTAAAAACCTGAAGAATAATATGTGAATTCCAAGTGGAAAAATAACACATCAAAAACGTCCCACTACTTTATTTATGCATACGCTTACACTGCAGATTTCAACAGTGCAATCAATCCAAGCCCCATGGATATTCAAAGTGCCAAAAAAGTATCAAAATGCAATTCCAAATTGAGATTTTCTCTCAGATAGTTTAATATTTATGGATCTACTATTACATAAACTGCCAAATAAACTGACTGTTTATTAGAGTCAAATAACTCCATATGATTTGCTTTTACAGTGTTCAGTCACTCGTAAAGTAGAAGAAAAGAGCAAAAGAAAAAGTAGTTTCACATTTGCAGCTTCAAAAACACATCTAGATTAAAAGAAATAGCTGGCGTCGCCATTTTTTAGGTGAGGAATTCTCTTCAATATCACAGATCAGCACTGAAGGTACTGAAGCGTCAGCATCGAGCCACAAGCCCTGAATCACTGCCAGTTCAGCTACAAAGCAATTATTTTTAACCTCAAGCAGAAATACTTAGCAACTGGACAAACATTAGCCTGAGCCCTGTCTGGGAGACTCAGATTTTAACTGATGCATCAATCCTAAACTTGTAAGATCCAAAAAAAAAGGCATCATGAGGATGAAAAGTTCACAACACAGTTGTCTAATTAGTATTTCTAAATTGAGAAAATATAGTGTGTGACTATGAGAAATCATGAAACTTGATGATGGCAGACTTGCATTAAAACATTCATTTGATAAATAAAGGTAGCTATGCAATAAGGTCAAAAGTATTAGGACACAGCAGTTTTTCAGGATTTGGGCTAGGCCCCTTATTCCAGCAAAGCCATGCTTCCAAATTTGTGGACCCAGTTTGGGGAAGAACCTTTTCTGTTCAAGCATGACTGTGTCCCAGTGCACAAACCAAGCCCCATAAAGATGTGGCTGGATGAATATAGTGTGGAAGAACTTGACCAGCCCACAAACAGCCCTGACTCCCAGCACCTTTGGGATGAACAGGAACAGAGATTGCAAGCCACATTTTCTCTTCCAATGGGCACAACTTCCCACAGAAACTCTCTGCAATCTTGCATAAAGTATTCCAAGAAGTTTGGAAGCTTATAAACCATCAAAGTGGGATTAATTCCATATTTGAATGCAAGGTCCCAGCTGGTAAACAACCAGGCTTTCCAATCCTTTTTTGCATGTAGTGTGTTTCTAGTCCTATAAGACGAAGTGTGAGAAAATGTAGTGTGTGACTATGAGAAATCATAACTTGATAATGCATTTAAGCTACACCCACAGCACAGGATGCATTAAAGCCTTCCTTTGTTAAATACAGGAGGATATTTTGTGCCTGGTTAGATGGTATGAAAGTATGCTCTCGTTCCAAAATTTGACCTGAAATTGTGACTGGATTTCTATGGTCCAATGGAATTTTTACTATGGTATTTTTTATTCAAAATTATTGGGATGTATGACAATTACACAAACAGGGACTTTATAAACATTGTATTCAAATACATAGGATAAAATTGTTGATCCCACTCACAGATGGAGTGACGTATCATGCTCAGTGGACAACAGACTGTCAGCATGTTTGTATGTTAAATTTGGCAACGAGAATTATCCTTCCATGCAAAACAGACACAAAATATCTACCTGTATTTATCAAATAAGACTTTATTGCATTCTGTGTTGTTGGTATATGCTACAGGCACAATTAAATTATGATTTCCAATAGTAACACACTACATTTTTTTCAAACAAGTATTTTGTGTAACAGGACTATATTTTATGTGGACAAAGGTGTTGGGACATTCCATTCAAATGCATGGGATAAAAGAGTTGATCCCATTTACTGATTAACTGACAAAGCATGCACAAACCAGTCACTGTGTTTGTCTGTGTGTTCAATTTTGCAAAAAGAATCATTGCATCCTCTTATGCCATCTAACCATGAAAAGATGAAACAGAGAGCAGGACTCTTGTTGCAAAACTGATACACACAATGATCCCAAAGTGTATCTGGGCTTCTATTGTCCACTGAGCATGCAATGCCATTCCACCTGTCAGTACTGGTAAATGGGATCAGCTGTTTATTCTCATGGTTTCATTCATTGTCACGATTTCTGTCAGGGGCATCATAGGAATACCAGTTCATAACGTGTCCACACAACATTTTATCCACAATTGCAGCACATGACAGCCCTCTAGAAAACAACAGTACGTTCAGTTGATCATTTTGCACGCTGGGTTGGGGAAACAAGGAGAGAAATGTGAGAGAAAAGAAAGAAAACCCCCTTATAGAAATCGCCAGCATGGGGAAGATGCGTAGGCTTGCAGAGCTCTCCACAAAACCACCCAGAGCATGCAACACCGGCCCCGACACACAGAAACACTCCTTAGAAAGTGTGCTACGGCACGGGCTGCCTGGCCAACTGAGAGAAAACTGCAAGCGATACCTTTCTCCTCTTTTCCCTCTCACTGTCATCCGATCTTTCCATGTTCCTCAAGTACTGTTTACACTGCCTCGATTTCATTACGCGCCGGCCTGGGAAATGTAGTTTATTTTCGCTTCCTCAAACTTTTAGGACCTCTATTTTCAGACCTTTGAACAACATTTATGCATATCGCCGTGATATATAGTACACATATTTGCACAGGTGCTCATTTGTAATATTTAGGTGTCACCGAGCCTGAGATAACGTCTCATTTTTAGTGCCCAAAAACTACAGTTCCCATGATGCTCAGTGCCACGCTTGTAATTTGATTCGAGCCGGAAATGTGAGTGTTCTACAGGAGACTCCGGAGCCTGAAACAAAAATAAAAAATATTTAGAAAATAATGTACGCAAAGGAAACTGCCAGGAAACACGGGAATGGTGTTTTAAGTGCTTGAGGCTCTAAAGTAATTAATGCAGACATTCGGGTGTGAAAGGAAGTAATTCTAGAGTGTGTTATTCTGGTGATTCTGGTTGTTGGTTATTTTGTTTGTTTTCTATTTTGAAAACACTGGCTGTGTATTTGTCGTTGGTTTTCTGTGAAATTAGCTCTTTTTGGGCTACTTATTTGTTGTTTTAGAGATCTGACTCTATCTGTCAATTTGTTTGTTTTTTTGTTTGTTTTCTGTGAGATTAGCAATTTGTGGGCTGTTGATTTTTATTTGACTGTCTTTCTGAGCTACAAATATGTTTTCTCTCTGAAAAAACACTGGATTAGTTAATGGGCTGTCTGTTTTCTGTGAGATTAGCTCTTTGTGGACTTTTGATTTGTTGTTTTAGAGATCTGTGTCTGTATTTCAGAGCTATGTCAAAGTGTTTATTTATTTGTTTTTTGTTTGTTTCTGTAAGTGAAAACACTGGATTAATTTGTGGACTGCCTGTTTGTTTTCTGTGAGATTTGCTGTTTGTGGACTCTGTATTTGTTTAAGAGATCCTGCTCTGTCTTTTTGAGCTATCTGTCAGTTGTTTGTTTATTTGTTTTCTGAGGGAAAACACTGCATTTGTTTATAGGCTGTCTGTTGTTCATTTTTTGTGAGGATACCCACGCAGCCCTCTTAGCGGGCTTTTTATTTGCTTTAGAGATCTGGTTATGTCTTTCTGAGCACTCAATTTGTCAATTTGTTTGTTTTTGTTTTCAGGAAGAAAACACTGGATTCATTTATAGGCTTTGTCAACTTGTTTGTTTTGTTTTCAGTATGGAAAACACTGGATTCATATATAGGCTTTCTGTTTGTAGTTTGTTTTCAGCAGGATTAGCTCTGTATGGACTGCCATATCTGGCTTCTTCCTTTTGAGCTATCTGTCAATGTTTGTTTGTTTGTTTGTTTGTTTGTTTGTTTGTGTGTTCTCCTTTGACTCCGACAATCTGTAGTGTCTTAAGTTATCACTGAAATTTTCAAGGAAAGCTGTTTGACTTCTTGGGGGTTTTTTGAGGGTTTTTTTTTTTTTTTTACCCCTTTTGCTCCAATAGATGAAAAACAGAAGCAACACGTTGCAACTCACATAAAAACACAATCACTTTGAACATATTCCAAAGCTGAATCTTGCCAAGTCTCTTTCAACTCTCTGTCGATCACAGCCCATGCCCAGGTGCTTCACAGCCAAAGGTACCAAAAAATGTTGTAAAAAAGGCCCCGAACCAGTGCTGGGTTCACTTTTCCACGGACAGCACTTGGAGCTGCGAAGGAATATGTAGGAACATTTCTATATCAAACGCACACTGAAACTCCCAGTGCTCTCTTGAGGTCAGCAGATGCCTCATAATCTCTCCAGGAGAAATGTTGAAAAGCACTTGGATGGTTATCCGTTTCATCAGGACTTAAAGAACACGGTCTGCGAAAGACATAAGCTGCGCCCCCCACCACCCCACCGCACCCCCGCGTCGGTGCTGAAGGTTTGAAAACACCTGCTACATATTACCATTACAGGCTTTGATCAGTGTCTTCATTAGACCTCTTTGTAATCTCTTTTCTTTTATGGCAGGGCTGACCAAGGCCAGGCAGGTACGGTGATTTAACACATGTGTTCCCTTCACCTGTCTTGTAAAAAGCTCAAAGCTCCCATACTTTCAAAGATGTCGGTGTCTCTGGCATCCTGTTGCAATAAACGGGAGGGCTCTTTTGATTCCTATTTATAACCTACATTTCCTCTTTTCCCCTTTAGCTTGAGAAGAAAGGATCTGTTTGAGATATACCTAAGCCAAAGTGGATCCATATGCATAAAAGAGCATGAACATATGGCTATATGGTTCATGTATGTGTGGTGGGGGTGCTTACTTGAACCAAAAAAAAAAACAGAAAGGAAGTTGTTATTCTGTGATACATTTTTTTTTCCAAAAGTGGTAAAGTTCACGTCTGTTAATGTTTCTTGTCTCGCACACGTCTGGTCGATCTGTGATCATGTATGGTTTACATTCTAAATCATCATGTGTGTATTACATCTGTCAATCACTCAGGGCCTTGGCGTCCCAGAGAGCGACCGGGACCGGGCGAGCGCGTCAGCAGTCAGCGCTGGATTGGTCTCGTTTTCCCAAGCAATACCTGCTCACAGTGCTTCTCCCCAGGAAGCCTTTTGTGTGTTCTGTAACCTCAACAATGCTCAAATGTGGCACTAGCATGGCTCGGGATAAAAAAAAAGAAAAGAAGTTGGAAAAAAAGCAAAGGGTGGAAAGAAAAATAAAAGGAACGACCTTCTGTAGCCCATCAAATCCTCCACGTCTTTTGTCTGGCCAATTTTCTGTTCCCACTTTGCACCGTGGGGGGATGTTTTGTGTTATTGTGCGTTGCATCAGCGCCGGATGCCCCTCGCAGCAAGGTTGTCTTTTACCCATAGATGATATAATGAGTGTATTAAAAAAAAGAAAAGGGAGGAGAAAAAAAAGAGGCAAAGAACTAAGCATCAGGCCGAAATCAAAGGTGAAACGTGCTCGACACCAGAAATAAGAAACTCTGGAAAAAAAATAATAAATAGGAGGCCATTGTGGAGGTCCGTATTAGAACCAGAACCTCCCATTGCCTGCCTAATGCATGACTTGAAAAACAGCCTGCATTTAAAGAGAACCTCTGTTACAAATAATGATAGACTTCCCATGTGGGCTTTTACATCAGGCCACCTATGCTTTATGAATGCGCTGCGGAATTGTGATGTGGTTTCTTCAAAAGAAGTGGAAACTCTGGTAGGAATGAAAAAAAGGGAAAAAGAAACAGAACATTGTCCAGTAGCATTAGTGAGACCATGGGCATTGTTATGAGTACCCCACAATAGACTTCCAGACAACGAAGAAAGCTATTTTATTAATATGGAACGAGCATGCGGAGGGAAAGCGGCCTCCCCTGCACCCTAACCTTCATTGATAAGCCATAGGAAGCTGTTATTTGTCAGTGCTTTAAAGCGGATTGCTGCCCAGTGGTTTCAATTAACATCAAAGCATCTTTCCCTGGCAGTAATAGTTATATCAAAACCTGAACTCCATTATTTAGGACTTTCATGCTGGAGTCTTCAGACCGATTATGCACCCATTTCAAAAGAGGTTTTCTTTTCTTGCTGACTTGGTGTATTCTTGCCTATTGGTTGACTTTTTTTTTACATTTTCTTTTGTACTTTATGCCAGATTTGTTTTTCATGCACCCGGCCTTTTGAGGGCCATGAAGTCCAGAAACAATGCAAGAAATGAAAGATAGACTAGTGTGTGTGTGTGTGTGTGTGTCTGTGTCTCACGCTGTGTGTTTTTGTGCTGTAAACAGTCATCATTTATTTTCACCTGACTATTTCAACCTCTTTTTATCCATTAAATTGGCTGTCACTGTACCTATAAGACCAATTTATGTAAAAGGGTGTGTTTTAAAATGTCTTTTACAGTAGAGCAAAATTGGGATTTCCATTCTTTTACTTCAGTGTAATTGTGTTGAGGTAGATTTTGAATTGATGGAGTATTTCTGTTGATACATTCATCATGCAATATTTACACAATGTAAATGACATAAAAAAGAGGTTCTAATATAACTCTTAATACATATCACTGTGATATATTGTAATAAGCCTCTTGACCCGGTCTATCCTGGAATGTAACTGAACAGTATGATGTGTTCCACGGTTTGGTTTGGTTTGGTCAAGTATGGGACATGGAAGTTTTACTTCAACAGAAAGGCCGTTAGAGCAAAATGTCTTTCTTCTTTGCCCAGAACACAATTCTCTGGATTTATTGCCTCTCACAATAGCATGTGACAAATGAACCAAAATTAGAGGCTGTAAAGGTTAACAAGCCTACCTTTGAATGTCATGGTGGCCCTTTGGTTGGCGCAGCCTCTAAACTCTCGACACGACCTGCTTGGCCGTGGCACAAAGCGCTGACCGGAGACTATAAAACCGATTCACAAAACATGTTCACCACTTAATGCATGTGGATTAAGCCCCTGTAAACCACTGAACACACGCACACACACACACACACACACACACCATCCGCCACCACAGCAAAACGCATGCAGCCTGCTGTAAGATGTGGTGTACCTCCTCGGCTAGGATAGCTTCCAGACAGCATGAGAGGGAAGCGTTCCGCCGGCTCTGTGATTTCAATACCATGATCAGGCAGCATTTTATTGGAGCTCCATTAAAACGTGAGGTCTGACATACAAAAGCGCCCCTGTTTTCATCCTCGCACAAAATCGGCAGCCTGAAAGAAATTAGAAAGCCTCTCTATGCAGAGAAACACACATCCCCTTGTGCTTCAGCAAAGAAGAAAGGTTAGGTGACCGTAATTGTCTCTCCTAGAATTACAACATTTTACAACAAGCATTGAAGTTGCTTGATTTAAAGTTGTCTTCTTATGTCGTCTGTCTCCTTGACTTAAAAGCTCAATGCGCACTGAATTATCAATCAGTCTCTCTGCTTCTTTCGGTGTCTCTCCTCGTGAGTTTCAGGTGATTCTCTCATCCGGTCTTTTGCTTCGCTTTCTTTTTCCTCCTGCTGTTTCGATCCTCTCTGCCAAAAAATGCATTTCGGTATTAAGTGCTTTTTAATTAAATCGAACCCACTGCTGGAGTTGGACATCGCCATGTGAGGAGAAACAGAGTCCAAGACCCAAGCAGACCCTCAGCCAGTTTGCTTCTACTTGGCAGGCTGTACAAAGTGCCAACAAGTTTCATTGTCATCCAGCCGAACTCCAGCTAAACCACCGGGATCAAAGAAACACTGTACACAGTTTTAAGTGCCATGATGTGATCCCTCCGAGTCAAAGGGGTTTTAAAGCAAATCTTTGAAGGCAATTGTTTCGCATGAATTTTTATTAGACCTCCGTGTTCTCTAGAGGGCATAAATAATATTCAATCCACTGTACACTAATATGTGGTATAAACGATTGTAGGTAGTAGGAGGATCTCTCTCTCTCGCTCTCTCTCTCTCTCTCTGTCTCTATCTCTTTCAGTATGTATGTGTATATGTGTGTATGTTCATATTTAACGTTGTACTTTTTAATTGAATCCTTCAATTTAAGTCATTATGTAAAACTTGTCATTTAGGAAAATACGCATATTCTATACATATTAATATATATATACATTTATAAATATCTAAATATATTGTTTTAGCATGAGAAGATGTGAGCTGATGAATAACCAGAGCTGCATTTGTTTGAACTTCAT
>JBBMFX010000037.1:14178195-14192217 GCA_037832545.1 Rhabdalestes septentrionalis | reverse complement strand
TCCTCGTGGCAGATGCTTTTGCAGAAAAAGAATCACGAAAATGGCCGGAGATATCAAAAGTGTGGCCGATTCCACATTCCACACGATTCACAGTTCATGGAGGCCAGATTTATGTGGCCTCGAAGCCAGATGTACATTTGCGTGAAAAATGTGTTCTTGAGAGTCTCAGACAAAGTGGCTGGAAGGAACATGAATATACACTTAACAAATCCATATACCACCACAGTACCACTATTTCAGGCCTCAGGATCAGACAATGTGTGAAAATGTACAGTGCACAATATGTCATAAAGAGGCCACCAAATGCACCATAACCATTTCACAAGTTCTACTCTTGTAATCAGAGCAGAATAGAATGATGTGGTTTGAAGCAACTTCCTTTTTAAACGTTTTATTCATTTCTTCATCAATCATCTCTTATACAACTTTTCTTTTATATTAAAAAAGAGGGCACTTGCCCTCTGAACTGTTTTTTCTGACAGGGTTTGTTAAGGTGTATAACTTAGCTGGCCATAACTCGGTTAAAAGCAGATGATGGTGTAGGTCTAGCTTTACAGGTATGAAGAACAGATGTGGACTACTGAAGCATCGCTCTGGATATAAAGGTAATCAACTTATTTTTTATGTTTTCTGTCAAGCCTTTGCATGTTTGTCTGGCCCAGTGTGTCCAAAAGTTTGTAGACATCTGCTTATCTGATATCTCTTCTGAAAACACAAACATTAATTGGGCAGGGTGAGAAGGTATTGCACCTTATGGAGACACTGGTGATGGCAAACAGTCCTATTTTGAGTTCAGGGTCATGATTGAAAAACCTTAATTAATGTTAAGGGCGGAATCAACGATTTTCTTTATTAAACCATAAATTCTACCAACCGATGTACCGATCCGAGATCAGACATTAGTGTAAGATCTGAAGTCAAAAAGTGATCAGAGTGAGCACGTCAGTTTCCGTACACTACTTCATGTCACTAAATATTCAGCTTGCTCTAAGCGGTTGATGAATGGCCTGGAAAGCAACTTATCTCTAAAAGCAATAAAGAAAGAGTCAGAGTGCAGCCAGAAATGCCGCTTCTTTGATGTCCCGATCGCTAACATTGTGCTCGGATTATGTCCTCCGTATTTCAGACATGCTGCTCTCATCAATGCTGAGAAGAAAAGATCAGATTGGTAATAACCACCACATGGGTAGCTTTTGTCTGGGCAGCTTTTTGTTCAGTAATAACATGCTAGTATTAGAGCTGTTTGTGTGTGTGTGTGTGTGTTGGTGTGTGTGTTAGTGTGTGTGTTGGTGTGTGTGTTAGTGTGTGTGTTAGTGTGTGTGTTGGTGTGTGTGTGTTCGTGTGTGTGGTATGATAGCTGTTTGTGTGTGTGGGTGTGTGTGTGTGTGTGTGTGTGTGTGTGTGTGTGTGTGTGTGGTGTGTGTGTGTGCTCAGGCCTCAGTGTAAGGCAGGTCTAAATGGCTGTATTTCGGCTTTGATCTGACAATGAGACTCGTTACGTTTTGCCTGTCTGGATGTGTGCATGCATGCACCGCCACAGTTTTTTGGAACCTCCAGCTGGAACGGACTCAGCAGTCACCATGCTTAGTGTTACGGCCTGCCCGATCACATCTGGCAGCCATTCGGCAACCCAAACACACACCAGGCATTTTCGAGCCTTTGCTAAAACTGCACACAAAACCGTTTAGAAAAATTGGTCGTTTGAAAATACAGCTTTCCGTTTATCCCAAATTTATGTTACTATCTCGCTATTATATTTACAGCAATGGGACATGGCCGAGTTCATTTGGGACGTGGCACTGAGCTTCAGTTACAAAGGCTGATCAACTGGTCTGTGTTTCCACAGTAACAGTCAAGAGGCATCCTCGTTTAGATCTATGGGAAAGGCATCAGTAAACAGAGATATAAGATTTGGCCATACATACTTTCAGTGACTCAGATGCTCATACAGTAGTGTGATGTGAGTAGAAGCAGTTGCTCAGGTGACTGAGAATGTAAAGAAGTATGTGATCACAAAAACAGTCAGTATTATATAATTATTATAGAATTATATTATGATATATTTCATATTATATACACTATATATGTTACATATTATATGGTACGGTAAGTGGGGGTGACGAAACAATGATTTTGAAAAGTGGGGGGACACGACCTCCTACTCTAATGGTTCTGGCATCCATGGTCTTGCTACACAAATATTGTAGTGGGGTCCAGGACAAAAGCCCCTCATCACAATTAGAAATCAGCATTCAGGTGTGTAAAAAGCACAGACAGTGGTCTACAGTGATGTGGTCAGACAAGTTATAATTCACCATGTTTTCCACAAGTGAAGCCCTGAATATTTAGCCCCTACAGATTTTAGGCCCAGTGGCTCTGTCTTTTGACACAAGTGCAGATACTCACCCATGTGGAACTATTTGGTGTAAAATAAATACATTTTCACATTATTTTTCATTTCTTCATAAAAAAAACCCTGTATTTTATGTTTTGTTTTAAGCCAGTTGATGGTTCTAGTCTTTCACCATGCCTGCATTTGCATGTACATCTGGTATTTTTTGTCCTCAAGATTATAGACACCTTTTTATCTATCATTTCTTCTGAAAACGAGAGCATTAATTATGGGTTTTCTGATTCCTTTAGTCTTGTAAAAAGGCTTTTACAATAGATGTTGGAACATTATTGTGAGGATTAGACTGAATTCTGTGATAGTATTAGTGAGGTCATGTACTGAGTGCCACTCCAGCTCATCCCAAAGATACTGGATGGAGTTCATCACTCTGGAGAATGCAGGTCCATTGCACCACAGTGCAGTGTCTTGGGGCTTTAAAGGTGGAATAGTGACGTTAGGGTCACATTTGGCCACATCAGAACAAACCATTCTAAGAGTCTATGTATTCTGTGAAGTCTAGAAGATCCATGTGTTGGAGTGAATCAACTGGTGCCCCTCTAGGCACCTAAATATACTTATTAAAGGGGATGTCTGGATGTATTGGCAACAATGGTGAGAGTGGGCCAAAAATGTTACGTTGTTGAGTCATCGTAAATAGATTCTTATGTATTTTCTGTCACTATAAGCCACACTGTTGTTTATAAAAATGGACCAAATACGTTAAAAAGCTGTCACTACTGACTCAGACACACTTTTGTCCCACGGTGTCAGACTGCATGCCGATTTGCGATCATTCTACATTGTAACTGTTCTAAGAGCTCAGGCATGGCACGTCATTCTGCTGCGTGAATGACAGCTTCAGCTTCAGGTTAACTTAGTTCCCTCTCCCGGCGTAACACAGGGCCTGTCACTCCACAGCTCCGCCAGTCCTTATTGAGATATGACAGAAGAACAGTGCGAACTGAGTTAGCAGGATTATACTCCATGTGGCTGTGTGGTTGGGCGCTTAAGAATCTTTTCCTTTCTCCCGCACGCTAACCTGAAAAGAAGTGGTGACAGGCATGCTGGCGCAAAAAAACACGCATCCACGTCGCTGCTTGAACTGATTAAGTTACAGTTTAGCTCGAAAACGAGCTGATGAATCTCTTCCATACCCCCGCAGTGCTGAATTTTCAGTTTTAGCGTTTGGCATCCTCATTTAATGCAGATCTACAAGTGTTTGTCATTAGTCGTTTACTCATAGCTCCCCTGCTCATTTCATCTCAGAAAAAGTCACCAAGAAGCAGATACTTTTGCGAGTTCCGTGGGGTAAATGTATGAGTATGAATTATGATAATGGGCCACAGAGAAATGCCACAGTAGTTGAAAAAACATGCTGCGGTCTCCATCTCGGCCGTGGATGAGGCCCGACTGCTTACATGAAATCTAAATCCTTGGGTAAACCATTAACTCAGCATTTTGTCCCAAAAAAAATAATGTTTTGACAAAGACACATGTGCTTGTTTTATATCAACACGCAGAGCCATTAAACTATAACAAGAAAGTTAATATGCGTATATATTTTAGAATAACAATTTTGTCTTGCGGTCCCCCAGTGTAAAGTTGCTTTCACAGAGACATCCGTCAAAGATATAGCTCTGGCCTTTGCTATTGATTTCTGGGGGAACAATGCACTCATGGATAACAGGCCCCAAGGCACGTGGATGCATTAAAAAATGTTCACCAGTTCCACGTTTGATAGACTGTACTCTGATGTCACCATGAGTTAGCCAAATGGGGACGGATCTACAGTCAGTCCAGACCAATTTGCAAAATTTGCTCACAAAACCATTTTAGACATTATGGATTATAGATGTTATAGATTTCATGAAAAATCGTAAATATTGCTTGAAAGTACAGCTGTCCTTTGCAACCACACAAAGATTGGTGGTGGTCTAGAAGGTAGGACATTTTGCCTCCGGACCAAGAGTGCATAGGTTTGTGTGCTACCTTCAGCACACCACCACTGGGTTACTGAGCAAGACCCTTAACCCCAATTTGCTCCAAGGAGACTGCCCCCTGTAGTTAAAGAATGGAAGTCTCTTTGGATAAAAGTGTCAGATAAATGCCATAAATGTAAATATGCTGCATTGTTGCATTTTCTTGAAAATGAATGATTTGAGATCTAACTCCAAAACTGTTGCATATCCTTTTTTTTTTAAGCAGATGAAGTACAACACACCATATTCTGTCTTTTTTGGACAAATCCAATACCAAAATATACTAGTACAAATGTAGTAAATAGTTTCAGACTGGACTGGAGCCCCTGTATAAATATATACTTGACTTTATTTATTCTCTATAAAGTTGCAACATTTGTGAATTTACAGCCGTAATTTATTGCAATACTGTTTCATTCCCATCCCAGTGTCCCCAGTGGTCTCGGAGCCTTGGCACTCGTCATCAGAAGGACCTTAAACGTGGGCCTCGGGTTAACCTCAAAATGCATTCACGTTATGGCTGCTTGCCCCTCTTTTTCCAGAGACCCCCTTAAATCACCTGGGTTGGCACACTTTGTGGTTTTACAGTGTGTAACACATGCGTATCATTCTTTCTTTTGAAAGTTGAGAAACGATAAATGTGATGTACTGAGGATCGCTGTCTATAATTTTTTGCTTAAAGCGAATACTCAGAAAACCTCTGTCTGCTGCAGCTGTAGCACATGGTCGATTATCATGGACAGTAACTTTGACATGTTTCCCTGTACTTAGAGGGAGAACAGAAAATCTGTTGACTTGAAACACACTTGTGCTAGAAGCCAATGGGCAGGTGCTCAAACAGCCTTCCCTTTGATTTCTACTATAGGTGTACTTCAAGTGAGTGGGATGTCTGTTCTTTTACCAAGCACTGACACATTATTGTCTATAGTAACTGCTAATGTGGCACAAATGTGGGAGAATATTCCTTTAACTGTGTGGCAAGCACACAACACATAATCAGTTGGTGCCACTGTCACGAGCACTTAGTTTAATGTTAATATTTCAACATTTTGGGCATTTCAGGCCTGAAACACACAAAATGCACAACATTTGGTACTTTATTGCTGGATCTCTGTCTTGACATGACCAGAAGCTGACGCTGGAGCTTGAGCCTGTCTTCCATGCTTTTATTGCGTGTATAAAAAAATGGTTTTGCCTTGAAACAGTTGTGCCTGGCAGTCACAGCCTTTTGACTGATATGCTTTTACATCATAAAATGACTCATATTTGATATAAACATCTGTGATGACCCAGTCTTTCTCTCTCTCTCTCTCTCTCTCTCTCTCTCTCTCTCTCTCTCTCTCTCCCTCTCTCTCTCTCCCTGCCTCCCTCCTGCTGCGTCTTTCATTCGCTGCCAGCTGGTCTCAATAACTCATTGCAGAAAAGCCTTTTACTAAAGCTGATTGTTTAATGTATATCTGCCTGATGACTGCAGCTCTTAGTTGTAATACAAATCTTGATTAATTTACTTTTGTTATTGTCTACTGATGAGATTTACACATGTAGAATTGAGGGCCAACTGCAGTGTGCCTAATTTTGCCTCTCTGTCATTAAAGTTTGTCCTTCTATTAACAACAAAGTGGTTCGTAACAATGACTCTCCCAGCGTACAGCACTGTATTGTGCATGTATGAATTTATGTGAATTTTAACCAGAGCTCAGCAGAACAATAATAATAGTAATAAATCTTGTGTTCCAAACTGCACATAATGTTCCTAAACTGGATAGAATTGTCACAGGCTGTAAACAGGCCCAATAAAATACAGTAGTGGGTTTGTACTGCCATTCGTCCCCATTCATCTCCATTCATCTCCTTTCACTCACGTATGGATGTCTGCTCAGTGTTTTGCCATTTTTTGGCAAGAAATAGGAACTTAGACTGATCATTAACAGTTTTGGACTGATCAGCTGACCAAAACTAACAGGTTTTTGCATATCATGAAGTGAATCTGTGGCCTTAGCATCAAAAATACCACATGAATTGAAAGGAATCAATCTCCTGATCCAAATATATTTAGTAGACAAGTTGTTTGATAAATGTCTATGTGCAGTTTTTCTGAGTAGTGCACACTTGAGGAGGAATATGTCTTCTTGAAGAACCAGCCAGACCTCTTGTGACATTTACCTGAGCTAAATAGGTTTAGTTCAGTCGAGGCTGCACGCATAGTCAATAATGCCTCTCTGAGAAAGAGTGCTGAGGGCACGCCGAGTTTGAAGTGGCCCCGGTGACCCTCTGCATACAGGCTGCTCAATCCCACTAAACACCCCCTCAGTTTAATCAACAATGGAGCATATTGTGTAGACGCCTCCTCCTGCGACTGTTCCTTAAACTTATTTATATCCATCAGACTTTTTTTTACTGTGTTTATTTGTTTGTTTTCCTGCCGTTGTCCAAGGACGTTTTTAGCCTTCGTCTTTTCGTGCCGCAGAGCTGCCTCGTTACAGTCGGCGTTTAATCATGGTGTTTGTCCCCGCGGAACTCGCTCCACTACGCTACACAGAACGGCCCGTGGAGCACGCCCGGCGGGGGGAGTGCGGGATTCTGGACCTCTGAGTGGTTCTGGTCTAGGAGAAGCTGTTTCTGCTGCCAGCCAAAGCTGTTGTTTAACAAGTGGAAACCCCTTCACAATTAAGCCCCAGCGGTTATGGTTTGGCAGTGAAGAGAGGGTTAGAGGCTCAAACTCGCTCGCACACACTCTTCCTCTCTCCCTGCTTTCCCCTACGCACACTGTTCCTCTGGCTTGCCTTTCTCTTGCCTGTGGCTTTCCACGACTGAACATCAAAACAAACAAACGAATACACAAAAAAACAGAATTCCACCACCCCCCTCCCACGAAAACAACGGTATAAACTAAGACACCGTTAACACGTGCCAACTCTCCCCTGGTAGGCTACCCACAACCCCCTGGAAATATCAAACACACCAAGGATCGGATCGGCGCATGGATTAGGTGTGTGTGGGGGCCAGATCTGAGTGCTGGGCCGAGTTAAGGCTGAGACGGGGGGATTTTGGCAGGTGGTGCTCCCCTGGTCGTGGTTCATGCAGTGGAGTGCTTTGATCTTCCATACTCAGGTGTGACGGCTCTTTGGCTGCCTGCTGCTCAGGCCTGGCCAAAGCCTCCTCCTCAGGATAAGACCATATGCCCAAAGGAAAAGCGTGAGAAAGGGCACGAGACTCCAGCACAGTAACCGGACAGCTGATGATAATAGCAGCATGTCGACAAAAGGCATGCCAATAAGCCCCATCTCAGCATGACCCTGCACACAGCTAGAAATCCTGGGAAGTGCATTTATTCCCATTCGAGTGATATTTTGTCAAATAAAGTCCAACTTCTGCTGTACGGTAGTTGAGCAGCCAAGACATGACATACTATTATCTAAGACAAAAAGAAAAACTCTTGTTTTAAAAGCGATATATCAGCAAAAATATATATACATATATGTTCTCTTACTATAGACAAAAAAGCATCAGGGCTGCTCTTACTGTTATGTGTAAGAAATGTGACATACCTTTGTTTCCTCTCTTGGCCTGTTTCTTTTATAAATCTTTCAGATGAACTGTCAATCAGCCGAAGATATTTGATGTCTGAAGTCAGTTTCTTTGTACTTGAACAGTAATGTAGCTAAAAAAGAATGGATGTCTAAACTAAATAATCACGCAAATATCACTAATCACACCTCAGATTACAATATCTCTAATCAAACCTCTAAATTACAGAAAGATTACAACAGTAGCAGCAGTCACCCTGAAGCCTAATATATTTAGTCCAAAATTTTGTAAAATATGTTTCAATTATCTTTCCTTTACTTCTGTATTGAACTGATCTTTTCTCTAGACTTTGTTTAAAATGTGTGAACTCACAAATTTCCGTCCTGTGTTTGCCTGGGCTGAGGTTCATTCCCTGTCAACACTACAGTCTCGGAGGGGTCAAACGTCCAGTGTTTTTGTATGACTATTTTAATGAACGCGTTGCACTCTAAGTACCCTTGGGACAGCTATACTTCAAAACCGCATGCTAAACGCACTCTGCCAACGCTAGCCGTGCCCAAGTCGCTAAGTCCCTCATATCGAGTCCGCTAAATCTCCTTTCATCCATCAATCCAAAAGTGTGTTTATAGAAAATATTGCCTTGGGCTACAGAAAGGTCAGACTGGATTTAATAGAGTCCCTGACCACAAAACAGTATCTGCACCATTTCTGTAATTAATGTTTAATGTGCATTTACAGTAATAGAGTAAGGCCACAGGCCTACACACTTGCATATCTGGGTACACAAAGGAAAACAAATTATAATTTTATGTGATTCCTGTTGGCCACACCTATTTTTAATAAAAAACTACGTTTGATTTAAACTAATAAACCCTTGTCTGCAAAATAGGAAATTAGCCTATTAGCCCTTTGGTTAATGAGCTGCATATTTTCGAAGGATCTGCAGGGGAAAGAGTTATTGCCATTTTGTCATAATTTGGCAGCCTGTGTTTCGCACTGCCTTTTATTATTTCTTATGGGTTAATTAAGCTATTAGCCACTATAGAAATTCTTGCACTTTCCCAAAAGGACTGAAACAGTCTTCTTTAGTGTGGAGCCAAGTGTTCCGAGTCGGGTGTTTTGGCCCGGAGTTATTATGGCTGTGTGGTTATGCGCTACAAGTTCCAGAGGAGGTGACAGAGTGCGAGACCTTTGTGAACTCGCCCTCACCTCTCGGACGACTAAGCCAAAGGCCAGGAAATGGACACCGTCTGCACCCGCTGACCACAGATTTACTGCCGTGCGTCTCTCAATTACACTTAATTTCTCCAGCAATTTTGCTTTTCTGTCTCCGTAAGCATGATGCTGCTGATTGTCCCATGGTTATATAGGAACTTGTTTCTTAAAAGCTCAATCCTATTTCAATTTCAGACTGAAAGAATATAAAAGCTTAAGTCTCCCACTCTCCCTCTTATGGTTATTTGCGATTTTGTTTCTTAGCCAAGTCAAAACAAGTTAGCACGCTACAATGTGGCAGATTTGAATATGGACTTATTATATGGAAGAATGTATGTTAGTTTGCAGAGTTTAATACACAAGAAATAGTGCATGCAAATATATAAAATGTGCCATAAATTTTGCTCTTCTTTTCCCCCAGCAAGCTTAGCAAGCTGTAATAGTGCCTAAAAGTGTGTGTTCTCCGTCGAGGATGGGTACTTGTTTTCAGTTTCTGTTGAGCAACAAGCCATGCAATTTGACCGGAGGCGCCAAAACTTCTGCATGCTACTGAATGCCCGCAGGAAAGGTCACCGCGCAAGCAGTGCTCTTATTATTAGCAGTGTCGCTTCGCTAACATGGGCGACTTAATGAAAAACACTGCCTCTGCAAGTCTTCAGAAACATTTCTGTTGTCAGCAAATGACACAGTTTTGATGGCGCATAAACATAATTTATCAGCATGTTTACACGGCCCTTTAGCAGCCTTTCATGCCTCATCGGCCTTGAGATGCCGCCTCAGTCCATGAGGACAGTGTCACTGTTAATATCCCGCAGACCTGCCAGTCACAGCTCAGCCCTCATAAAACAACTCGAGCTTATTTGTGAGCTGTGACAACTTTATGGTGACTATTTTTTTTCGAAATAACTGTACCGTTATTCTGACAGCAAAAGTGGCACGGCGAGAATGAGACGTAAGGGCCGGGGCTACGCTTGCCGAGCTTTACTCCATGATTGCTGTTGAGGATGTTCCGCCTCTGCGTTCGATCAGATTGAAGCTCCTGCTGTTATTTTTCTGAAGAGTGAGAAACTCAGGAGGGCGTTTAAAATGCTTCTCTGACTGCAGCGTTTCCTGGCCCTGGATTCGGCCTGCCAGACCACAGCTCAGCGGCGGCAGATCTCCAAGCCATGTGGATCTCATTAGAGGCGAAGGAGGCTCCG
Source organism: Rhabdalestes septentrionalis (assembly GCA_037832545.1). Lineage (NCBI taxonomy): Eukaryota > Metazoa > Chordata > Actinopteri > Characiformes > Alestidae > Rhabdalestes > Rhabdalestes septentrionalis. The sequence goes on along the minus strand of JBBMFX010000037.1, from coordinate 14,181,904 downwards.
TATCTCCATAACGTCTCTGATAAGAAAAAATACACACCATCGCTTCGGTGATCAATCCCGTTCATCACGCCATTGACGATAACAAATCACTGATGTGAAGACCACCCCAGAGCGGAGATACCGTGTGACGCATGGAAGTGTGAGAGTCCTTGATGGCCTGTGGACACACACACACACACACACACACACATGATTGCATACATGGGACAGAAAATACACCACCATCCCATTAGTGAACAAACTTGGCCCGCGTATCATCCCACATTCCATGGCTGTAACCGTTCTGCCATTTCTTCCATTGTTGTTTGCAGATTTCTGCGTTTATTGCTCCAGCGCTTAACAATGTGTTTCTGTTGAGAGTTGGAACATTCCCATCTCTCCCTCTCACACATAACTGTCGGAGAAAGACGAGAGACTCCTTTCATATAAAGACTTGAAGTGTGTGCTGGCTGTCTTGCCTGCGCTGCCTACCTCAGCCTCCCCTATAAACACGCTCAGCCCTTTGATATGCTGCGTGGCCCTCACTGTTGTGTACTGTTGGGTGTTTGTCAGACTTTTTTTTACTTTGTCTTTTGACGCAAACTCCCCCAGAGAGCATTTACATCCAAAACTTTAGCTCTGGTATGTTAATCTGATCCTGTACGTGGGGTGAGCATCTTTCTCTCCTGTATTATCCACAGTGACACACTGCTGGCTATCCCTAGGAGTCGAGGTTCAGAGCGGTGACACATGTGTAATGAATTGGCAGATGAAGAATCGATTGTTTTTGCATAGATCATAACAAATGCTAACGTGATGATGTTATTGTTGACCACAGTTGATTTAAGTCCATGACTTGGAGAGAGGAGTGTGTATTTACTTGTTTCAGATTTGGACTGCAGTCCTGGTTGCTGTCCATTATGCGTTTTATTGTCAAAAAACCCAGCTTGGATAAAGAACAAAGTACAAATTACATGTAATTAACTGTATGACCCAAAGATGTACTTTTTGTGTTTTGTTAACCTTTGGGTATTGTATATTATATTGTTAAGTATATTGCTCATTGTGTCTTTACATATTGTTTTTGTTTAATACTGTTGTGCTTGAGAGACAAGATCGGCCAGAGTCGAATTTCTCTTATGTGCTCGCTTTGCCAATAAACACAATTCTGATTCTGTTGAGTGTGTTCTTTAAACATGAGAGGCAATATCTCAGAAAAGACCTTCTAAAAAATTTTGGTCTTTTACTAAGGATGCAATATAGAACGAAATACAGAAGTGTTCGACTGGGATTAGTCCCTGTCCTAGTATCAGCTAATCCCCATTGTACTGGATGCAATTCTGAGGAAGAAGACATACTATTATCTCAGTAATGTTGGAAAAATCAGTTATTAGGCTCAGACTTGGATGGCTGGTGGCCTTAGTGATTAGGGAGCTGCTCCTGCAATCAGAAGGTTGTGGGTTTGAGTCCCAGAACTGCTATATGTGGGCATCTAGACAAAGCAGGATTTCTGAACTGACTATTTTATCTGGAACATGGAATCAAAGATTCTTATTTCCATAAAATTCCCTTCCAACACATTCAAACTGATATATGTTGGTGAATTTCATTTACTGGGCTGGAATAAGATGTTGAATATATATTGCAACAAATTAAAATTCAGAGGGGCTTAGCAAGACATGCTATGGACTTTTAATTTGACATGAAGATAGAAACAAGTTCCCTTTTTTCTTATCTCTGGGTTCCATTCTTTTATAGGGGTGATTTTGAAGGAATTGCGGTCAAGAAATGTATCTAAAGTTACATTTCAGGTCCCTTGATAAATAAATGATATATCCTACTCATTCAAGCTGCAATGATTGATTCACTTGACTTAAACCTGCCACTAAGTTGTAAGTTGTGAGGATTTATTACCCTGAATATATTATTTCTAAAAGCCCATTTGATCTCCATAGAAGTCATGGTAATACATATCACATCTTAATTGTAAAAATAATGTGTGGGAATAACTTCAATACATTATATATAATATTCAATATATTATTCACAAAGGTTTGTACAAGAAAACATTGGAAATGTTTAAAACAAAAGTGGTAACCCATCATTAGGCCGCAAAGGCTCAAACTATTGGTTCTGAAGAAAACAGATCAGCTCTGTCTTTAGTGCGCTGACCTTTACTTTGTGTTGGATCAGGAAAGTATCAACAAGGATTGACAGGATAAAGATCCCAAACATTCTTCAAAACTGCACCAAAATTATACGCATTCCAAAGAAATGCAAAAAGATTTGAGAATTTTGTCTTGGCCTCCTCAGTTTACAGATCTTTCTCCCACTGAGCTGTAGGGGATGAGCTGGACAGACAAATTTGAAATGAGCATCAAAGCAAATGAGCCAGAACTATTTACGTGCTTTAAAAGACACTGGGAGGGTTTGGACACAAGTTATTTCTAAAATTTCCTGGAAAGGGTAACGCAGGTCTGTGCTGCTGTGATGAAGGGAAAGGGTGGTTCTTTTAAGGAAACTTTCAGAAGCCTACATGAGCCTTGGAATCCATTAAATTGCATTTAGTTACCTTATACCAGTCAGTATTTTATATAGTAAGAATATGTGAAATGCTTTTTTAACTTTATTTAGAATTTCGACAAAACAAAATGTATGTTGAAAAATGATAGATTGCCTAATTTCCCGTGTCCTTCTTCTTTCTCTAGCTATTCCACATTTTCAGAGTCATCCCTCAGGACGAGTCACTGTGTGATCATTCCATGCATACTTGGGTCAGAATGCTCACCCCAAATTACTATGCAGAGACAATAAAAAACAGCTAGCAGACAAGAAAAGGAACAGAACGATCTGTGCTGCAGAGTAAATATGTGTGTGAGTGTAAAGAACTTCAGTTCACAGAGATTGCTCTGGATCTCTGGAGACAGTGATTTTGATTAGCATCATTGCTGAGGCGAAGAAGAGGACAAGTGATTGAACACTGACAGTATTAGCCCATAGAACAAAGCTTTGTCACAGTAGCTTTTACTACATGGATTTTTCTTTGATGTACAATTGTTACAGGAACCAGGGAGATTTCTTAGTTGATGCTTAACTTGTAAAACATGAGCTGTATTCCATGGAAAAAGAAGGGCTCGTTTCCATTGATTCTACAGATAAAAAGGAGGGGAAAAAATGCAGTTTGGTGATATGAACTGTGAACATTTGTAGGTTTGTTCACTGGGAGGACCACTTTTGTGTACCCGTGGTTTGTGTGGTACCACAGTCTTTGAAAGGCTTCGTGCTGCGCGGACAGACTGGATCGTATTAAAAATTAGGCTTTCACAAATATGCCTCCACTGCAGTATTGCATTTCGGTTTTTCCTATTATCCTTAATGCTGTGGGCCAGTTTTCCAGACAAACTGAACCTGGGCCTGGAGGTAATGACTGTGCTAATAACTGTCCTCCATTGAAAATGGCTCATAGGCCAAGATTAGGCTTAATGTAGTGTCATGTCTCAGCTGGGGCCTTAAAACCTTACACTCATCTCTCGGCCTCCTTTCAGATATTGGCAGAAACATCTGCCTCGGAGTGGGTTGAAAAAACACGGACTGGCGAAATTTGAGTTCAAATTTTATTTCACACAGTCTACTGGGACATAATATATACAAATATCATGTTCACTCTTAAACAAAACGGCAATAGTTACCTTTGACGTACCTCTAGTAGTGTTTTATTACAAGTAGTATT
>JBBMFX010000037.1:14140157-14150614 GCA_037832545.1 Rhabdalestes septentrionalis | reverse complement strand
TCTCTCTCTCTCTCTCTCTCTCTCTCTCTCTCTCTCTCTCTCTCTCTCTCTCTCCCTCTCTCTCTCTCTCCCTCTCTGGCAGCGGCCATGATGACGGCAGCCACTCTGTGCTAAGTAATATTGAATGAGTTGTCCTTGAACATCTGTTGTTCTGCCAACCCTCAAAGGTAATCACAGTAATGGACTTCTAACTTATCTACATACACACATAAATAAATATGTTTCCAAAGAGACTTGCTCATTGACTGCCTTGCTAATCAATTGTGCGGCTGCATCTGTTGATTGAGGCTTGGGAAATGCAGCGTAAGATATACGTGTAGATCAATGCCTGATGGCTGGGCCGCTCGAGCGCAGAGCGACACATGGCTCCAACAGCACTGGCACTTTAGGTAGCTGCAAAAAATGGACCTAGTGTATACACTCCAGCCCGGAATAATCTCTCGTTTATGTTAATTATCGCATACTGTTAAAGACCACTTGCTCAAATTTTTTCTTGGAAATCCACTTATGAAATTTGTGCCTTTTGGGCTAAAAACATGTACAATTTCTTTGTACATAAATGGACTGTTTTCCAACTTCTTTTTAGTATGAAGAATTAAACAGGCATGCCTTTATGAATGATACTGTATATGTGAATGACCCCTGTTATGATTGCACACCCTATATTGTGCTTCATTTAGAGAGAGGTCCTGGGTAAATTACTCCTAATAACATCACCAAACTGCTGTAAGTGGAATAAACCAAAGTAAATGTGTTGGTTCTGTGACATCACTAATACAGCAACTTTAAACTGATTCTGTTTTGTGGACAGGATTGACTGGGCATAGACTGTCAATTGTAACTTTACCATAGCGCACATATTACATTCAGTTTAGCACACTATTTTTCATTTCTGTGTCACTTTATCTAAATGTATGCATATCACAACCATGTATCTCAATAAAGTGGACATCACATAATATTCCGTTAGTGGATATCCCATAAATGTTACATTAATTTCTAGGGGAATGATGAGAAATGCCTTGGTTTGCAGATCATCTGTACAGCACTATGGTACTAAAATCTTTAAGCACTTTTAAAAGGAACCTTACAAGATACCATTTTCCCTTAGCATTCTCATAATTATTTATTCTGTTTGTTTGTTGATTGGGACCTAATTTGTTTATATTTATAAATAACCCCACCCCTTACACACACACACAAACACACAAACACATACACATATTTATATGTGTGTGTATGTGTGTGTGTGTTTGTGTGTGTATTTATGTACACTGTTACACTGACTTTGTATTAAAATTGCTAGAAGTAATTTTTGAATTGATTTGTTTTGTTAGTATCTCCCACCAAGAGTCATAAGCCAGCTAGAACACAACCTAAAGGAACTCTTCTGAGGGCTCTTGACCATGTTGTTATGTTCTGTGGTTGTGGATGTGGGGTATGTAAATGCAAGGCCTTTTGTGACATGTGCCATGCAGAACAGCATGGCAATGAACTGGAGACGTGGTTCACCTAGATTACATATGGTGCATTTGTCCCTTTCTGTTTATTGGAATGTTTATGAGAAAATCTTGGTTCTCAGTGATCCTCCTTAGATGAACCCCCCCCCCCCTCTCTCTCTCTCTCTCTCTCTCTTCCTGTCTCTGTCTGTCTGAGCCACATTAGAAAGCATCTATTTGCAGGACTGACAGCTGAAGCCTGGCTTTTTTGGGATAGCCTCTGCCGCTGCGCAATATTCATAAATTTAATTTCCAATCCGCTCTTCCTTTTATTAGTTTGGGTGTTATTAAATGAGATTGCTTCATCTTAATATATATCCAGAGCCAGGAAGGCGCCTGTGAGCTGGTATTCAAATCCAATAACATGGCCTGTACTTAGAGCACGGCACTAATAAAGGGTGTCGTGTGCCATGCATATGGAGACACACCGCACACAGCACTCAGGGAAGGCAATAATGCACCCACTGGCCTTCAGAGGCCCAGGGCTGCCTCCGTCTCCGCCTGACCACAAAACTAGAAGTGCTTGGTGTCTAGGCTACACTAGGTCTGGAGAGATCAGTGTTATACTGGTAGGGCAGGAGCAGCTCAGAAATTAAATATTAAGTTAACACAAACATTAAACACTGGAACAATACCTTTTATCTCCATTTCTCCAGATCAAAATGAATGATGTGAAAGGTGGAAAATAGAACTTAGAAGTTAAAAATGCTGATTTTCTAGGTTAAATCTAGCCAGCTTTGTTTCGAAATAAACACCCATTCCTGTATTTCAGGTCTGCAAGGCATCCCAAAAAAAGTTGGAAATGGGGTTCTTTCCGGCCTAGTAATGAGGTAAAATAAAAATGTAATAATGGGGTGGTTTAAACAGGTGGTGTCAATTGGTGAATGTAATCATAATTTTGTGTAAAAGCAGTATCCACAAAAGGTGGGGCCTTTGAGGAGCAAGGATGGGGAGAAGATTTACAGTTTGTCCACAAATACATGAACAAATGACCCTATATTGTGCATAGCATCATTAAACAAAGGAAATTTGAGCAAAGGAAAAGAGTGGAAGCCTAAACTGAAAATTTGTGATCTCCCGTCCTTCTGACAGCAGCTTTAGGGGCTGATGGTGGTCTAGTGGTTAGGGAGGTGCTCCTGTGATCAGAAAGTTGTGGGTTTGAATTATGGGAAAGTGGCACCACTGAGGTATGCTTGAGTAAGTTACCATCCCCACACACTGCTCCCCAGGCGCTGTGTTCCTGTCACTTGGTGAATTAATTAAATACAGAGGAAGGATTTCACACTTTACTAAGTGACGGCTGGGAAGAAGAAGCTCTGAGTACTAGACTGACTGGCCTGGGGTCCTGACCTGCCCCCAATAGAGAAGGTGTGTGACCCTTTACACCATTTCTGCAAAAATAACAAGTGAAATGCTTCATTGCTTGGTATTGCATGGTAAGAAAACATTGCAAAGTGGTAATGCTTCACTGTTTCAGGTCATTAAAAGGTTTGCTTCAATCCAGCTGCTACATTATGTTTCTCAAATTCTGATCATGCTAGAGGAAGCCCATTTGTGTTAATAGATGTTTCGGATTCAAAAGTGCTGGAGAGACCTGTGAGCTTGCCTTGTTCACTGGCAGCATACCTAAACCTTTAATGGCGACAGACATAACACTACATAAGCATTTATAAAGACTCACTCCAATAAGCGGCAGCTGTTATAACGGGTATTCATTTCCTCAATTTTGATGTCAGAAAATGACAAATGGGGTTTGTTGAATCACTTAGGTAGGTTTTAGTCAGTTGTCATGTAAAGTGTACATTGATGTCCTGTAGTCTTATGAATACTGACTTTGAATGAAATGCTACTGTTCATGTCAGTGTAGAAATAAATGTTCTACAGAGAAGAAATGTACTATGTTGAAATCCGAATGTCAATGCTACATTTTTGGATGGTGTGTACATCCTGCATTTCATTCACTAGTTGGGTCAATTCATGCAGAATCGAGGAATTAAACATTGAGTGATCACCTTAATGGTCAGAAATGTTTTAGGTATGTTAAATATTATACTCAGCCCACTAATACAGCACCCATGAAGCCAGGTGTTTTAAAAAGTGCAACAAAACAGAGTTATCTCAGTCTTAGTTAGAATAGCATTGTTTTGGCTTTAAAATTATTTCTTTATTGAGGGGACGGGGCTGTTTCACACACTGCAGGCTGTTGAAACATATAGATATGAGGTGGGATTGGTTGAAGAAAACAAAGTGCACTGTCTTAGCTCACCATCTCTCTATTTCTCTCCCTCTCTCTTCCTCTCACTCTATCTAACTCTCTCTCTCTTTCTCTCTCTACATCTCTCTCTCTCTCTCTCTCTCTCTCTCTCTCTCTCCCCCTCTCTCTCGATCTCCTTTCTGGTGTGTCTCTGGTATGCCAGGAAAGGTTGCAGCTTAGAAAAGCTTAGCCCATTGCAAAAATGACCTTTTACTTTTAATATGGATATTTCTCTTTCATCATTATTTTTATTATTATTATCATGAAGTGAAATCTATGCACACGATCAGGCACAATGGGTTTCCCTTCTTTTTCATTAGTGCTGTAAAATACCACTCACTTGGCGGAAAGGGGTTTCAAGCCTAGCCAGATTACCCTGACCCACCGCTCCCCTAACCAGGGCTCAGCAATGAGAATTAATATGCGTACAGTCCCAAAGTCTCTCTCTCTTCCTCTCTCCCTGTCCCTGTCTTTTACTCTCTCTCTCTCTCAGGCTCTTGGCTGAGGTTCAACGGGCAACTTTATCAGGGGGAACATTATTGAGAGCTTTGCCGGAAGCTTCTTCATCATGCTCACATCGGAGCCGGCCCAACACTTGTCACTGTCAATCACTAGGTGGTAATACACTGAAGATTCCCTCATTTGGTTTAATAAAATCTCCAGGCTTATTTGAACTGCAGTCATTACAGCAAATAATTGCTGCATTGAGGTGTTAGCCGGGCCGTAGCCTAAGGGATAAGACAAGCCTATTGCTCTGTGAGGAACTTGGTGGTGCTTTCTCTCTCTCTCTCTCTCTCTCTCTCTCCTTTCCACTCACTCCCCAGTCACGCATATTCCAACAATGAATATTGCATTTGAATCCAGCTTTGCCTTTTCTTATTCAAACTAACATTGTTATTACTTATTATCTGGACGTGGAGTCATTCGTTCTGCCTCCTTTATGGCTTCTGCTGTCACGGCAAATTTCACCAGGGGCTGCCAATCGCAATTTTTAACTGTCAGCGATACCAAATTGCAGATCAGGACGAGGCGAGCGGGGCTTCAGACGGAATGAGTGTGAGGGAGGGAACGAGAACGGGACATTTTTCATCCACACTCCAACCACTGCGGACTAGAGATTTGCTCTTATTGGAAGGATGGGGCAGATCGGGACCGGTGGCCATTTGCTGAATCTGGGAATTTCACATTCGTCAAATTACCCTTTTCGATTAAAACCATGTCTACAATGTGCAGTCTCTATAGGATAAGGGAGGAGACTGCTGGGTACAGTATGTTCTACATACGCTGCCAGTTTGGCAAACCTCAAACAAAGCCGCAGGCCGCATCTTAAATTAACCAGTGGCGAATAAGACTGTGCCACCACATTGTAGTGTTGTCGAGGAAAAGCAGCCTCTATCTTGTTACGCTGCAGAATCCCAATCAGCAAGGTTTGACCTAACATGCCAAGCGCTGAGCCCAACAGATGAGCTCTCTCCTCCACTCTCGCACATTACAACTCCCCCAGAGATCAGCCTATTGTTGTGCCGCCTGCACAAGCAAATTGTGTATGAATATTAAACACTTTCATCAGAGCGGGGGGATATTAAAAGTTCAGTGTCTCCTTGTCTTTTCCTCAGTATCAGGTCATCGTTAAAAAGATTAGCTCCCATCCAGCCGCCGTATTGTTTTTGTGGCCTGAGTTAATGCGCTCACCAGACGAAGACACCAGCCACTCCAGCATCAATAGACCTCACGCACGTCCAGGAGCCAGGCAGGACAGAGGGGGTCGCCAGATCAAGACACGGTGACAAGTCGTCACCTTTTTCGTGTCGGACATTTTTGAAATGCCAGCGGAAGCCAAACAAAACGCACCCCCATTTGCGTTAATGGGGTTTTTGATTTCGAAAGCGCGGGGAGAGACCCGTGACCTTGCCTTGTTTACTGACCGCACGGAGTAACCACAGGCCAATTACCTTTATTAACGGAGTGTAGTGGAAACAAAATGGAATCAGACAATTAAGCAATAATGAAGTCAATAATTAGTTCCTCCTTTCAAATTTGGACAATGTCATTTTCCTCAATTAAGTAAATCGGTGAAGCAATAAATTAGTTCTATTTTTTTCCACCCCTCCATAATGATCATCAATAAAAAGGGTCAAGAAATCAATCAATCAAACATCAGGCACCCAGGGCTTCAAATGCATCACATAAATAAATAAATGAATGGATAAATAGCTGAATAAAATTGCATCATGCATGCAAGGGATCCCATTACAACCTGTTTATAAAAGTCATTCTTCAAACCAGGCAAAGTTTCTTGGGGCAAACTAAAGATCAGTTTGAAGATAACCACACCCCCCTCTCCTCTCCTGTGAACCTTTTCTGCTTGGATAAGTTGATCGACTATCTTTACTTGCTTAGTAACACTATAATCACACAGACAGCACGAAATTACTTTATGTCGATGAATAAATAAGATATTCGTTTAATTTAGGCATTATGAACTATGTATAGATGTGTTCTGTTCTGTTCATATTCTGCAATCTACTGTAATGTGTGATGTCTAATAGTCAAAGTCAAAGTCAAGCTCAGGATCCACTGTGTACACTTAGTGCAAGGAGACACTCTACAACATAAAGAAAAGTGTGAATAAAGAGGTATAAATTGGAGTATCTACAATAGCAGTGAAATGACTAGCATGCCTCGCTTACTGCAGTTAAACGAGAATAATTTAAGCTCACGAATGATGTTCCATTCATGAAAATCATGGAAACCTGGAATATGTTACCATTTTTTCAACCTACATTGAGAAAACCAAGTTCAAATTCAGGTGTTTCATTATCCCAATTTTGACTCAGCCAGCCTATGTCGGGCTTCAGATTTTGACAGATGATTTACAGAAGAGACTGGTCAGGCTTGAAGACCCCTGCTCCGTCAACCATGATTGAAGTGAACAAATCATTGTCTACTCCTTATCGAGCTGTCGGGAGAGTTGGAGAAGGGTCACACAGCCCAAGCAGGGAGAACCAGTGGTTTGGATTTGATAAGTCTTAGTGTGTGTCTCCCCCTGCTGTTTTAGGGAAAACACAACACATTGCTTTGAAAATTCTCCATCAAAAACCTCCTAAATGTTTCATTACAGTTTTCCTCCGTTGGTTTGGCTCATTTCTTGAAACCGAAATGACATTCTCAAAACAACATGGACAAATGTCCAAACCACCCTGCAATGGTTCACAACAGAATGGCATTTCTCACTGATTTCATCAAATTGCAAAAGTCTTAGTATATGTCTCAAGTGTTTCAATGCATCTTTGCAAATGGTTTCGTACAAGTAGCCCACAGTTCGCACAATTACCCCACATTTAGCACTTTTTCCAAATAAATAGATCTTGCTGATCTAAACTGATGAGTTGATTCTCAGTCTAATGGTAGTTCTCTCCAAAACATGTGAACATGATTTCATTCTGTAAGTCGTCATGTGCAGGATAGTTCAGTTGTCAATATAAGTAAAGAACATATTACCATGAACACCATATATGAATCTTAAAACATTTCTTACATTCATGCCAGTAATTGACAGTGAAATTAGAACTTGTCCAATGAAGGAGGAGGACAGGTGCTGTCTATGATTGTGAAGGCTGCCAAACGTATATATAGAGCCAGGGCCAGTACCATTTACAGTTTAAACATGGGAGTACCTTGCCATGTAAATGAACAGCTTCCTGCTCGAGGAAGAGGAAGAGGAGGAGAAATATGAAGAAGAGAAGGAGGAGTGAGGATCTGTGGTGGTGGATTAGGGGGACGAGGCCATGTTGTCCTGTAAATTCGGGCCACAATTATATGGTTGTCAACCATTGCCTCACAATGGCAGAGGCAGGGAGTGCAGCCTACTGTGCCTCAATCAACAGTCTCCTCCATCATCTAAACCTCTCACAGGGAAAACAGGGATGTACCCTGTCAATGGTGGAACTATTGTATAGGAGACATTACCATACACAGTTGGTGTGTGTGTGTGTGTGTGTGTGTGTGTGTGTGTGTGTGTGTGTTTGTGTGTGTGTGTTTGTATGTGTGTTTGTTTGGGTGTGTAGGCCTACAGTACTGTAATAGCTTAGCTCGATGTGAAGTAACAGTATGATACTATGAAAATAACAAACATAAATTGGAATATTGATACAATTTAGAGTCGTGTTCCAGTTAATGGCACGTGACGCATTACAATTATACGTAAAACAGAAATACAGTTACATTGGTAACTCATTCTGTAACAAATACATGAGGCAGACATTACAAATTGTGAAACAGTGTTGTCCTTTGACTTCTATGTCTAGGATTGGATGACAGTCTCATATAGGTGGCAGAGGAAAACCTCTCAATGAACAAGAACAAGAGATCTGTAACATGGTGACTGCAAATATTGCTCCCACATTGAGATCCATGATGCAATCCTTCAAGACAATGCCATATTCCAAAATGTCAACTCTATCAACATCTCCACAAATGACCCGGAATCACCTCACATCCTCATGTTTGTCGATGCGGTTGGTTTCAACATTGGCGTGCGGGTAACAGTGGGTGTCCCAGGCCAGCGCGGGGCAGTTTAACAACGTGTGCTGCAATATCTGAGAATGTTGTGGCCACACACATCCCCAGTTCAGGGCCATACAACACACAAAAGCTCCTCATTTTCTTGAACCATCTTTATAGTGACAGGGTCCCAGAAAATGAGAGAGGTCTCGAAGGGCCTCACCTACCACACTATGTGATCGTGTGGGTCAATGTGAATTTACAACGTGGCTCATCAGGGCCTCGTTCACTGACTATCCAAGGATGCTCCTGGAGCTTCTACCACCATACACTCCTCTCCTCAATCAGATTGAGAAGATTTTTTCCACTTGGAGGTGGAGAGTGAATGAATATTGGGCTCAAGAACAGAGTCCCCTGCTCCATGCAATGGATGCTGCGTGTGAGGGCACTGTATACACTGCATACATTTTCTTTTTATGTACTCTAGTGTCTGGAAGTTACTTTATGTGTGTGAATACAATGGTTATAATTTCCTTGGCAGTATGACTGTAGTGTGTGTGATGTCAAACTTTGGAGGCTGCTCTTCTACATATTTGTATTCTGTTAGCTAGACCTCTGCCATACTGACAAAACATCTAAGCTTTTTGACTTGCAGTGCTCACACAATGCCAAAGTGAAAATTCATATTGGGAGCACTGACTATTTATATGACTATTTATATCTTTACTTGGGAAAGGAATCAAGTTGTGAAGCATGTATGAACAGTTTTGAGAGAGATATGAGCTTTTGCCAGTGAGTTGAAACGTTGTGCAGAACTGCATGTCTGTTTGGCAAAATTACCTTATAGTTTTAAGAATGTAATTTCGGTTTCAAGAAATGAGCCAAACCAACGGAGAAAAACTGTAATAAAGGAAGGGCGGAAGGTTCGGGTTTCTGACTTTGAGATTAATTGTTCATCTTGGTTCTTGGTTCCTCTCAAGTTTTATTCCACATTCTCTTAGGAAGCCTCTAAAGCTCTATGCATTGAAATCAGAATCAAACTGAAATGAAGTGAAATTAGACAGACATAGTTAATATCACCTGTGTGTGATTTCATATCCTACAACTGACATTTCTTTAAAACATTAGAGCCTGTGTAGGCCATCCATTAGGTCAGGGGTCACCTTTTTATAACTGAGAGCTACTTCTCGTGTACTGAGCCATATGAAGGGCTACCAGTTTGATACACTAGAACAGAGTTTACCTAGGCTAATCTAAATGTTACATATAATAAACATGTTTAACTTTTTTAGAAAATTTGTCATTTTCAAATCTGTATAAATGCAAATGTGATTTAAGAAGAAGAGCAACAGGACATTAGATTTTAGACGCTGCTCACTGGTGAGTTGTGCTATTTTCAGTTACCCATGTGTTCCATGTGGGCAACAGGTTGGTGACCCCTGCTTTAGGTTTTGGGTTTAATTCCGCCAAGTGTGTGGTGTCCTGTAAATGGTGGGAACATCAGGTGACTTGAGAGATCCATAGATTAGATGACTACAGATGAAGTCCCAATAATCAGCACTTTGGTGATCTCCAGTTTCGACTTTTTTTTTCATCTCTTCATTTATTTCATGTGCTGTGCCAGTGTCTCAGGTTCTTCCTGGAGCTATAAAGTTTCCAGCGTTTGTGCTTGGCCCTTTACTTCCAGTGAAGGGCTTAATCTTAATGCTCCAGCAAACCAAGACATATGTATATACGTGTGTGTTATAGCATAGTATATAATATTGCAACCTGAACAGAGGTTTGATTACTGAATACTAAGTATTTAGAAAGCACAGTTAACTCCATTTTCCTGTCAGATAGATATGGGTAAAAGCAGCATAACCAACTGAATGAAGCTATATACAATATAATATTATAATATAAAAAACTGTATACTACATAAAGAGTACAAAAAAAAATAGAAATGTGTATGTGTATGTAGATATACATAGATAGATAGATAGATAGATAGATAGATAGATAGATAGATAGATAGATAGATAGATAGATAGATAATCTCTTCATGCTTAACATTTTTAATCATTACATTACTACATTAGCATACGAATAAAGTACTACTAGGACTTGAATCTGGTGGGACTTTTATTTTGCTTCCCATTCAGATTGCCAGTGCAGTGTCTGACCAAAGCCGTGGAGAGACTGACTAAGTCTGACCAAGA
>JBBMFX010000037.1:14053170-14082238 GCA_037832545.1 Rhabdalestes septentrionalis | reverse complement strand
GCAGCACCCAGGGGCAGTGAGTGGTGAAGGTACTTCAGTGTTGGCACGAGGTGTCCTGGGACAGCTGCACCAGTAGCTGTCAGAAGTAACGCTAATATGACTACATTTGAGTTAAGGTGCCACAAAATGGACATAGGATGCGTTGTGAGGTAGAACAATGGTAAAGCCTCTGTTTCTAAGATAAGAAAACTGCTTGAAGGAATCGTTAATTGCAAATGATCAAATTTCCCCCCTTTCAGTCAATTAGCGAAGACGTATTTGATGTCTGATGTTCCTTAATTTTGGCCTGGAGCTACAAGGCTATTATACATTTTAGGTGACTTTGACTTCCATTACTTGTTGGGTTCATTAGGCTCGGAGCTCCAGTGCTAAACTTCAGACATATTTGGGGTAAGGAGGGAACTTGAGTAATTGAGAAATTGAACTGTTCCTTTTAATTATGTTTGGGTTGATGTGACAGGATTGTAACTTGCTGTCTTGACTGTAAAGCAATTATTTAGGCTGACAAACTCCGTGACCATGTTTCCTGTAGTCTTCTCTCTGGGTGCCCTTTGATCTGTGGAGAGCTGATTTGAAAGGAGCTGCTTCTGTATATGAGAGCACACTTTCTCTGGTTCTTAGCTACAATTACAAGGCACAAGCATATTCAGCTTTCCAGGAGATCTGGGAGGGGAAATAAAGCAGCATGTGTGAATTTTCTGCACCAACTTGCCATCTACGCGGAATGGATTAGCTATCTGACTGACCCAAATACTTCAGCAGTTGGTTAAATGAAAGCCAAATGGTATGTTAAAGTAGCTGGAGATGGGGTTTTATCTGTGGATCTGATATACCTTGGTACTCCAACATGCTGCTCCTTCATGCCATGTATGACGTACTGTAAGAAAACCATCAAAGTCGGTTCTGCCCATTATTTATATAGATGTATGTTAGCTATTACATTTTAACTGGAAAACCTTTATCACCACTTTACAATTCATTCTTTGTGTTTCTGTCCGGCCTGGCATACAAATGATGTGAATTCTAGCTTATCTGGCTGCTTTGGTTACTTGAATTTAATGTAATATGTAATTAAAGTAATGGGAACAGGATGTTGTCATGTGATTTGGCTCTGGCAACAGTAGACGTGTGCTGTACATTTACTGTTTCAGGCCAGGATGTCTTACAGTGAGGTGGCAAGCTTCAGTAGTGGGATGCTCACACACACACACTGCACACGTCAGTGATTTAAAGTTGTAGCACAATGGATTTAAAGGGGAATTATTATAGCTCTTTTTTTTTTAAACAGGTTATAATCAGTCAATGCGCTACACAAAACTTCTGTTCATGAAGTTCTTTGCAAAAAATCACTCTCACACAAATAGATCTCACCAGCTCTATTCTTGACAGATTCAGGCCCATGAGTTGTTTAAGGGCTCTGTCACTTACGCAAATAAGCTGTTGCTGGCCACACCCCACCTATCCTATGCTAACGCTGCACGTTTAACACACGTTAAAATGACAGAAAACAGAGGCGCTATCCAGCCCTGTATGTTGGACCCCGATTTGGACTCGGAGCAAACTCAACACAACCCTTAGTGACTTGCCTAAGGTGTGTATAGTGCGCGTCGGAAAACCAGCAGAAAAAATGGCAGATCTTCAACTAATCTAGTGGGTGGGGGCTCCACAGGTGAGGGGCGATTCTTTGCAAATTTCCTCATCCTGATGTCAGGATAAGGGAGCCGTCCAAATGGCTCATAAGCATATGATCCATGAGACCAAAATCTTTTACGGATGGATATTTTGTCTGTTTTTGTTTGTTTTTTCATGCTTGGAGTGTTTATAGGAGCAGTAGAGACCCAAATGGAAACACAGAAGGATGCAAAATAGAGTTTTGCATAATATGTCCCCTTTAAGCTTAGAATGAATCCTGAGATTCATTCAGGCTGCTGGGAGTAGTAGGATGAACTTTGGCACAAATACTGACCTTATCACTGATCTTATTGGGTATCAGCCAGATGTGACACAATTTCACATACATTCTATACCCAGTCATGATTATTGTAGAACATTATGCCTTACTATTGAATTATTTATCGTTGTTGTTGTTGATGTTGTTATCATGACATAGCTAATCTTGGAAAACTATCTTTATGCCTGATTTTAGAACTAACATGATATAAATTAAAATTATTTGATTTTAAGTTTATTGTATTACTCCATAGCTAATTTTATTAAAGAACTTACATTATGCTTTATATGCCTGAAGTTTTGTTAATGTGTTGCAAAATGTAGTGTGTGTGTGTGTGTGTACATACTCATTACATACTCATTGTACATTTTAAATGGTTAAATGTTCATTACCCCCAGTATACTTTTCATATCAAATGTTCTTTCCTGCTTGCTCTATTTCTTGGCTGTTAGTGAGGTCGTCTTGTGCTGCAGTTTATCATGTTTAAGTGGCAGCTCATGGCCGCTGCAGCCATGATGCATGGGGGGTTTGTCTTCAAAACACAAAAAATGGAAAGGCAGATTGCATGAGCAAGCCTGTATAGTAACTGATTCAGAATAGTTCCAGCTAAAGGTGCTTCCACATCCAATCTTTCCAGACACCTGAAGGACCAGTACACTGACATTATCACCGAAGCGTTTAACAAGGTGTCTCATTATACCGTGGTCCTGATAAATGTTTATTACACTGTTCTTGAGGGATAATTACAGCTGTGGTAACCTGAAGGTACCGTTAAACACCGAATAGTGGCACATATGAATAGCGAGATGTGTTATTAAAAGTTTGGTTATTAAATGTATTGAAAACAGTAGCAGAAATTCAGTTTTTCTGTCATTTCACTGTCTGCACTGCTTGAACATGAATCCCCATTTAGTTTGGACACATACTTGATGTATTTTAGGTACTGCATTTGTTGTGTGTAAAGTTCATTATATTTGTGTGTTAGTTTATGTTTTTGCAGGGTTGATTTTGAAATGATAGATTATGGTCAGAAGAAACTTGTGGGAGGAGAGTTTAATAAAGTACAAACCGTTGAAAAAATTAATAGAAGGGAGTAATTCATTTCAAATTCAGGCTACTCATTATAATGTGTATGAGAGAGAGATATATGCTGTGTACATTAAAAACTGGAATAGAGCAGAAATCTAATGGCCAGTACCTGCAGTTCAGAAGTTAGTCTTGAGGACATTCCACTTTTTTTTCAAAATGTTACATTTTTTAAAATTAAACTGTTCTATTTCAGTTACCTCCTTTTTTGTTTTTCTTTGTTTAAGAATGCTGATTTTAGTGTCCAATTCACAGCTCTTTACTTATGACCTGGAAGAATGGGTGTGATTTTAGAAAGTTACTGTACATGTAGTTGTACTCCAGACTACCAGATATTGTAAAGAAACATTTTTCTCTGTCATGATTACGCAGTTCCAGCTATGTGTGTCAATTCTGCCCCATCCTGATGACCATTCTGCCTCCAAAATGCTCTTGTCTGCTGCTGCGGGTTAGGAGTTAACAGAAATCTTTTTTTTTTTTTAATTATTTTTTTGGGGGGGCGTTGTTATTTTAGCATATCCATTATATTGTTTAGAATGGTGACCCTGTCTAAAGCCTAATTTTGAGCATCTGCCTAAACAGTGGCAGTTCATGGTTCATTCACCCAGGAAGTTCCTGGTTTCCTGGACTGTCAGAAGTTAGAACCAGGAATTGGTTGATTTTGATCAGATTTTGTTGATACTAGTTCCATTCTGCTTATCTATCTGTGTTATTTTTGAGTTGCATCAGTGATTTCTGATTTAGTTTCTATATGCGGAAAAGAAACAGGCATTTATCTCACTTTTCTAATAACCTGATGGAAAGGTTTGGCTCCCTGTTCCTAGATAAACTCAGTCTTGCTCAGTGAGCATGGGATAAAGAGCCGGGACCCACTGACCTGCTTTTCTCCACATTACGCCACACTGTAACACTGCCAGCAGCACTGTCCTTGAGCCGTCTCCGAGACCGAGAGCGCGAGTGACGAGCAAGGAGCAGCTCGCATGAGATTTTCAGACTCCGAGTGATGAAAAGAAAATGAGGAATGTGTGTTCGCACTGGTGACTGATTTGTAATTCATTTTTTTCACTCTTGTGCGGTTCGTAATTCTGTGCTTTATTTTTAGTGTCAAAGCTGTGGGTGTACTTGAGAGCGTACTGAGCATGTTTTTAAATGTGTGTGCGTTCATTTTTATTAGCTTTGGTATTTATCAGTGTAAATGGTGAAATTGGCCGTTTGTATTATAAATGGATGTTTCTGAGTGTCATGCAGAGCATTAAACGGGACAGAGTGTACACTCTCACTCTTTTTGGAAGGATTCACACAGGATTCTGGAGTGTTTCTCTGAGAAATTGTGCCCATTCATGCTGTAGAGCATTTATGAGGTCAGGCACTGATGTTGGATGAGAAGGCCTCGCTCACAATCTCCGTTCCAGTTCATCCCAAAGGTGCTGGATGGGGTTGAGGTCAGAGCTCTGTGCAGCCAGTCCAGTTTATTCACTCGTAACTCATCCAGCCACGTCTTTATGGAGCTCGCTTTGTGCACTGGGACACAGTCATGCTGGAATAGAAAAGGTTCCTCAAACTGTGTCGACATATTTGGAAGCATTTAATTTGCCCTTCACTGGGAGTCACCTGGATTCAGTAAATAAGAGGTGTGTCCCAATATTTTTGTTCATAATGTGTAAGTGCTGCTGTGTTATGTCAACATGAAGCTATAGAACATCAGTACTTCTAAATACACAGAAATTTTCATCAATGTTAGTGTAGAAAGTCTTTTTGTATCTTGGGCATGTATTTAGTACTAACCGTTTTCAGTGTTTCTGGAAGGTTTATTTTGACCTATACCAAATTTTATGTTGTTTTGTCTCTGTGTGACTACAGGTGTAGCATAAGCAGTTTCCTCCGAGATCAATACTATTTTCAGATTCTGATTCTGAAATAAGTTCACTAAATTCACGGTGGATGGATCTGTGAGTGCTTGAATGCTGAGGAGTACTTTTGCAATTTTCCCTCAGGCATACTGGAAAAGGTAATGCCACCTGAGATATATACACTGCTACATATATTTTAGCCTGCAGTCTGTTGTGCAGACCTGAGGATTCAGTGCTCTAGAGCCAGAATCTTCTGGTAATGTTGAGGTGCTTTATTTTATAAGCTTATCTCCTGATTACCAGCAGACAACAAACAGTATAGTGAAGAATAGAGAATAGGAACATATAGTACAGTACAGTAAACACCCGAAAATCCCCAACTCATTTTTGTTTTTATCCTGGGAGTAATGGCTGATTGTGTGTCTTTAACATTTCTGGATGTGGTCGTGTTTAATTTTTCTATAAATGAACTAACACGAACATTACCAAACAAAAACAGATGGTGTTTGGTGTCAGATGGTACTCTCGGTTAGAAGCAAGGATATTTTTCTTCATGTGTGATTTCCTCTTGTGTAAAGATGTGTTTAAATCATGATTATTGTTCAGTAACAACAAATGTTGATGTAGCACAATCACTACAGGTTATCTTGATGGTACTTTGCTCACAAATTACATTTGCCCTTATGAAGTGAACCCAGTGGTTTCTAATGGTGTTAATTAAACGTTGTACTCAAGTGTAAGTGTCAGCATCAAGTGGACCAGTTCAAACAAAGTTGAGGCCAGTTGTGGTCAGTTTATCTGGTCTTTGTTCAGTTTCTGTCTGTAATGTGGCACCATTAATCCAATTCTCAAGCATTACTCAATGATATGGGTCCTAAATCCATCTCTGATATGTTTGAAGTATATATTCCTGATCAGCCTCCTAGATCTGCAGGAGCTGCTCAGCTAGAGGTGAGAAGATCTGAAACAGAACCTGGTGAAATGGCATTTAATCCCTATGCAGTCAGGTGCTGGAACATACTGCCATTCAGTATTAGATCTGCACCAACCGTAGCTTTAAAGGTTGCTTAAAAACTGCACTTTTCTTCCCTGCCTTCTTTTAAACATTTGCCTCCCAATCAAATTTAAGCCAGTCTTAAGAGAAATAAATTAAATTGAATTCGTTTGTGACAAGTATGACAAGTATGATGAGATTTAATGTGCATCTTTTCATATGAAAGGATAAATAACAGTAACAATTTAAAGGAAAATTATAGACAGTGCAAATGGTATGTAGAGTGGCCCAGATAGTACAAGTTGCATCACAAGTGTATTGTATTATATTTTACAAGCAACATGCAATATATAAGATATAAATTATGCAACTAATACATTATGCATCTGACACAGCCTCGTTTAGGGCCACCTAAAACTCAAGCTATGTATTGGTGTGTATGTATGTTTGTATGTATGTATGAATGTGTATCATACTTGTGGGACCCATCAGGTGCCGCATTATAACCTGTTTATCTCACCTTTTTTCTAAACAAATCTGCACAGGCTGCACACACTGCCTCATGTCACAGCTGTTTGTGTGCGTGTGTGTGTGCGTGTGTGTGCGTGTGTGTGTGTGTGCGTGTGTGTGCGTGTGTGTGCGTGTGTGTGCGTGTGTGTGCGTGTGTGTGCGTGTGTGTGTGTGTGTGTGTGTGTGTGTGTGTGTGTGAGAGAGAGAGAGAGCTGACATCATGTGTCACTCACAGGATGTGATGTCACTTCTGCCACCCACTCTGATCGCTTCACGCTCTCTTATGGTTGCTAGGCAACCCAGGAGTCACATTGTCCCAAGGATTAGTGAAGTGTAATATTATCTGGGGAGGAGGGCTGTGTGTGTTCACAGCAGATGTCCTGTTTTCTGAGTCACAACCTAAACAGCCCCATTTAACTGGACCAAGCAGATGCGTGTGTGTGTGTGTGTCGTGGTAAAAAAAACAACAATCTTGTAGTAGGACAGTGTCTCCCACACGTACACTTTACCTGGATGGGCCATCCAGGTATATCAATGGCCACCAGTGAATTCTTTCAGTCTGTCCATCCATATGTCTGTCCAGGTATCCATCTATCTCTCCATCTATAAGTTTATAACCATGTCTGTTCTGATACCTAGAGGAAAGTCTCGCACCGCTCTGCCTTTCTCATACCTGTCCTGTTCATTCTCTTATTGTGGGAGGTGTCTACTACCAATCGCTTGTGCTCCTTAGAGAAACAGAGAGAGAGAATGAGATTGAATAGCGAGAGAGAGAGACATTCTCCTGTATTACGTTAGATGATGGTGGATATTTTCAAAGGCATGGACCTTCTCCTTATTGTGCAATTGTTCACTGGCCTTGGTGCTTCGAATTCTATGAAAGAAAGTGACAACTCTGCTGCGCTGGTAGCTACAAGACTCCAGAGTGCACTCGGCACACATAACTGGACCGTTGCGCAACATGCAGCAAAGTTGTCCTGGCTAAATATAAGAAAGATTATAATTAGTTTTCTCTTCAGGGTATGGCAGTAAGAAAGACATAGACCTACTTGAGCTAGAATGTACATTTTTCTCTGCACTTACTCAGCAGATATGAGTGTTCAGATACATTTTAAGAGACTATGACATTGGGATAAATGATGGCCAGTCCAAAAAAATTTATTCCAATTAGACATATGGCAAAAAACTTCCTGAAATGGCAGTTTGTTTTGTACAACACAATACAGTGTATTAAAACAGCGATGTATCAATATTTATGAATCGGTTGCACCATTGACAGCATCCGAAATATGGCAAACCTGCTGTTAGGGTTTCGCTCATGTTTAGCGGAAGAAAATGCTGCGCTTTCCTTTCTGCTCATCATTCATTAGGTTGTTGTGTGTGTACGTGAATGCCGTTACTGATGTAAAGACCTATGTTATCTTTCTCAGCTTTCTGAGCCGTGGTTTTGTTTGTGGTTGCATTGAGTTGTTGGTTTGTAGTAGACATGGGACGATAACCGGTTTCAAGGTATACCGCGGTTTTAAAACGGGTATTGGTGCACAGGCCAGAATACCTGAAAAAAACATTCAGATTGTGTGTATAAGGTGTATATTAATTTAGAGGGGGTAGGGATATATTAAGGTATATATTAATTTAGAGGGGTAGGGATACCAGAAAATGCATCCAAAAAAAAGAGAGTAACGCATAAAATATGCTGATAAAACTGAACCAGTCACCAGTAAAATGTGTGTGGTGTTGACATTAAATTAGATTCAGACAAGCATTGCATCTCTAATGCTTCAAAAATTTGTGAAAATCATGAATTAGCTGTCATTTGAGTTGATGTGTATGGAATCATAATGCTGGCTTAACATTATGATGACTGTCAGCCTTTGTTGATGAACCTAATTCCAAATCTTATCCCAAGTGTGTCTTTTTCTTGAGCACCCAGATATTAGGTAATGGCGGCTTGGAATCACTGGCGAGGGGATAGTAATAAAAGATGTTGCCTTGAGTAGGGGGGATGAAAAATACCTTACAATGGCAGACTCCTTTTTCCATAGCAACTTACATCTGAGGGTTGAAAATGCATGTGAGTATTCTGATCGCACCAGCAGTAGTTTATTACTAGAACATATTGGTCTTTCTCTGGTGTGGAGCGAGAGCTGAAAGAATCACTGGGTGTGGAAGTTGAAACACGATTAAGCCTCAGGCGTACTTTTACAGCTGGAGGTTGGTCTATTGTGTGACGTATGTTTATGTACTGTTACTCTAATATGGCTGCACAATATGTCATTTATTAGTCTTTATTGCAAAATTGGGTCTGCAAATATTATTCAAGAATTGTGAAGTAGACAAACCACCCTCCGATCAAGCACTGGACGTTTGACTTGACCAGTCGGGTGTTTGAATGGATTCACATGATCCAGTATTTCGTCCGCATAGTGCAGGCCTTAATAGAAGATAGAAAGAAAAAAAAAAGAAGTTTCTGTAGCAAATATTGAATTCATATTACACAACGTTCATTTGTCACATTCACTGTTTTATTCAAAACAGCTTACAATATGAGGAAACACTCAAGTTTAAGGACAGTGTGAGAACTACAGGTGTGTTCTAAGAACTAAAATCTCTATGTGAGAGTAGTGCAAAAGGAGTAGTTGGCAGAGGGGGTGCTCTCTGAATGGATTAGACTTCAGGAGGTTTTTGTATCCACTTGTCATGTGAACAGCACACGTTTGTTTCTGCATTTAACCCGTCCACCAAGTGAAACAGTGGCCGGCCGTGTTTGGAGACGATATCTTCTACAAGGTTACCTCAATGGTGCCAGTGTGTCCTGGGATTTGACCATGAGCTTCTGATCACAGGGTCAACTTGCTAACCACCAGACCACCAGCTGCCCCATTTATTCTGACAATGGCAGGTTTAGAGTTTCAGACCATTCTTATCTTTGGTGGTGATATTAAATCCAGTGCTTTTTGCAGTACTGGGTACTAGGCAGTCCAGTCAGCTTTTAGGTTAATACTTTGTGTGATGGATTCGATACTGTTTGTAGATCTGTTTTTGAACCTAGTGAAGAAAATCAATTAAAAAACCTGTCATTTGTAAGCACCATGTTTGTGATCATGGTCACTGAAGAAGAAGTAGCATCGCTTTCTCATGTCACTCGGAGTAGCTGCATAAAAATTGAAGTTATAATGAAGTGGCAAGGCTCACAACAAATAGCCACAAAAACAGCCACCGAACAACCCGGTGCTGTGTAGTTTAGGAGCTGACCTCTCTCAGCTTGCAGCCCTAGCTAAATACAGCCACTGGAAACTCTTCAGGTTACTTGTGGTTTAAACCTACCTTATGGACATGTTTAGTTCACCATGGGTGCATATAAGCTTTAAGGAGAGTTATCTGAGGCAAAAATATCTGACCGTGAGACTCCAGTAGTAACACTCTGCCTGCTTATTCCGGGTGATGGTGAAGTAAAGGAAACTATCAAATCTCTCACCCTTTTTATATTATGACATGCTTAACTTTCCAGGTTAATTAGATTTCTGCTGAAAGGGTTTAAAGAAGAAAAAGAATTTCCTACAGATATTGGTGAACAGATGCACCATAAAATCTGAGAACTGAGACATTTTTTGTCTTTTTATGAATATGAGATTTAATTTCTCCTCTTGTGTTTGTTTCCTCAGAAAAATTGTGATTAAGTTTGGGAAGAAAAAGAAGCGCAAGACTGAGTCTTCGGATGAACTCTCTGATGATGAGCCTCCACCCCGACGATCATCCAGAGACGACGATTCGGTGAGCAGATCTGTCTTTGTCTCACTGTAGTAGAGAGAAAGATGGAGGCAACAAAGCAGGCACACGTGCACACGCACACACACACACACACACACCCCCACACACACACACACACACACACACACACACACACACACACACACATACATATAAACACATGCACAAAGACAGACAAGGAGGGTGAGACAGATAGAGATTCAGCCAGCCAGACTGACAGAGTAACAGAGAGGGAGACAGGCAGACACCGAGAAAGACAGGCAGAGGGAGAGCCAGCCAGTCAGCCAGACTGACAGTGAGACAAACAAACAGACAGACAGAGAGAAAGACAGACAGATGGAGACGTAAAGAAACTGAGACTCTGTGGTGCGCTAAAGGATTGGGGCTGATGTGTCCCCCACCCCTCCTCCACCCCGAGCTCTTTCCCCAGATATAATTATCCTCGTTAAAAGCCCCGTGTGTTAATTAAGGCAGCGTGCTGGTGATGACTCAGTTAGCCTGTCAAAACTAGAGAGATGGCCATTTGGCAATGAAGCATTCTGGGAAACATTGTGGCGTGGTGGTGACAGTGTTGTTCTTTAATTGGTCATCCTGAGACATTCTCATCATCTCCTTCTTCATTAGCTCTAACTCTCTGACATTTAGGTCATGATATATTTGGGTACACGTGTGCAGCCACACACACACACACACACACACACACACACACGTTCACTCTTGCTCAGATATTTGCTCACATATGTACACTTGCTCAGCAGCTTGTTGTGACATAAATATACATACAACCCCCCCACACACACACATACACACACGCGCACACTGATGGTGTGATGTTTTCCATGTTGTTTCTGTATGTAGAAGCGTCGTTCGAATAGGCAGGTAAAGAGAAAGAGATACGCTGAGGAGCAAGACTCTCGAGTGTCTGATGATGAGATGAAGGTCATTGTTAAAGCCAAGAAGATCAATGAGCCTGCGGTACAGTTGTTTGTGGTAAGAAAACACTCAACACATGAACAGTCTTTCTTTTTTGAATACAGGCAGAGGTTCTTTACTTTGGATAACACCAGTAATATTCTCATTTGATCGCTTAAAACCACCCCTGTGACTGAAAACACAAAACGATGCACAAAACTTGGTTGCATTTAATGTTCAGTGATTCTGTGAAACTTACACCACAATTCATTTGAATAAATATATACGTCCTTCTGGCTAACTTTTAGGATTTGTCCTCCTAAAAATACCACATTTTAGAGAATTTATTTCCATCATAAGACCAGTTGCAAGGGTATACATTTTAGATTATTGTATTGTAATGTATTGAGTATTGAGGAAAATCATAAATGTGCATTTATACTTGCATACTCTAAAAAAGAGAAAGTCTTTGAGAGTGATGTTAAGAGAGGGCATGTGTGACACTATCAAAAGTACCTGTGTGTACTTCTACTATTATGACCAGTCATTAAAAAAAGCATAATCTGTTGAAATAAAGTTAATCAATAAATACCTTTAGGGTATTTTTTTATATTTTGATGGTTTGTTCCCAGGAGAACCCCAGTGAGGAGGATGCAGCTGTTGTGGACAAGATTATGGCCTCTCGTGTAGTGAAGAATGAGGTAACATCTCACCTAGAGCCTTTATTTTTTTGTTTTTATGTTTGTAGCTATACACACTAACTTTTTTTTGCTATTACAGTGCTTCCTAAACGGAATGTGTGGGAAAATATGAGTGAATGTAATGTAATTGTATCAAATGTGCTCTACAGGTGTCCCCAGGCGTCATGGTCGAAGGGGAGGAGTTTTTTGTGAAATACAAAAACTAGTAAGTCGTGTGTGTGCGTGTGTGTGCGTGTGCGTGTGCGTGTGCGTGTGCGTGTGCGTGTGCGTGCGCGTGCGCGTGCGCGTGGGCGTGCGCGTGTGCGCGTGCGCGTTTGTTTCCATTATTTTTCAATGGTAGTGCTTTTTTTCTGTTTGGCGCTCCAGCAAAATGATGGTGAGGAAAAACATCTGTGGAAGACACCCTGCCTCAGATACTTGTTTGGATGTTCTGGAGCCCACCAAGTGATTCCTAATTAAAACAAATTCAGCCTGTTAGTATATGATGTTAATGTTGTTTGAGCTGCATTTATTAGGCATACAAAGAAAAACCTCGAGTAAGGCTAATGAAAAAGTCAGGATTAGAAAGCTGTTGACTGTGAGTGGGCGTGTTTACGCAGGAGAATGCAAATCACTTTTTTATTGTTCGTCTGTAACTGTGTGTGTGTGTGTGTGTGTGTGTGCAGCTCTTATCTGCACTGCGAGTGGGCTACAGAGAAGCAGTTGGAGAAGGACAAGAGGATCCAGCAAAAAATCAAACGCTTCAAGATTAAACAGGCCCAAAGAGCACACTTCTTTGCTGATGTAAGTATGGATGTGTGTATGTGCATGTGTGTGTGTCCAGATATTTTTGTGATGTACCTATTCTTAGTTAGGGTGCATTATTTGACATATATTGGAGTAATTCACTAATGATGTAAATTGTTTGTGCATGATTGCATTACAGATGGAGGAGGATCCTTTTAATCCTGACTATGTGGAAGTGGATCGAGTCCTGGAAGTCTCCTACTGTGAGGACAAGGATACTGGCCAGGTAAAGTTGTTTTTTGTTTTGTTTTTTGTTTTGTTTTTTGGGGGGGGGTTGCAGTTTTAATGCTGATACGAATACTGAAACAAAAAAAAAGGTTACAATAAAGGAATCAGTCATTTAATGCCTGGATGCACCTTATACAGTAGAGTAGAGCATTGAATTCTGCAATGATCGTTTTCAATGTCAGAATTAATGATGCATAGTTGTGATCTTTATTTCTGCAAAGATATGCCTCTCAGTTTCACTTAATGTTATCAAACTGTGTTGATTTTTCATTCAGACTGGTTAAAATGGTGAAACTGGGGTGTGTACATCGCAAATATAGCTATAGTTATTATAGTTATTAGATGACAATATCTGAACCTGGATGTGTTTTCTACATTTTTGTTGTTTTGTTAGAGGCAAGTACAATAGAAAATCTTTTCTTAGGGAACTGTTTTGCTTTACAAGGGCTTCCGTATGTCTGTATCATGCATTTATGTAAAAAAATGTTCTAGGCCAAACTATCCACGAACGGTGTCAGGCGGCATATTACTAACCATCTCATGTATTGACATTGTGTCATTTGACTAGTGAACTTTAAAAACCTGAGACATCAAGTTCCCATCACCACTACTGTGAATAAATCTGACTCTGTTTCTCTGGAACGTGACATTTCATAGAATGACAGTGTGTACGACTTCACGATTGGAAACATTGGAGGAATGCCCCTTGTCCCTGCAGCTAGAAAAATGTAACAACCTGCATTCTTGGTTGAGAAGGCCTCATTTTTCATGAGTTCATGAGTTCAGAAGGCCCAATTCTGAAGCTTTTTTCCTGCCATAATTACCTTGG
This sequence comes from Rhabdalestes septentrionalis, assembly GCA_037832545.1. NCBI lineage: Eukaryota > Metazoa > Chordata > Actinopteri > Characiformes > Alestidae > Rhabdalestes > Rhabdalestes septentrionalis. The sequence goes on along the minus strand of JBBMFX010000037.1, from coordinate 14,068,620 downwards.
AGTATCAACATCTCCCTTCTCCTTTGTCTCAGAATAGCCTTTTATTTCTTCAGGGCTGTGGCGTGAAGTGAACTCGTGTTTTTGCTAGTTGCTATTCATGTGAACACATAATTCAGCAGGGTGGTAGTTCTATCTGTGCTGAGCCAGCACATGCTTTGAATTGCTTGGGCACTCGAGAACAAGGATTTGTTGGATTTATTTGCCTCTGACTAAAGATGTGTTTCTTGGAACGCAGTTGTTCAGGGGGAAAGAATTGTTTTGCATTTTTGTGTTTCGTGACTACGTTTTTGGTCAGGAATTTTTTATTAAGAGTCTGTGTCTGTGTGTCTGTGTGTCTGTGTGTCTGTGTGTCTGTGTGTCTGTGTGTCTGTGTGTCTGTGTGTCTGTGTGTCTGTGCACATTACAGCCGGTGGTGTATTACCTGGTGAAGTGGTGTTCGTTGCCGTATGAGGACAGTACATGGGAATTAAAGGAAGATGTGGATCAGACTAAGATTGAGGAGTTTGAGCAGCTGCAGGCAGTGAAATCAGACTCCAGGAAAATGGTGAGAACTGTCTTCCTCTTACTATAAATCAGATTTCATCTGTTTCTGCAATATTTCCTTATGTATTTGTAACTGTTCACAGAATTGCATCAGAACCAGAGCTAGATTTGACTCCTCTCTCCACCCCGCCCCCCCCTGCTCTCTCTCTGTTTCCCTCTCTTCTTTCCCCAGGAGCGCCCCCCTGCGAGTCACTGGAAGAAGCTTGAGCATTCAAGGGAGTATCGTAATGATAACAGTCTCAGGGATTACCAGCTGGAGGGGGTCAACTGGCTGCTCTTCAACTGGTACAACAGGTCAGTAGTGAATCTTATTTTCTTTCATTTTTCAAGAACCAAAAGTGGAAAAAATTAACCACCATATTTTTATGTATTTCCACATACAAACCTGCATTAGTGATGGTCTCTAAACCAGACAACCAGTGATTGTTGCACATGTGAGAATGGAGGTGTATTAAGGTTAAATGTGGTTGTAATGGTTAATCCCACCACCTTCTGTTATTTGGTGATGTAATCAAAAGTTTTGATTGCGGACTATGGGAAACCAAAAAAAAAAGTTTTTTTTTTTATTATTATACATTTGAATGGGATAGTAAAATTGAGTATGGCTTAATTTAACTGAAGACCTGATCTACTCAGATACAAAAGTTCAGCTTTTCATTTTAGATCAACTTCCGAGAATTAGATTATAACATTGGGTCTTCTCAAGAGTGTTTGCTTCTAGTGGTGTGACTTATGGTGTGTTTCAGCATTACTAATAAGTCCAGATTTTTGGTTTAAGCTCCTTTTTGGAAGGATCGTTAGCTGGTTTTGTGGGGAGCTGCTCTGAGTTTAGATTGGCAGATGGATAAGGGAAGCATTAGTTGTTTGAATTTTGCTGCAACTGGCATGCACACTGTTTAGCTTTGGAACAGGAACGCCACTACCAGTTTGTGCCAATATTGTTGGATAACATTTTTATGGTCCGTATATATGGATGGACAATGATTAAACTTGCATATTATACTTGTTAGAGTATGAATTTGGGAATAATTTTTGTTACTCCTAAGTGTTATTAAAATGGACAGTTGAATTACAGTTATACAATTGATTCTACAATTGATTCTACGTTTTTATATTCAATAGTATTACACAGTTTTTCGTTTATATTACTGCAAAATGAAAGTGTCCATGACTTTGTGGCTTTTGCTTTGTAACTAGAGTTTTTGAAGCTTTTAAAGAAATATATCACCATACTTGGACATTAACAGATACGCAGTTGGCTGCATCATATTCTGTCACATTGTCTTTATTCCCAAACCAATGTAAAGGGTTTTAAAACAATTATTTGTTGGTAATAAGCTGGAAATTTTCATTCCTAGTGTTCATTTAGGCAGGAACTCTGTGCTCATGCATCCTGAAGGTGCTTGAATTCTGAGCAGCAAATTTGGTGAAGTCAGATTGTTTCCCAAACGTTTGTTTGGGTTAATCTTTGTTTCTGCTCCACAGCCTGGATTATTTAGATGTTTGTGGCATTCAGATAGTCTACTGCCAGTGTGAGGGCACAGTCCAGTGTGTTTGTGTGCAAATGTACGAGGGATGAAAAATTAGAGAACCTGTATGTGTGACAGTGAGAGAGACAGAAGAGACAGAATCTGTGTGTGTGTGTGTGTGTGTGTGTGTGTGTGTGTCAGGGCAGTGCGAGGGAGAGGTTTTTCACACAAGGGGGATAGATGTGGATCCGGGCGCCAGATTGTTAAGTAGTGCGGAAGAGGAGCCAGTGGGCCGTGCAGCTGACGGCATGTCTGAGCCCACATGCCGGTCACACACACTCACTCACACACGCACACACACACACACACGCACACACTCCGTTCACATAGACACATACGTGTCTCGCTGCAGATTAGGCACAGACATAAACACCCATGCTGACATTATTCATCTCAGTAAAGCTGTCAAATGTGTTTTCTTGACACAAATTCACTGAATCCATTCAGAAATAGCATACAAAATATTGTTTAGGGTTTACTGTCCAATCCTCATGATTTCCCTGGCTTTGAGAGTGAAACAAGTTTACTGGTCATACTGCAAGCTTTGGGTCACAGTTAATGAAGCTGCATGTTGTCATACTAGTACAGTTCATTTGTTTTGCTGCCTAATGACGTAATGACACAGTTTCTCTCTCTTTCTCCTCAGACGTAACTGTATCTTGGCTGACGAGATGGGGTTGGGGAAAACCATCCAGTCTATTACGTTTCTGCAGGAGATCCACCGCACAGGGATAAAGGGACCCTTCCTCATCATCGCCCCACTCTCCACCATCGCCAACTGGGAGCGAGAGTTCCGCACATGGACACACCTCAACGTCATCGTCTACCATGGCAGCGTGCTCAGTCGGCAGATGCTGCAGCAGTATGAGATGTACTTCAGGGACGCTCAGGTTAGAAAGCATATGGACACACCTATGGCAAAAAAAAAAAACCATCATTTTAAATTGATCTACATGTTGAAATTCATGACAGCCAGCAGAATTGTTTCAAATAGGTACATTTCACTTTTCGAGGTATTTTTTATTTGATTAACTTAATGGACCTCATTAATGTTTCAAATTAAATGATATCAATCAGAAATCAAACTGTTTCAGAGGTGGAAAAGCCAAAGCAGAGGTTTTTAATAATACTGCATTAGATCTGTGTCCTGTTTTAGGAGAATTTGTAAGAGATTTAAATCAATAAAATATTTGGCTTTTTTCTTTTAAACACAAACCATAAAAGAATGCTTTTTTTCCCAGCAAACACATAGCTTTGGTTGTTGACACTACAGTTGTAAAGAATCTTGTGGTCCGCACCGTTGTGTGACCATGTGCTCTACACTGTGCATTGTTTATGGGCCACAGGCCAAGATAACCAGAATGTCCACAGTGTGGGAGTTTTTTTAGTAATAACCTGCTGCAATGCAGTATATGTAAAGCGGGAATGGCGCATTAGCACATTAATGATGCACGAACGTTTAAAACGAAAGCACCCGTGTTAAACCTCATATATAACAGTTAGATTAGTGGGTTAATTGAATCAGCCGTATGCTGTACCACACACACATTCTGCCCGTCATGAAATTCTGCGTTTATACTAATCACTATTCAGTGTGAACTAAGGAGGAAGACTGCATTGGAGCATGTTTACTATGTTACTTTTATCATCGTTAACTGAATAGAAAAAAGAAAGGAATCCTTCAGATTCAAGCGCATACATTGGGGGATATAAATGGCGTTGTCAGCTCATTGCCCGAGGCTTAGCATTGATGGCAACAAAATGCTTACACACACAATCACATGCTTTAAAATGGGGGCTGCATATATGTATAATTTTAAGATATGAGAAGCATTTTATTTGGTCTGTCCTCATTGCCTTAACTTTTTCATAGTTAAACCTTGGTGTGCCTTAACGCAGAGTACTGCAGCAATTAATCAACAGTCAGCAGAGATTAGAGAAAAATATGTACACTACAGGAAACATTATAAGCAGTATGGCTCTTATGTCTCCAAACACAGTCTAAACTAACTTCATTACTTCTCTCTTTCTCCTTCAACTAGGGTCGCATTTTGAGAGGGGCATACCGCTTTCAGGCAGTCATCACCACGTTTGAGATGATTCTTGGAGGCTGTCCGGAGCTCAACGCCATCGAATGGCGCTGTGTGATCATCGACGAAGCTCATCGCCTCAAAAACAAAAACTGCAAGCTGCTGGAGGGCTTCAAATTAATGAACCTGGTACATTTAAGAGCACACACACAAATACTTTTGTTCATTTCATCTAGAGCTAGTTTTGTGCTGTCCTTTAGAGGAAACTCCTCATTTCTGGTGGTTCTCCACTGCTGACATGCTGCATTCTGATCTTTAGGAGCATAAGGTGCTGTTGACTGGCACGCCGCTGCAGAACACTGTGGAGGAGTTGTTCAGTCTGCTGCATTTCTTGGAGCCGTCACGTTTTCCTTCAGAAAACACCTTCATGCAGGAGTTTGGCGATTTGAAGACTGAGGAGCAGGTGTGTGTTTGTGACAGTTTGTTTAGGTGTGATTGGGTGTACATGTATGTAATTGAATGTCTGGTTCATTTGTGTATCTGTGGGTTTCTGTTTTTTGAGTTGGGATAGGACTGTATACATGTGTTTGCAAAAAAAAAAAATTGATAAGTTGCTTAAACACTGTATTGATACTTTAGGTAGTACATGAAAACTTATTTAAAAAAACAGTAATTCATAACTACATATAATTATAACTTTCATTACATTTACCAGAATAGTATTCCTATTATAAGTTAATATGTCTTGTAATTAAAGGGTTAATTGTTGTGCAATGTTTAATGCTGTGTGTGTCTGTTTGTAGGTCCAAAAGCTTCAGGCCATTCTGAAACCAATGATGCTTCGCCGGTTGAAGGAGGATGTTGAGAAGAAACTGGCTCCTAAAGAAGAGACCATCATTGAGGTGGAGCTCACCAACATTCAGAAGAAATACTACCGTGCCATCTTGGAGAAGAACTTCTCCTTCCTGGCCAAAGGAGCTGGCCAAGCCAACGTCCCCAACCTGGTCAACACCATGATGGAGTTGAGGAAATGTTGCAATCACCCCTACCTCATCAAAGGTAACACACATAAACATGCTGAAAATACTGGTTACAATGAATAATTTATTATTGAATATTTAGTTTGAATAATTAATTAAATGAATAATTTAACAAAATAACATTTGCACAAGTATCCTCATATATTAGACGTAGTGGATCGAACACAAAAGTAGTGGATCGTATTAAGTTCTTCCCTTGAAAACCATTTTGAAGTCAGATTTTGATCATATTACTAGAAATAACAGGACAACTGTGTAAGCAGGACAACTTTACAAGTCAGTAAGAGTTGAGATTTTGGCATGCACAGTCATAACATATGCTTCTATTGCTTGTTGGATACGTGAGCTCAAGTGTAAACTCCGATGACTACCTTTTGGAAAACTAGACATTAATGCATCACACAAAGGCACTTTTTCACACAGGACAACAAGAAGAAAGTTACTTATCACCTAATCTTGCCACTCCATCACTTTCAGGGGCAGAAGAGAAAATCCTGGAAGACTTTCGGGAAGTTTGCAGCCCCTCAGCCCTAGACTTCCACCTGCAGGCCATGGTGCAGTCTGCTGGCAAACTGGTTCTCATCGATAAGCTGCTGCCCAAAATGAAGGCTGGTGGACACAAAGTTCTCATTTTCTCCCAGATGGTTCGCTGCCTCGACATCTTGGAAGACTACCTCATCCAGAGACGGTGAGTGGCCGCATCTAAAAATGCATGAATAATTTCATGTCTTAAATGTAAAAGTTTTGCCCGATTCTAGTATGTTTAATTGTTCAGATTATGGCCAGAATGGGCCTAGTGCAGTTCCAGTCCGTTATTTATTTTACGCTGTACTCTGTGCTGTGGTAGAGGAGCCAAAAACATCCAACCTGGAGCAGTGAAGCAGGTTTTAGAAGCTAACAAACAGTCTAGCTTTCCACATTTTTGAGAAGTTAAAGAGAAGAATTTGTAATCATTCTCCACTCCAATTTTTCTGCCCAAATTAAGATGAACTCTGGCTGGTATCGAGTTTTATTTCTAGCAGTAACCTCAAGCTTCATGCCACCAGGGCCATGCTAAATACGCTTGAAGTTTTTTAAACCATAAATTGCAACCACTTGAAAATGAAACTCTCACAGAGTTTTTCAGCTTTACTGACCGCAACACGTCTGGTTTTAAACCAGTGATGCAAAAATGGGGCGTTCAGATTCAAGACAATAGAATGGCCTGCTTTTGCATGTTGTGTGATATGAAATCATAGCATACTCAGAAGCTATGAAATACAATATTAAAATATAGCTATCTGATTGTATACCACAATTCACATATTTTTTTTATTAAAGCACACACTATTTACAAAGTATTGGGATGTCTGACCATTCATTCTGTGGAGCATGAGATCAGACACTGATGTTGGACGAGAAGGCCTCACTCATAATCTCCGTTCCAGTTAATCTGAAAGGTGCTGGATGGGGTTGAGGTCAGGGCTCAGTGCAGCCAGTCAAGTTCACACTGACCTCATCCAGCCCCGTCTTTATGGAGCTTGCTGTGTGCACTGGGACACAGTCATAGAAAAGATTCTTCCAAAAACTGTGTCCACAAAGTTAGAAGCATGGTGTTGCCCAAAATGTCTTAGTATACTGAAGCATTTGATTGACCGTTAACCCATAATCGTTTGCAACTTCAAACCATTATGTATCACCTAGTAGATTGTTTAGCTGTAATTCTATTTATTTATTTACCTGTAGCATTTAAATCCAAGTCTCTTACTGATCACTGCATATTTTCCGAATACCTTCTGGGGAGTTTAATTTAGACTTGATATGATATTTTAAATTGTTCTTGTATTTTTGTCTCTGTCTGTGCTGTGGGTGCATAAGCAGTTTCCGCCAGGAGCAATAAACTGTATGAAAAAGCACTGAACTTTTTTTTTTTTTTTTAATGTGCTGCAACCCTGTTAACGTTTTGATGACCTCAATAGTAAACACAGTAAAGTGCCGCCTGGTGGATCTGTATAGAAGTGCAGTTGCAGAAAAACCAATTTTTCCTCGGTTTTCGAAAGGAAAAAGAGGAGTGAGAAAAGACATATCTGATAGGTGGAGTTGGAGATGTGTTAGGAGGTGAGAGGACTGAATGTTGGTTCATGACCACCTGTATTCATAATGGTATGAATACCAGAAACCTGTTGAAATAGGGACAATTTGCTGGTCTTCTTAAGGAAAAAAGAAAAAAAAATAGAATGATTGCCTTTTGGTTAAGGAGGTTAATATTTGGCAAGGTAATATTTCTCAGATACAGGATCAGATGCAGTCAGTATTTTTTCTTTATGGAATGTGGAGTGTCCTCACAAGTAGAGAAATAACATTGTATGTGTATGTGTGGAGAGTGAGAGGGCTGTTGGCAGGTCTAGCCATAGTTCAATAGAAGGGCACAGACCCCCTGGAGAGCTCACATCAGACACAGCGAGAGCCTAGAGCTCTAAACAGCCTGAAGTAGGTCAGTGAGGGGAAAAAAGGAGGGGGAGGTAGAGAAATGACATAGCAAAGAGGTATGATGTGCTCGAGTGACAGGGTGAGAGAATGAGGGGAAAAGAGGGAAAGATAAAACAGAGAGCGGCCTTGTTCATATACCCGCCAGGTTTTACTCCAAATCAGCCAGTTATATCAATAAAGTAAAGGGTTGCTGGGTGTGACAGATGAAGTCCTTTTTGTTTGTTTGTTTTTGTATTTATGTTTTGGTCTGAAACAGCATTTTGTGAACATTATATTTGGTTTGTGTGTTTGTTCAGTTACCTCTATGAGCGGATAGACGGACGAGTGCGTGGGAACTTAAGGCAGGCAGCCATAGATAGATTCAGTAAACCGGACTCTGACCGATTCGTCTTCCTGCTGTGCACAAGAGCCGGCGGACTGGGCATCAACCTGACTGCTGCTGACACCTGCATCATCTTTGACTCCGATTGGAACCCGCAGAATGACCTGCAGGTACACACGAATTACCAGAACATTTTCCTTTCATATTGTATAGTTTTTTTTTTGTTTGTTTGGTTTTTTTTTTGTCTTTTTTTGTTGTAGATCAGCGTGTCTGTGTGTCTGTGTGTCTGTCGGTTGGTTGTGGGCGTAACATTCCAAGAGCGCCCAAGTGTAGTGAAAAAACATTCATTTGAAAAACCATTTGAATTCCTGCATATAAATATATACATATATTGATTGTATTTGTTAGCCTATATTTGAAGAATACAAGCAGGCAAAATTGTCATTTAATTTCATGCCTTTTTTTTTTTTTGTCTAGGCCCAGGCTCGCTGCCACAGGATTGGTCAGAACAAGGCGGTGAAAGTGTATCGACTTATCACACGTAACTCATATGAACGAGAGATGTTCGACAGGGCCAGTCTCAAACTGGGGTTGGACAAGGCTGTGCTCCAGAGCATGAGTGGGCGGGACAACAGCCTGGGGGGAGGAGGGGTAAGCTGCTAAACAGAAAAAACATCAGTCATCATGATTATAGGCATGTCCTGATATGAAGGAGGACATAAACCAGTGTAGCAGTCTTGTATGAAAAAGGGCACACTTAGTCAAAGTGTATTCAAAGGGAGATGTTTTGTGGTCATTTACAAAATTGTGTTTTTCCTTCAATTTTGATGTGTAATAAGTATTTATTTTCTGTATTTAAATATTCCATATGGTATATGTTTGTTTTTGGTGTCCTTTGTGATTCTGTAATGTTTAACGAATGTTTCTTTGGAAAACCGAAAGTTTATTTTCTTTTCTTTTGTAATTCAGTTAGTCAGGCAAGTTAATGCATGGGTTTCTCTAAAGGAATATCTTGACATTTTTTTAAGTTAGTCAGTTCAACACTTAAAACAAAACAAAAAAAAAATTGGAAAGTGTTATAAACAGCTCTGCAAACTAATTGAACACACTAAAAGTCAGATCTTGAAGAGCAAGAAAAATGTCATAAATGAATCCAGCAGCTTGTCAGATCTAAAGTACAAAATCGCATTTCAATCCAAAGACCTTCAGAAGGTTGTTTTAAGCTGCCATACCTACTAAAATCTCTCAGACTACCAACACGTTTCTACAAACAGATTTGCATACAATTGTGTGAGTATAAATATATGCACACATTTTCAAATACGTAGCTTACATCAGTGAATGGAGATTTTTAATCTTAAGATTTGGCTGCTTTAGAGCACCAGAACAGTTCCTCCCATGTCATCCAAGCATGCAAATACAAATATACATGTTGGTGCTCAATCATACCATGTAAATATTTTATTTTATCCCTGGTTAGGATAAGCGGCTCGGATAATGAATGAACGTTAGAGTGAAATATATAATTTAATTCTGTTTTTCCGCAGGTTGGTAACCACCATTGGTCATCTGTTTGTCCAATAAAGTACATAGCTGTTAGAATGACTGCAAATTTAACTGATGGGAACTTATATCATGCTTCACATAAAAATCAGTGATGGTTTATATATATTTATAAAAGTATTTCCTTAATATGTTCCACATAATAGATATTAGGTGGTCCTTATTTTTTTTGTAAATCCATTTACTCTCTTTTGGTCATTCTCACTCTTTTTTTTTTTTTTTGCAGCAAATCCAACAGCAGCTATCTAAGAAAGAGATTGAGGACCTTTTGAGGCGTGGAGCGTATGGTGCTCTCATGGACGAGGAAGATGAGGGTGCAAAATTCTGCGAGGAAGATATTGACCAGATTCTCCAACGCAGGACCAAAACCATCACCATCGAGTCGGAAGGGCGGGGGTCCACTTTTGCCAAGGTTTGCCTGATGATTAACATTCATGTTATATAGACTGTTGGTGTATTATAATCTGTAACATGGATCTGAAAATCTGTTGCATTTAACAATCAGAAAGATGAGAAATTGATGTTTTTAAATGTAGATTGGCTGGTAGAATGCTGAAGTTATTGGGTAATATTACTAGGTAGTCTTTTTCTTAAAAAAAGGAAAAAAAGTATTTAAATAGAAAAGTGTTGAGACTGTAGCAAAATCTACCTGCTAATCCTCAACTCCACCCACGTTTGGCTTGTGACAGGTGTTATTTCTCACCTAAACTGTAAAACAGACAGATGGGAAATACATACTGCTCACTTACATGAACAGATATAGATAACCTAATGTACCATTATCTAGTGTTAGTGTATTATCTGTTAAAATGAACACAGATTCCAATATACTCTGGCTATCAAATATGCATGTGAATGTGATTAAGTTTTGTTTTCCACGTACTATATTCGATTTGGTATCAGTGTCTGCATACATTATTGCAGGAACATACCTCTTCGTAACCTTTAAGAGACTATGCTCGGTCTTAATCAGTGTGAAACGTTTTATTTACGACCCACAGGCCAGTTTCGTAGCTTCAGGGAACCGGACAGACATCTCTTTGGATGACCCCAACTTCTGGGACAAATGGGCCAAGAAGGCTGAGATTGACATGGACACGGTCAATGGCAGAGTAAGTTGAATGTGGTAGCAGTTGGGAGAGATCTTTTAAAAGTTCCAAAGTCTGAGTTTAATCAGGTTTAATGGGAGTTTTTTGTTGATCAAATTATAGCTATCGCTGTTCCTAACCCTGCTTTTTGTCTTCTTAGTAACACATCTGATGATAACTTAAAACTTATTCAAAACAAAATGGTATTCGCTGGGTTTACAGTGGCAAAGAAAACAATCACAAAACACTGGTTTACTCCTGGGACGGATCTAAAGTCTTTTTGGGCCCACAGTCATACTGACATTCTTAATTTAGAACTCCCCACTGCAAGACTGAACAGAACGCAACCAGAAGCCGCGAATGCCTTCTTATCCAAAATTTGAGTGAATGGATACAATGTACACCTGCTATCTTTACATTGTGGAAATGCTTTTAGAAATGCCTGCAAATTCACTTCCACTTTTGTTTAAAAAAAAACCCAAAACTTTTGATCAGATAAACAATTATAGCAATCACGATATAGAAATCCTGCTATGTGATAAACTCATTCCCTTATATAATCAAAATTTGATATCAATATGGTGACTGATCAGATATCAGACAATCAGATATGATGGCAGTCATATTACAATATGGTGATAGAGTGCAAAACAGTATTCACATTTTTTTTCCTCTAAATCTCACTTTTGAACAACAGAACAGTCTAGTGATCGACACGCCAAGGGTGCGGAAGCAGACGCGGCCCTTCAGTGCCACTAAAGATGAGCTGGCTGAGCTGTCAGAGGGTGAGAGCAGCGGAGATGACAAGCCTAAACTGCGGCGCCCACACGACCGCTCCAATAGCTATGGACGCACTGAGTGCTTCCGTGTGGAGAAAAACCTCCTGGTGTACGGGTGAGTGCTGTTAGAAGAAGAAAAAAATTAATATTCCCTACATTCCAAATGTTGTCAGTCCAATTTTGTTGCTGTTCTTTTAAGTTCAGTTTAATTTTTTAGGTTTGCACCAAAACTACATGTAACTAAAATAGTAAACAATTAATGGAAACTTTCCCACACAGATATTTTTGGGAGCTTTTTGACAGTATAAGATACTTGGAAATGGAGAAAATCACATAAATAGTGAAGGCCTTGAAACTTTTTAATCACTGTTGGTTAAATCAAGAAAAGTGTGTGGGGAAGAAAGGATTTGTCTCTATTTTTGTTTAAATGGCTGCAATGAATTTGGATCTGGATTTCTTGTATCCAAAAAGGGAAAGTTGCCAAAAGTTTACATACACTCATAATGCTATGTCATAGCAGTACTGTATTTTATTTAATTCTATATCTTTTATATCTGTTACCTGTGGCAGAATGACTGAACACCATACTGTTGAAGAAAAAAAATCATTAACAAATGTGCTGCACAACTGTGAATTTATGTGGATTTACCAAAACTATGCAATTGAAATTGGACATTTATTATTATGTTTTGTAGCGCTGAAGGTTTATAGATGTTTTTTTGTGTCTTGATAGAGATCATGATTGGCTACAGCTATTTACTTCTTAAGGCTTAGATAAATAGGGATCGCTTGACCTCAAGCTGAATCTTGGACACGACCGAGTGTTCCAACGCACACTGACCTGGTTTAGTATTGGCTAAAGGAAGCAAGTATTAAGTGATTGAAGTGGCCTTCCCAAAGTCCTGACCCCATTGATAATTTGCCAGAAGACCAAAAATGTGTTTGACCTCTATCAATTATTCCTTGATCAGAGTTTGTTGAAGCTTGTTGAGGCTTAACAAATACTTCTCCAAAAAAGCTAAGGGATAATTTGCTATATTGTATCATTACATGTATAATTTTGACCCTGTGTGTATAATGTTGATACTGGGATGTTTTCTGGATCACACTTCAATGGATATTTTCTGGATGACAATTGTGTGCTCCAGATTTCTGAATAGTTTGTAAAGTAAACATTTGGGCACAACTGTCCGACATTTATTAAGAATCATCTATGTTTGTGTTCTTCTAAAAGTGGTAACAGCTGTGGTGTGTTTGCAGGTGGGGCCGCTGGAGGGACATACTGCAGCACGGTCGCTTTAAGAAGCAGCTAATGGAGAGAGATGTGGAGTGGATCTGCAGAGCACTGCTCGCGTACTGCCTCGTGCATTACAGGGGAGACGACAAGATCAAGAGCTTCATGTGGGACCTGATTGCCCCGACAGAGGACGGCAGGACAAAGGAGCTCCTGAACCACTTGGGTAGGCCCAAAGAAGCACAACTATCAAACAGATGGTGACGTCAGTACTTTATATGCAACTAACATTTATACTAATATTAAATTACTGACTGTTCCTGGGTTAATGGAAGCTTCAGTCACATACATCCAGATTTTTTGAACAGTAAATCCTTTTGTTGGGTTTGGGCCTCCATTTCTTCTCATAGAGGATTGTTTAATTTCATTATAAACTTTTTTTTGTGCCTAACTAAAATATTTCTGGTGAATGCATCATTTCTTTTATATTTTTATCACATGGTACTGCGTTGTTGTAAAAATGCCCCATGCTCAGTCATTCAAACTGGGCTGTGGATTGTAAATGTTAAAAATCTCACATAAACACTGACTTTATAAATATCTCAGATAAGTGAACAGGTAGCCAAATTGGGATTTGGGAAGAAACTTACATTCCAATGGGAAAATCTGTTTGACTTTCATAGTGTGCTCTATATTCAGCATGATTTCGATGTTCTTCTTCTGACATGTGACATCAGATTTTGTGTTTTTTATGAGATGTAATTATGTATTTGTTCCCACAGGGCTGTCCACACCTGTTCCTCGGGGGAGGAAGGGGAAGAAGATGAAGATTCAGTCAAGCTCGTTTGACATTCAGAAAGCCGAGTGGATCAGGAAACACAACCCTGAACACATGCTGTCTGACGATGGATACAAGAAACACCTCAAGCACCACTGCAACAAGTATGTGCACTGGCGGACCTTTGTTGTTGAAGTTGTAAATTCAAACTCCATCTTTAATGCCAGAATTGGATTGCCTAGTGGCTAGGGATTAGACCCTGTGACCAGACGGTTGTCGGTTTGAATCCCAGTATTGCTTGTAGCACCTCTGAAGTACCCCTGAGTAAGACACCATCCACACACACTTTTCCCCATGAGGAAGCCCACTGCTTCACTCTGTTAATGGGTTAAATTCAGAAAAAGAATTTTGCATTGTTCACACTGTGTGTTAGGAAAACTTTACATGTAACAGCATTATGTAATTAGGATGCAAAAACATTCTATTTTATTTACAAGTAGAAAGGCAGTAATGAAACTAGAAATGTGACGTTAAAAACAGGGCGATCAGAGTGGAAACCAATTTTGCAAGCCGAATGTGATTCCACCTTTCTCTTTTGGTGCTATGCTAGCAACAGATGGTGTGCATTTCCAAAGTCAGAGTAAACTTAGCTGAAGACGTCTGAAGTGTGTGCAGAAACGTTTAGTTTCAGCTTCTGAATGGGGTAGTGAAGCACTCCATGCTGTCTTCACTTTCTGTAAAGAGCAAAGGATATGTTCTTTGTACACGGCGCATCTGTTGGCCTAGTGGTTTGGGATTTGCCCCTGTCATCAGAACGCTGTGGATTCGAATCCCATGACTGCTGGTGACACCACTGAGGTGCCCACTGCTGTGCTGTGTTCCTGGCTGCGCACTATTTGACTTGGTGAATGTTATTTTCACTTGGAAAATGCAGTTTTGTGCTGCTCACACTGTGTGTTTTCGTTTGACAAATTTTATATGTTTAAAAAAGCCCAAAAGTAATTAGATTATGCTTTTAATATATTTAATTTCTACATTTTTTGGAGGAGGGTACGGACTGCATGTGTCAGTTTCATAACCGCGTTCAGTTGAATTCCCCACTATGCACTTATAGTAACACCCAGCACAGTGTCAGCACTGTCGCTTTTCAGCTAGAAGGCCGGGTGGCCAAGGTCTTTTCTCTGTGGAGTATATGTATCCTCTCAGAGTCTGCATGTTCTAATAATATGCTTGTGTCTGTACTCCTACAACAGCATGTTTCATTAATTAGTCTTGTTCCATTGGCTTTACTTCAATGCGGAGTGTCAATATAGAGGGAACCATGGCCTTTAAATCATTATCCCCCGGAGTTGTGTATTGTGGTGATATATTGTACTTAACAACATTAAGGAACTTTAAAAGCATTTAGCTCAAATTATTTAATAAACTCTACTGAGGCTTGGGGTTAAGACCATTCAACTTATTATCATAAATCATGCCATTCCATTGCACTTAGATTTAATAATAGAGTCTGAAGTCTGAAAGGAATGCTGTCATCCAGTAGCTGAGCTTCACTGGCCCAATTTATTACCAGAATGCCTCCTAAAGCTTTTTTTTTGCATCAGTTTTCTACAAACTGTGCACTGACAAAGCCTAGAAATGTTGTTTGGCTAA
This sequence comes from Rhabdalestes septentrionalis, assembly GCA_037832545.1. Lineage (NCBI taxonomy): Eukaryota > Metazoa > Chordata > Actinopteri > Characiformes > Alestidae > Rhabdalestes > Rhabdalestes septentrionalis. Next base: position 14,053,592 of record JBBMFX010000037.1, on the reverse strand, counting down.
AATATTTATTGTACAGTGTCATGAAAATGAATTTTGATAAATTTTTGGGTGGCATAAGAAAACTTTTGTATGTTTTTTTTTTTTTTATCATAAGTTTGATATAACTGTCTGGCTTTGAAAAGTGTGTGAGTGTGTGTGAGAGAGAGTCAGGGAGAGGACACGAGGCAGTTTGCCACCACAGAAAGTTCTCCATTGTTCAGTGAGAGCTTTACTGTCACAGACACACACACACAAGCACAGGCACCCCCTCCCCACCCCCACACAAACACACACTAGATTTGCAGGGACACATGCGCCAACTTTGCCTACATCTGCATTTTTCCATCAGGGCTGGAATGCCTCCATTGTAGTGTGTGTGTGTGTGTGTGTGTGTGTGTGTGTGTGTGTGTGTGTGTGTGTGTGTGTGTGTGTGTGTGTGTGTG
>JBBMFX010000037.1:14034718-14052840 GCA_037832545.1 Rhabdalestes septentrionalis | reverse complement strand
ATATGTGTGTATATGTATATGTATGTATGTATGTATGTATATGTATATGTATATGTATGCATGTGTGTATATGTATGTATGTTTGTTAAATGTTTTTGGAGGTAATTCGGTAATTCGGGCCTTTGTTGAACTGACTATCTCCATCCAGTCCTATATGTAAGCATTGCTTTGGTGTGTGGGTGCGTGTGTGTGTGAGAACTTTTGTGAGGACAGTATTGAGTATGCTATTTTCAAATCTCTTTATCTCTCTGTCTCTCTCTGCGCCCCCCCCCCCCAAATCGCACCCCACATACAATCTCTCGCTCTTTCTCTCCTCTGTGTAGGGTGCTGCTGCGAGTGAGAATGCTGTACTATCTGAAACAGGAGATCATTGGTGTACAAAGCCAGAGTTTGCTGGAGGGAGCCGAAGCTAGGTGAGCCCAACCTTGGACTTTCACCTTCTCTGTGTACCATCATCAAGTCTAGAGCCTTTTATGAATTGTCCAGTTTTAGGTTTGTGCTTTGCTCCAATCAACAGTATCGAAAACTTTTTTTTTTATGCTGTATAATCTATAATACACCTTCTTTTTATTACTATGATACTCATTTGACAATATAAGGCCTTTCTTCTACATGTAAAGTATGAGCATCTGTTACTCTTGTTACAGATCACGATTATAAAATCATGCGATGTGATCTGAATATGTTCAGAAGCTTTCCTCATCAGACTGTTCTTCGGTGTGTGGGGGCTGCTTAACAGCACCACCTGCTGTTCTCAGACAGAATTACAGATCACAGATTGATCCCACAGACTAGTCTATAGCAAAATTCCTCTGTAACTAACTTGTTCTCTCTGTACTTCAGATCTGCCTGAGACACTCTTGTAATGCTTTGGGCTTTAGACCTAATCCACATGTTCTAACACTGCGTCATCCCTTTCAGTGAGGTGGACATCTGTGTTCCTGACCCGGATCATACTGATCTGCCTGCTTTATGGTGGGACTCTTTGGCAGACAAGTGTCTGCTGATAGGAGTCTACAAGCATGGTAAACTAATATATACATACACACACACACACCCACAACTACTTGTCTCCATTATACCGATTGACTTGTCAAGTCTGCATGTACATATTGCAAAGGTGCACCTGTTGCCGATTTTTCAGTTTTAAGGTCAGTCCTAAATTTGCTAAGTTTTTAATCAGATTTTTACCTTAATTAGACTTCACAGGCTAAAAGAGCATTCAAACACACTAGCACATTTCTTTAGCCATATTTGCATGGAATTTCTTTGTTCTCTTTAATGGGCCAAACTTGACAAATTTACAATTGACCTAAGGTTCTTATTTCAATAAAATGAATTAAATAGACTCTTATTTGAAAGTAAGAGCCAACTGGCCATTTAACTGAATGAGTCATTCATAGTTCTGCTACATTTTGGTAGCAGAAATAATTAAAAGCAATTTGTTGCTTTGTTTTCAAGAAGAAACATCACAAATGAATAGAAAATGTTTACTTATGATAGCGATGACATGTCTTGTTTTTGTGAGATTTGAACTATATCTAGCCTGCCATCTGTTAGACTTACCGCGTTGTTTGTGTTTGTGTGGGTGTGGTCCGCAGGTTATGAGAAGTACAACACTATTCGTGCAGATCCTGCTCTGTGCTTTCTAGAACGGGTCGGCCGTCCAGACGAGAAGGCCATCGCTGCTGAACAGAGAGGAAATGACTTTATGGATGGGTGAGATGAGCATACAGTTACACACATCTCAGAAACACACGAGAACTCATGTCATTCATGTAGCTAAAAAATATATATATTTTTTTGCTTATTCTTGTTCTGAGTCCTTCCTGACACTTGATGTTCATGTTTGTGTGTGCAGGGATGTTGATGACCCTGAATACAAGCCTGCCCCGGCTTTAATAAAAGACGATATGGAGGTCAGACATATGCAGAGCCCGCAGGCATTCAATATGCTGAATTATGAAAACATTCTGAAAAGTCTTAATATGCTTAATGAAATCCATATTCTCCTTTCTGTAGGATGATGCTTCCTCTCCAGGTGACTTAGTCATAACGGATACAGGAGGAGGTGTGTGAACATCTTTTTTCATACAGCAACACTACATACCCAGGTTTTATGTGTGTTTGTGTGATGCATTTATTTTCAGTCATGTTTTTAGTGTTTGTGAGAGGAAAAATAAGTTGCTAGATTGTGTTTTTGGAAGTGATTCAGGAAACTAATGTTGCATGGTCGGTATAAAGTGCATCATAGTTAAGGATTCAAGTGACACATGTGAATGATGCAACCCTTAAAGAATACAGTAAAGGTTGCGATCATGTAACGTAACAGGCCTTATTTTTGTGTGTGCAGAAGGCGGCTCGGTGTTAGATGGTGGAGGTGGTTCTCTCGGAGCCGGGACAGGAGCTTACTGGCCGTCTCCATCTGCGTTAACGGCTCGACTGCGCCGCCTGATCACAGCCTCACAGCGCTTCACCAAGAGCAGGCAGATCCTTCAGATTCATCAAACCCAGCAGATCATGGGCCCTTCCCTCTGCCCTCTGCCACCCACCCTGACCGACACACTTAACCCCAAAATGGTCGCTAAAATTGAGAGGCAACAAAGGTGAAGGATGGCTTCTGCTTCCAAATGAACTCATTGTTTCAATGAAGAGTTATAGCTTTAAACAACACAAATTACAGTATTATTACAAAAAGTGAGTTATCTGAAATGGTAGTTTTGCTGTTCATAAATTCCCCTCTGACTGATACTGCTACTAAAAGTAAAGTCAAGTAGGTTTATTGTCATTTCAGCCAAATAAAAACAGCATAAATTAAAACGACACAACATGCCCCCAGGACCATGGTGCAACACAAGAACAGAAACAAAACACCCCAAGACCACAAGTGCACTAGTTAACAAATGTTTTTCTTTTCTCTATTGTGTAGGTGGACCAGGAGAGAGGAGGCAGATTTCTACCGAGTGGTGTCTACATTTGGGGTGGTTTTTGACCCAGACCTAGGTCGCTTCGACTGGACCAAGTTCAGAGCCATGGCTCGTTTGCACAAGAAAACGGATGAAAGTCTGCAGAAATACCTTTGTTCTTTCACTTCTATGTGCAGGAGGGTCTGTCGCCTACCAGTGAGGGAAGGTGGTGAGTAGTGTTCCCTCCAACACATGCTTATATTCATCTGCAGACATGGCACTGCTGTCCACATGCCAAAGTACTACAGGCCAGGAATATGGAATCTAGTCACATTGGTTTGCATATCTTTACTTTTCGTAAGAAAACCCTCCCTTAACAACTTTAACAAGCTACAAGAAGGATTGTGCAATATTTTACAACAGTGTTCCTCTTTTTTAGCTACTAGAATAGAATATGATATGGTCAGCAGATAAAGGTTCCCACAGTAGTGTAGTTGAGTACAGAGTTTCCAGTTAAAACTTTCTCTCAAATTTGTCAAAAATCAATGACACACATTGAGAAAATGTTGCCAAAATGTCTTAATTATTCAGTTAAATAATTCAATGTGTCATGCCGCAGACTTTCTTGCCACAGGTGTCTTCAGTTGAGTTGTGTTCAGACTTCAGATTGATTTGAAACCACTTATATAAATGTGACTTGAGACTGGTTTGAAAAATTTCTCATGCCACCTTGGTCACAGAAACTCTTATCCTGCTGAAATCAAAAATGAAATCATATCTGAGCTGCCAGTTTTAAGTCCTTCACATAATCACAGCGAGCACTAAATAACTTAGTTGTTCAAATGCGCTGCAGATATTTGTTCTTTTTTTTTTAATATACATGTATTACAGTCTGTTACCTCTAAAGATTTGTGTTTACTTTTTACAATTTCTCTCTGCCTTCTCTCTGTCGCCTGTTTCTTCCCTCAGATATAGTGGATCCCTCTCTCTCAATTCAGCCAATCACAGAAGAGCGCGCATCCCGTACGCTGTACCGCATAGAGCTGCTTCGACAGGTGCGTGAGCAGGTGCTGAGGCACCCGCAACTTTATGAGCGCTTGACACTGTGCCAGCCAGGACCAGACCTGCCCGTTTGGTGGGAGCCAGGCAACCATGATCGGGATCTGCTGATTGGTGCAGCCAAGCACGGAGTGAGCCGGACTGATTACCACATATTGCGCGATCCAGAGCTCAGCTTCATGACCGCTCAGAGGAATTACAGCCAGAACAAGGGGGTTTCGTCTCAAACTCAACCCCAAAACCAACCACTGTTGCTAGGGCAGTCCCGCACACCAACCCCCTTAATACAGAACCAGGTTTCTGGGGTCCCAGCATCTCCACTACTGGCTAACTCTGCTCCCAGAGAAGAGGAGGTCTTGCCCAAGGAGGAGCAACTTTCAGAATTGGAGCAGGACAGCAGGCAGAAGGAGGCAGGGATGGAAGGGTGGAGTCCTTCCGTTAGGCCTCCTACGCCCTCCGGAGCAGTGGTGGGAAAAGGAGACATAGAGGAGAAAGGAGGGGAAAGTGAAAAACGGATGGTGGCCGCCAGAACAAAACCTCTCACACAGAACTCAGCAGAACGGAAGCAGAAGAAGTTGAGCAAGAGGAGCCGCAAGGAGGCCAAGAGAAGATCTGGCTCAGACACTGATTCAGATGGATCTTCATCCAGCTCCTCTTCAAGTTCTTCATCAAGATCCTCATCTTCATCATCTTCCACGTCACGATCAGGATCCAGTTCTTCATCCTCCTCGTCTTCTTGCTCTTCTGGCTCATCTTCGTCGTCTTCGTCGTCATCTTCTGAGGAGAGTGAAGGTGAAGAAACTCAGAAAAACGGTGAGTGGTTGAGTTGATGCCTACTATAATTGCACGCATTGTGCCATTTAGCTGTGGTTCTCAAGCCTGGTCCTAGAGCTCACTGGAAGCGTTCATTAGTTGCCTGATTTTATGTTTTAACTGTTCAACCTGAATCAGCCAAAGAGTCTCTGGGACCATCATTGGGAAGCACTGGGACCAAAAAGTCTGATTCTTGAAACCTAAAGGTTTAGGTCACATAACAGATTCCAAGAATGAGCTAGAAGGCCATATGGGCTTTTACTTATACAATGAAATACATTACTTTTGTGAAAACTATATATAAGATAAAGTCTTCTTGGTACAAACTTGGACACTTTAATTCCTGTTTCTCTCAGTCTGAAACTGAAATTATTTGCTTGTTGAGTTTTTTTGTTTTGTTTTGTTTTTGTTTTTCTGTTCTTTGAGAAAAAACAATGCGCTGACATTTTCATGGCTTAGTTTAGCACCACCAAGCACAGTTGACGGGCAGATCAAGGTCACTGAGCTATTGATTTGAAAGAAACATACTCTTCCACACAGCACTGATTTAATTTCAACAAGGTCAGCTCATTTTGTGAGTGATTTTTTTTATTTTTTTTACACTGTGCATAGCTCAGATTATTCCTTTTTATCTGCATCATGACAAGTTGTCTGCATACTTTAATAAAATGAAAATATGTGTGTCTGTGTGTAGCTTCAGCAGTGCCTGGTTTGAAAGGCTTTGATGAGGACAGTATAGCTTCTCATAGCACTACCCACGACGAGATGCAGGACACTCACGTGACCAACGGTATCACTCACCCCGCCCACCCCTTCCAGGGAGGCTACATGCTCGCTGCTTCCTATTGGCCGAAGGTAAATGGTTATTGCAAAGAGCTTTTTTTAACGTGCACATTGTTGTTCTGTGATTAATTGGGCTGCCTTTCTTAGTGCTATTTAGAAATGTCACCCTGCTGCTGTTTTCACTTTACAGGACCGTGTTATGATAAACCGATTGGACAGTATTTGTCAGGCTGTGTTGAAGGGCAAGTGGCCTGGCTCTCGGCGTGCATACGATGGAAATGCTGTAGCCTCTTTTTACACCACTAAACTCTTGGACAGCGCAGCCAACCTCACAGAAGACCCCGCAGCCTCCCCTCAGGGGTCAAAGGTGAAGAAGCATGATGCAGACAGAGAAAAGGAGTTCTCAGTCAAAATCAATGACGTATGTTATTTTAAGTTCTCCCCCACAAATGCCGACCCGCAATGGTTATTGTGGCGTTGGGCATGTTTCATTTGCTTTTGTTTGCTCCTGCGCTTAACGTAATTTCAGTTCAGTTTGCCCCCCTCAGTTGTGTTTATTAATTTTATTTGTTATTTAATTTCTGCTTTTTAATTTCAAACCCTTATAATTTTCATTTTGCTTTATGAGTAGGGTTATTAGCTTGCGCTGCTGAAAAAAAAAAAGTGCTTCACTATTTAACACCCCTGGCTTTTGATTTTTGACCCTTGTAGCAGGAGGGCAGTCTTAAGCTGACCTTCCAGAAGCAAGGATTGCCATTAAAACGCCCTCTGGATGGAGAGGAGGGACCTCTTGCTCAGCAGCAGTATCTGGCCAGGCTACAAGAGCTACAGAGTGCCTCTGATAGCAGCCTGACTGACTACACCAAATCACTGAACAACTATCCACAAGGTAATACAATAATATGCACAGTATGTTACAAAATGTGCTTGTGACATCACACATTGCACAGGAACAAATTTAGCGTGAGCTCTTGAGGTGCAGCGCACCAATTTGGCTAAAAGAATAATAATAGAAATAAAGCTTAAGAAGAATAGTAGTGTGAATACTGACACAATCACACTAATATTGAAAAGCTTGAAATATTTTGGTCAAATAATAAAAAAATAATCTAAACACCCTCAGACAGGTCAGAGCTTTTATAGAGTCTAGAAGTATATTGTAATCGATCACACACCCTCATCCCTGCCTTAGGTGTAACAGGGGTGTCCGGTGTAACTGGAATGGCTGGCATTGCCAGTCAGATGCGTCTGAACGGAGTCGTTGACGGTCAGCCGGTGGTGAAGAGAAGAAGAGGGAGGAGGAAGAATGTGGAAGGGATGGATCTTCTCTTCATGAACAAAAACAGAATTCCTGGAATGTCTGATCGGGTATGGAAAGTTATTACTATGAAGACGCAGCCATAGTTATTTGTGCATCTCTATTTTATATTTACCAGTTTGTTTGAAATATATTGTAGTTTGAAACGGAGAAAACATTTATTTGTTTTCATACAGTCTTTCAGAACAGCACATATTCTCACATATAATCTGCCATCTCCTGTTTCTATAGGCTTCTCCAGGTTGGAGTGGTGTTGTCCCTGGGGTGTCCACTGGCCCAGGCTTCCCTCAGGCTGCTGGACCAGTGGACACTGAGAGCAGAGTTCCCGTAATCAACCTCAAAGATGGGACACGGCTCGCTGGAGATGATGCTCCAAAACGAAAGGATCTAGATCAGTGGCTGAAGGAGCACCCGGGCTTCGTGGCAGACGTTGGAGCATTCATTCCTGTGAGTTTCAGAACTTTTGGGGATTTCACACTATACACATTTTTTAAATTCTGATTCATCTCATGATTTTAACGTGCTGGGCGAGGGGTGTGTGAGGTAGGAGAAAACACAAAAATATGCAAATCCTGGGGTTCTCAACAATAACATTGGAAGCCACGGATTTAAACATTCTGACATTAAAAATGGTTTGTTCAGCTACCTTGATTCCTTTTATAAAAGTTTTAGATGATGTTTCTTAAGATCTTGTGTAACTATGAGCAAATTGTGTTGTTTTTGTGTTAACAGGGCGTAAATAAGGTTCAGTTTCAGGACGGACGGCCCAAACAGAAAAGGCATCGCTGCAGAAACCCTAACAAGATTGATGTGAACAGCCTCACAGGAGAGGAAAGAGTTCAAATCATCAACAGGAGAAACGCTCGCAAGGTCAGTGGGAGAGTGTGTTTGTGTATCACTTTGCCTTGTAATTGTGTGGGTTCCTCATTTCATGTCTAAACTCTGTTCACTGTGTTTGTATGTGCTTTGCATCAACTTGTCTGACTCTGTTGTCCCACCTCCTCCCAGATTGGCGGCGCGTTTGCACCCCCTCTAAAGGATCTGTGCCGCTTCCTCCAGGAGAACCAAGAGTATGGGGTTCCTCCAGAATGGGCCGATGTTGTCAAGCAGTCGGTAAGAATAAATCAAGTCTCTTTTGCCTCCTCAGTGACACTACAGTGAGGGAAAGAATGATAATGTTTGGCTTTGCCAGTCTTTCGTGTGTGAATGCTCAACCTACTTATTTAGGTCGGGATATAGCCCATCCTTTGGGATAAATGAGGAATCCATGAAAGGTCTTTTTCAGTGTGGTCTGCGTTATCCCTGCTTTGGAAGTTGCTTAATTATTGTCTTTTCAACTTCTAATTTAGACCTGCGGCAAGCATCTGAATCTTCCTGTATTGGTTGTAAAAAGGACAAAAAAGAATTAAATGAGTCTCTGAAGCTCCTAGTATATTAGGATGATTGAGCATGGGGGTAAATAACTGGAAAAACTAATCACGAAACATTATGATGTAGATATTGATTCAGTATCATGTACAAGTAGTTCAGTTAAAAAAAAGCTTTCAAAGATATTTGAATGCAGTTATTCTGTGTCTCTCTCAAATATTACATTTCAAGCTCACAATCAATGACCAATATAATCAAATGCAAAATTTTCGCTCTTTTGTACCAATTTCATGTTGATTTTCTTTAAAGAGAACACAGTTCTGCACATTTTAATTCACGCTTGCTATTTACTTCGTTTTATGTAGCTGATAAAGGAAAAAAACTGTCCCCTGTAAAAAAAAAAAAAATGCTTTTGCAGTTGAATAAATACAAAGCATCTCCCTCAAATGGTACTGCTACAGTTGAGCATTTAGCAAAGCACTGTTAGCTATTACTTTTCTCACATCTTAACAGTATAATTTGCATTTTACCAGGGCTACCTCCCGGAGAGCATGTTTGATCGTATCCTCACTGGTCCAATCGTTCCGGAAGAGGTTAGCAGACGAGGACGCCGGCCCAAGAATGCTCTGGCCAAAGCAGCGGCTACAGCTAACACTGGAACTAATGCTGCAGCTTTGGGGCTCAACCCCCTTTTTGCCAACGGCCTCCTCACCGGTCTGGACCTGAACAGCTTGCAAACCCTCCAGAGCATCCAGTCCCTCCAGCTCACCGCTGGACTTATAGGCCTGCAACCCGACGCAGCCAACATGGCTGCAATGTTACCCATGATGTTGTCTGGCATGGCTGGGCTACCCAACCTCCTCGGGATTGGCGGTCTGCTGGGAAAACAGGATACAGGCGCCGTTGCAACAGGGAGCGAGGAAGCAGCGAAGAAGAAGAGTGCAGAATCGACGGCTCAAGCCTCAAGTGTGGACATCAAAGTGGAGAGGACAGAGAGCCAAAGCTCCCCAGCTAGCAGCTCAACCCTCACCAACTCTACCCAGTTAAATGCTTCTGCCTCGGGCCACCCAATGGGCCTCAACCCCCTACTGCTTTCCAGCATGCTTTACCCAGGGATGCTTCTCAATCCAGGCCTTAACATGCCTGTGGCTAATCAGCCGCAAGCTACCAACGCTCAGCCCGCCCCTTCGGCTCAACCTGTCCCCTCTGAGGCAGCAAAGCAACATCCTGGGCAATCAGAGGTGAAGACAGGGGACAAAGGGGAGGAGCCTGAGGAACAGAAGGACAACAGTGGTCCAGAGGGCTCCGGGAAGGCGGAGTCATCTTCCTCGGGGTCCGAAAGCTCCTCGTCATCATCGGAGGAATCCGACTCCAGTGATGAAGACTGAGCCTTTATACACATATAAATACATATTATATATTTATATACATCTCTTAGAAATGTATACATACAAACACATATAAGAGCACTTACTTACATCATGGATTTTTTTTTTTCGTTTTCCTGTAAATATAAGAACTAAAGTGTTGTGTAATAAAGATATAAAAAAATGGAAAAAGAGGTGAGATTCTGCTGCAGATGCTGAAATAAGATTTCAGTGTTTGTTTAGGTACAATGTTGTTTTGAAAAGACATTTTGCATGTCCAAAAAAAAAAAACTTTAGTAGATTTATGGACTTTGTGAACTTGTATTGCACAATGATGTACAATTGCAACAGAGGTGAAATCAAAAAAATTGGCATTACTGTATTAATTATGTTGGGATTTAATTTTATTAAAAAATGAGGACATACATTATTGCTCATGCGGAGCTGTATAATTAATATATTTTGTGTTGCGAGAACCAGAACTCGGCTATTTTGGTTTCTTTTGTAAATAATTTAGCAGGATCATAGACATCTGGATTTCACAGACAATACAGAACTTACTTCAGCAATAACACAGGCAGCTAACGAATGTCACTGAAGCTGTAGATACCGCTGTCACCACACTTCAATCTGCATTCTTCCTCAACTATTCTCTTCTCTTTTTTTACAGCCACTCATTTTATCCTCTTAAGACTTTCATTCTTATGTTCTTTCTGTGCTTTCTTCCTTCCATAATCTGTTTATTCCTGCATCTCAACACACATTTCAAACCTTTCTGGCATCTGGATCACTCAAACAGAAACGCCTTCTGAAAACTCTTCCAGCGTAGTTGAATGAAATATTTTTGGTTTTGCTTGGTCAGTCACATAAGTAATGATCCCTGACACATAAGGGTCACAGCAATTTGTATAGTATAATAATGTTTAATATGTAACAGGTAGTGGACATATATAATGGTGTTATGAAAGGACTGTATGGGGGGGAGGGGGCATGCCAAATTCTGCATTCCGGACAAAAATGGAGAGAACTTGCAATGTGTGTTTCCATGCCAAATACTATTCCCTAATAAATGAACTGGACAAAAGAGCAGTAGAGAAATAGTGTTATGCAGAGCCATTACGTAAAAACTCCAATATGTAAGCATGTGCTGCTTCATGTCTAAACTGTGCTTTTAGGACTAGAGCTAACGTTGCTTCACAGGACTAAGATTTGTGTGTTTCAGAGGAACGGTTGCTTCCTCTGCTGTATGTGCACACGTGTGCATGGTCATGTTCGTACGAGGCATTCATTAATCCTAAAATTCTTCTCTGGCCTCTGTTGCCCATTTCAGTTTCTTGGGATTACACTGCTTCATTATTATCTTAAAGTACTAACGTGGACTTGTGCAAAAGAGTATTGGAATACTGGTTGTAGCAAAAAAAACTAAACAAAAAAGCAAACAAAAAAATAAGTATTTGAAAGCTTATTTCAAGCAAAAAAAAATCAGACAGTTCTGCATCAATATTCTCAATCTCAGGTTTTAGAGAGCCACGTGTTTAACTAATTCCAAAAGAATTCAGTTGAACCAGGTGTGTTAGTGCTGGGAAAACGCCCAATTACACAGTTCCACAGGCCTCCAGGAATTCTGCCCCAAAAGGTGATACAGGCCGTCATTTCTCAATGGCAGGTTTGAGAGGCATAAAAATGGGACATGAGGGTATTTTGCTTGTCTTTTAATATGAGATGATTCTTGCTCTGTGGAGCACTTCACACAATGTATTCGCACAAAGATGGATAACAAAGTCCAAAATGAGGACTGTCCAAACTAGAGCACCCCTACCTCTTCTTCTGTTGGACAGTGTTGACTTTGTCTTGAATTTAGACCCCCAAAACCCCTCCCACCCCCCACACCCACCCAATGGAGAAACCCAGCACTGTGCTGTTTCTTTTCTATACACTAACACACCTGGACCTCAAATTGGGGGGAAAACATCTTCAGATCATGTTTTGAGAAGTGAGGGGGGCATTCACTGACAAAAGATCTACTTTGGGGTTGCATCATCAGTGCCAACAGGTGTAGAGTATTCAGGTGTCGAGTATTGTTTGCTGTTATGAGTACTAATGTTGGACTATTGGACTGCAGTAACCGAGCATAGTGAACTTCAGGACTGCCGTTTCCGCGAATGCTTACGGAAGTTATTTCTCAATTCTCTTTACGTTTAAGCGTCCAGAGAAGATTTCGGCTTTCGATTTATGCAAGGAGTTCTTTGGTTTTTTTTTTTCTTTCGTAACGGGACTTAGGATCAGAACGCCCAGGCTAACAAATGTTACCGTAATTCGAGTCCCACCAGTGTCTCCACAAGTGCTGATAGTTTTAAATGCTGTTTTAGAAGTGCTCTTATGCCGTACCTCTGACTCTGCTCTTCATGTATGTGAGGAGAAAAACACTGTCCCATTAAGCTAATATGTTTTGCTTTTGGGTTTTATTGTGTGTTTTTTTTTTTTTACTTCAATATACACATTTCTGTATTGCATCCATGCGTTCTTTCTACTTAACCAAGAGGGATGAGGGCACATTTTGTTTTTCCTGTACAGCGTATTCAGTGAGAGTTCTTCTTACAGACTTTCCTTCCTCTGGGGGTATCAGGCATATCTTTAGACTGTTGGGCGCCTATTAACTTGTACTTGTCTTATTTTTCTTTGGACATCTTTAATCGCCATGTCGATTCGTTATTTAATAAGGGCCGTTTGCGTGCAACTTTCTATTCATTTATTGGCAACATTTCACATCACTAACAGTCACCCCAAGCTCTTCAATCACTCATTTTCAGTTTCAGTTGTAGTTTTTATGCCCATTGTAATGTGGCCTCATAATAATCTGAATGCCTTCCTCTTTTTTGACTTAACCCACAGACTGGTCTTACTGGGAAGACTGCTAATAAAATTACAACGTAGACCGAACTGCACCTCTTTAACGAAACCTTTTAAACCGCCACTCCGAAAATAAATGTAAAGAAAACTTTACGTGATTTATACCACCTGCTTCTTTTCATGAAGGCAGGTGGTTTTCTTTTCCAATGATGTTTGTGACTAAAGTTTCTTTTCCTTTTGATATTTTTCTTTTTCGTGTAATTCCTGTTTATTCATTCAGTAGTTCTTAGTTTTTCATGTTTCTTACATTGATGTACACTGCAAACGCTGGATTGATGTACACTGCAAACCCATCATTTCATACCTGTGGCACAGGGACAGGACATCCAACATGCAAGCAGAATAAAACGTATATACACTACTGTTTAAAAAAATACAAATCTTTTTTTTTTCCATCTATGAGAAGTAGACATTGAAATGACGGAAATAGACAGAAATGGCCTTTTGTTTATTTTTATGAAGTGTTTTATGCTCTTGATAGGTGATAACCACGAATCATACTTTGGGGTCCTTGTTTTGCAGAATCTTTTGTTTTTTGGACAGTTGCAATATTTGCAAGTTGTGGTCTGTGTAGTCAAAAATACTTCATGTAGTGGAGAATACCTGTCTTAAGAAGTCATTTCTAATTTATTGAATTACTTTCTATGAAGTTCTATAGAGGAAATTGAGGTTTAATTATTTTTATTAAACGTATTCTGAATATCCATGATGTCTGTCAGTTACTTTGTCATATTTATAATCACGACAGAGTCATAAGAGGATATAATTAATACTATGTCATCCATTTAACAGGTTGGAAAGTCCCATAAGTGTCAGTTGATAAGCATACACAGTATGGACAAAAGTATTGGGATGCTTGATGGTCACACAAACAGGGATTTTAATGATATTCAAACATTATAAAATGGAGTTATATAAGGTTCTACTCTTCTTGGAAGGCTTTCCACAAGATTTTGAAATTTGTGTGGGAATGGGTCTGAGGTCAGGGCTCTGTGTGGCCACACTGAACTCATGGAGGTGGCTTTTTGCACTGGGACACAGTCATGCTGGAATGGAAAAGGTTCTTTCCCAAACTGTGTTCACAATGCCTTGGTCTGCTGAAGCATTAAAATTAACCCACACTGGGAGTAATCCCTGAAAAACAGGTTTTTCCCAATACTTTTGTCCATATTGCGCATACATTTAGTCAGGGGTCTCCAACACGTCGCTACCAGTAGCAAACAACCCCTCTCCAAGTAGCTCGCCGAAGGGGTAATGAATCTACATACATTTGAAAACGTGACCAGTCAAATTGTATTAGTCACTTGGAAAACCAACTTGCATGTATAGCCAACCATATCCGCCCCCTTCTTACACCAAATCATTATTTGCCCATTAGTTGTCAATAAAACAGTTGCGCTGCTGTCAAGGTTGATGAGTCAAAGGTGATGATTCAGATTCGGATTCAGATTCAGATTCATATGATGGGAGATGGTCACGAACCATGCCCGCGGCAGGTCGGCATTCAAATAAGAGGCTGAAAAGGTATTTTCATTATACAAAAATTAGTAGCTCTCTGCCATTTTCATTTTGTAAAAGTAGCTCTCAGAGGTAAAAAGGTTGGAGACCCCTTTTCTAAAACATCCAATACAACCACCATTAGCTTTGCACTGTTGGTGTAGGGGTGGAGCCGAATCTGAATACGGTATTTGGAAAGGCACAAATAACACGTTTTTTATGAATAGGGTATTCAGACAAATACTTGATATACTTATACTTAATATACTTAAAATATTTGTATTCTGGAAACCACGCCCCCCTAGTACGAGCTCGCAATGGGAGCAGATACTCCGACCCCTGGTCCCAGAGTGCTTTCGGGAATAGATACTCGGTTTCAGTACCGGCACCAAGGAGGGGCATTCGAAGGCATTGCCCCCTTCCCGGGAGGGAGCCACAGTTTTCCAGGGTCACTCTTCAGCCACAAACTGCCCACTCCAGACACAACGCATTGGTGAAGCTCCCGGTCACTGCACCTGGATAACTCCTCTCAACCCCACAAGCTGCTCGGCCGTCTGCTCACCAACAAACAAATGTCTTAAAGTAAGTCTTGTTTTATTGTATTTAGATTCATTTTCATACATGCACAGATGCACAAGTTGTATCTGATATCTCTATTGTTTTCTTTTATGTACTAACATGGTTAGTTCTGTAGAGAATTCCACTTGGTGGGATTGACTGAGTTAAGATAATATTTTTCTCTGGCAAATGCTATCGAGATCTGAGAAGATGGTTGTATAACATGCAGCTTCTCTAACTAAGCGTAGAGTTTATTTCTCCCATTCTATTTTTGCTTGTATGGTGCTGTAAATACAAATCTCATTCCAAAAGCCTGGACATTGCTTCCAACGTGCATGGACTAACTGTAATTATTGTTGCATTAATTATTAGGTGCCAGTCATTTTATGAGACTAAATACTGGATGTCAATTTTACCAACAGCATCTACTGCACTAATACAACAAATCTCAGAAAGGCACTTGGAGGTTAATTATCAGTACTGAAATGTGTGAATATAAACATCACTACATGTTTCACTACATGCTGTCATGTGTCTATTGCTTGGGATGTGTGTATTGTGTGGCCTAGAGGTAAACCATTGGCATTTAAGGCAAATATTTTTTTGTTTTCTTCTTACAAAACCCAGGTTGGTGGTGCGATTTTACAAAATATTCAGTTTCTAGTCATTTGTTAACGGCAAGTTAAAAGATGTGTGTGCCAAATATGAGACCTTTGTTTGATGTTTGTTTGTTTGTTTTTTTATGGGAGGGGGAGTTTGTCCCTCGCTTACTAGTCCAATTGTAACTGCTGATCTTAGATAACAGTGTATCATACATTATCAATAAACACATAAGTCATAGATAAGCAATTTGGGATTGCTTATCTATGACTTATCCATTACTTACCTCAGCCAGATTAAAATCCTATTATTATGTAGCAAGTAAAATGTAAATCAGGACATAACCATCAACCAATCTCTTGTGTTTAGATTAATTTAAAAAAATTGAGCGATTAGATTTATACCTGTTTTAGAAACCAACTAATATTGGCAGATGTCTTAGGTTAAGGTTAAGGGGAAAGTTTTATATTCGATTTCCAGCTCAAATATGAATGATTTTAACATCATGTTATACTAAAGCACACAAAAATGCAAAACAGATCAACAGTGTATTGATGTCTGGTTTATATAATGAAATTGCAAGCAGTTTGGATTTGGTGAATTGCCTCATGATGTTCATTGAGAGATTATCAATAGTTAATGCTTTCCAACAAGTTGAAATTAATTTTCTTGGTTTATTTCTGAACATAAAGGTGTCTATGTAGGTTGAATGATTGAATTTCATGGAGTGAGACTGCATCAGCCCAAAGTGGATGAAAATGCTGACCACAGATTTCACGCATCAAACACTTATTTTTTGTCTATGTTCAAAGCATTTGACACAGATATCTCCTTGTCTCTTATCTTATGGACGTAAGTTTATGTGTTTGTGTTTGTGCTTGTGTGTATGGGTGTGTGCATGCTTGCTGTATTTGGAAACTAAATTTCCCTGCAGTGACTAGAAAACATGACGGGTCTGACAAACTGAAGCCATTTTCCTTCCTGTCCATAAGGGAAAAAAACATTTTAGATCCTGTACCTAAAATGATTTAATCTAAAATAAAAAGAAGGAAAAAAGAATCCCCAGTGATGCCACAGCAATCCAGGTGTCCAAGAGAGCACAAGCAAGAAGCCCCCCCCACCCCCACCCCCCTCACCCCCCCACCCCCCCATTCTGCAGGCTATTTGATGTTCTAGTACTTGATGCTTTTTGACTTCCTTATTCAAATTCACCAACTGAAGCACTTAATTAACTGATTATTTGAATCCGAATGTTCTAGGCAGTGGGAACATCACATTGTGCTGGCCCAAGCCCTCCTGGAACTAAACTGATGACCCCTGCTCTGCCATTCATCTAAAAATGCAAGAGTCATTTTAAAATGTAATTTGCATGAATTAAAGAAGAAAATATGAGTCAGACAACAGGTCCAGGCAGGCAAAGTACATTATTTCCTCTGTGAGTAAATTAATCATGAAAAGACAATAAGATTACTTTGATGGGTGCCTAGATACATAAGCAAAACAGTTTCAGACCTAGCACTCTCAGGTCTTTTTGCCCTACAGGTCTACAACTAAACAGAGTTGTGACTTGAAAGAATACTGCAAAGCCAGGAGACCCACTTGACCTAATAGGTGTGCTAGGAAAGTACAGAGAGATAAAATTTAAAAAAATTATATAAGGAATCAAAGGCCTTTCCTCATAAACATATTCATAAAAATATTTGTCTTTTATCTTTTAATATTTCTGTATGATGACTCATCAACTATATTGCATTAATTCAATCAGAAATGAATCTGACTCACAAGGGCTAATAGAACCAATGTTGATCCTCCTTTGGTGTCACTGCTGGAAAATGTAAGATGATCTAGACTTTCCTCAAAGTCAGTCAAGCATTATTGAAATATTTCATTTATATTTTTATTATCATGGGTGCCATTTAGCGATGTGCAGAGCGGGCATTATTTGTATCGGTATTTGTATTTGTTGAAAGGGGAGAAGTATTCATATTTGTATTTGTATTTGTATTTGAGTAAAATGTACAATGAAACGCACAGACTCCGGAACAGTGCCGGCGCCAGAGTGGACTAACTGGGTAGGCATCTACGTGACCATCACTATGAAACACAATGTACTTAAAATATGCTTTACTCTACCTTAATTTACCCCTGAAAATATGCCAAAGACCGAAATTTGAGTTAAGTGGCCATTAATTTGTAAACCGTTCCCTTAATTTAACCTTAAAAGTGGATTTAAGGTGTGAGTGTGAAACCCCTTAATCCTAAACATAAGACATTTTCTTCAGGAGGCTCAGTTATTTAAGGGGCAAATTTTACCTCTTAATCAGACTTAATCTGTGCACTTTTCCACTTAATTTTCCTTACTGTCGTGGAAGTTAAGGAAGAAATTTATGTTATATTAAGGGGTAAAATTAAGGGGTTTGTTTTCGTAGTGCATGGGCCGGCACAATCGGTTGTGGACCGAGGGTGGTTAATGGTTTTTGATGCTTGCTGGCTGTTTTTTTCGTTTTTCGTTTCAAATAGCGCCATTTTGCCTGTGTGTGTGTGTGTGTGTGGGGGGATTTACAGAGGTAAAGAAATGCCGATATTGCCGCCTGGAGAGCAGCTTTTAAGGTGGAACGAATATTTCGAATAAGAGCTGAGCAAAAGGAGATCCCTTCAGCGTCGTACGGCCGTTCACGAATTTTCCAGGACAAACAAGTTCCAGTCCACCCCTACATATGAGTGATGCGTTGGGGGGGTGGGATGGAGCTTTTAAATCGCTAGGGGGGGCAATGCCTTCTAATGCACCCCTTGGCGCCGGCACTGGAAAGGAGTATCTATTCCTGACTGTACTGGGGGACGTGGTTTCCCAAATGCAAATCTTTAAAAAAGTATTTGTCTGAATACGGTATTCGTAAAAAACACGTTATTTGTGCCAATCCGAATACCGTATTTGTATTTGTC
>JBBMFX010000037.1:14002322-14014491 GCA_037832545.1 Rhabdalestes septentrionalis | reverse complement strand
GAGTGTGAACTCTGATTGGTTTATTGCATGCTACACCCAAGACACACCTATGACTAATTTTCTAATTTAGGACAACCTATTTGAACTTTGCGCCAGGCGCATTGTTCATTTTTCCTGCTGCGATTATTGCGCTTCGCGCTGGCCCCTCCCCCAAAGACGACTGCGCTTCTGACTTCAGACAATGTGCGACTGACCGTGAAAATCAGGCCCTATATCTCTTAAGAAAGCACAGCTTAAGAGGATGTTATTTAGCTTCATAATCACTAGTTCAGAAACTGTTAAATTAACATTTTGTGGTCATAAAATTAAACCAAAAAAAAAAAAAAAACAGTTTTACCTAACTGGTTGCTGCTAGATGACTATTGTCTTTTATTCTATTCTATTGTATTCCAGTACATTTTACAACATGTAATTCCCACACTGGATAAATCAGGGGCTACCAGTCTTGTCCACAAAGGGCCAGTGTGGCTGCAGGCTTTTACTAAAATCGAGCAGAGGCTCACATGATTCCACTTCTTTAATCACTTCATCTCACACAACTGATTAGTAAGATGAGCTGCCAACATGCTTGACAGGACTGACAACCTGCAGCCACACCAGCCCTTCACAGGTAGGACTGGCAAGACAACATAATGACTTTTCAGAAGCATAACTGAAGTGGAAGAGAATGGCAGAAGTGGACATGCGGAAGACCAGAGAGCACGGCTTAAACATCCACCTCAGTGTGTTCAGTAGTCTCTCCCAAACACCAGAGAGACACTCTATCTCCTTGTGACTGCCTCTCCAACTTTATTTATTTTGTTGTTTTCTTATTTCTTCGGCAATCTGTTTTCTAGCCGGCTGTCTGTAGCACTCAGTCACTCATCTCCCCATCTCTCTGTGCCAATCAATCACTCCTCCGTTCTGCTGTCTCCTGCTTTCGACATTAGTGAGCGCTACAGTAGTCTAGTCCTCACACTGAGAGAGAGAGAGAGAGAGAGAGAGAGAGAGAGAGGGAGGAAAAAGGGGAAAAGGCAAAAGAAGCCAGCAGCTGTTCCTAATCAGGGTTTTACTGGGCTCTGATGGCACAGTAATTAAGGGATTAGTGATGTTTGGTTATACTCGCTGCTCTGGGCTCCGCTCTTGGAGTGCTTGTTCAGGGGAAAATATGGCCGAGTCCAGCCAAGGCTCTTAAACAAAGATGTTTGCACATTATTATCATGTGTCTCTTCTAATTGCTCGCTGTAGCGCTTGCAGGGCTGCGGCTGGGGAGACACCCCGGGACTTCTACAGTTGTAGAGCCTTGTGAGGCTATCTACTGTACTACCTTACTGGAATTTGGATGAAATTTTGATAGAGTATGTCCATGAAAGGTACCTAACATGCAGGGTGTAAAGAAACTCCCTGAAATATGTTTGGAGACAGCTTGCTTATTTTATACATAGAAATATTTTTTCTTTTGAATATTCCAAACAACTTTTCACATGCAGAGGCTTTCTAATTTTTCCAAATGTCTGGTATTTTTTTTTAACTATTTATACCAATTTTTACCATTATCCATATTAGCCTCGTTGCTCTTGTGCACAAACAAAAGTTATGTCTTGATGTTTGTGTTACTTTTTCTGTAAATGGTTTCTTTAATTCTTTTTTTTCATATTTGTCAAACTGCAAACAGAAAAAAACCATTTTGCAGTGTAAACCATATTAATTGTGCATTATGTGAGTTGCTTTTGAATAATTGTTGATTTAAAAAGAAAAAGCATAGTTCAATTAGCTCCATTTGATAAAATGCATTTTTTAGATATCTAACATTTGGATTTCTTAGACATCTAACATGAGCGATTTTTCCCAGCAGGGTAACCAACAGGAATGGGCGCAGATGACTTTATTCGAATTAGCATATGATTTGGCATTTAGATACTATCTATACACGGCTGTGTCTCCAGGCTACTGAAGTCCCCGGTGTCAGATGTGTTTATGTTTGCCGGACTTGCGCCGGTCAGGCACACAGGCTCTGTTCACCATCGTCCAAAATGGTGGCACTGTCTGGACCGTTCTGATCATGCTGACCTGGTCTGTTTTAGTACCCTTGACCTAAATGACCTCCAGAATCAGTGTTACTTCAGTCTGAGTGAATGTGACTAGGTCCAGGAGTAAAGGCTGCGGCCTCGGGCTCAGAAACTACATTACCCACGTCCACTTAGATCATCTCAGAATGCACGAACCATGTGGTCCAGCTCAGAATAAACAAGGACATCAGGGAAGCATATGCCGGCACTGACGCTGTGGATGCAAGTGTAGAACAAATAAACACACGCACACACACACACATACACATACAAACACACACAGCTATTACAAAAGATGATAGTTGAGATGCACAAGCACGCACACATGCAATGCCATACACTTGTATACATATGTAGTTGACAGTCTAGTCAGAAACATACATTCCACTAGTCCACACACACACATACACCCACACACAATTGCAACCACAATCCATGTGTATTTTATTCATGCATTCGCTCAGTTTTCTCTCTCCTTCCCCAGTGAATCCATGGCAACCA
This sequence comes from Rhabdalestes septentrionalis, assembly GCA_037832545.1. Classification (NCBI taxonomy): domain Eukaryota; kingdom Metazoa; phylum Chordata; class Actinopteri; order Characiformes; family Alestidae; genus Rhabdalestes; species Rhabdalestes septentrionalis. Next base: position 14,011,942 of record JBBMFX010000037.1, on the reverse strand, counting down.
GCTGGATTAAGTCCACTATGTATGTGTGTGTGTATGATGTTTGTGTGTGTGTGTGTGTGTGTGTGTGTGTGTGTGTGTGTGTGTGTGTGTGATGGAGTCAGAGAGCTGGCTTTGCTCTATAATGAGGGATAATGTGTTTATATTTGTGTAATGTTGCACTGATTGCAGTCTCAGTGGAGCCCAGCAGAAGGATAGCATCTCTAATGACTAACAGTCATTACAGCCTGTGTTATTGCATTAGCAGCCCCTTTGTTATGAGGAAAACCATCCACATCCAAATATGCCGGGCAGTGTGGCAGTTTGTAATATCCCCTGATGGCTTTTTGTATAGTTTGTAATTTAGACCATTATGAACTCTATACGTGATATAAACAAACCTCCTTTTTTCCCTGAAAGGACAGCGTGGACCTGTGCTTTCAAGGGTTACCTCAGGAATGAAAGAGATAACCCGGTTCATTTTCACTCGCGCAACAGTGAAACAAACCCAATACAAAAAAATGTTGTAAGCAATTTATTCACATATGACCTTCTGTGTTTGCGACTCGTGCGACTTCAAAGAGCAGTTTTTCATGGAAATCCACAATTCCATTGCTTTTATTTAAATGTAATGGGCTTTTGCAAATGAAGTGTTTGATGTTCTTTAAAAATGTTTTGTGTGTTTATCTTTTACACACACGCACCGAGTGTGAATTTATGTGTGTTGGTATTTGGTGTATTTATATGTGTATATGTATATGTATGGATGTGTCTGTGTCTGTGTGTGTGTGTGTGTGTGTGTCAATAGAAATAATAAATACAAATAACGTGATGCTGTAAGTTGTGATTTTATTAATGACATATAGCCCGAAAATTATGATCTCTTATATTAGTTCTATAATATCGCAGTCGCCAAAGTAAATGTAGTTAACCGACTCATTTGTCCTGTAACATACATAAAACTGAGAAATATATTTTAAAAATACCATTAACTTAAGTATATTGAATCAGTTTTTAATGTTTCAGCTACAGAAATGAGATATTTTATGTTGAATTTAATTTAGTTATTTTTATCATTGGTCGCACCACATGATATTTTTACATTAAATTACAGAAAAATTACAAATAACTCCTGATTTTGAAAAGGTTGATGTGAGTACATATATGGGAGAGATACTACATATAGACAGTATGTTTTTTTGTACATTTAAACCTTTTTTAACTTAAAAAACAAACAGCCGGACAGAATATTTAGGTGTTATGTCATTGACCCATATACAAATATTTGGCTTGTGGAAGCTCAGCATTCCTTGTAGTTTCAGTCCAAAACCTGGTTTGACTCTGTCAGTCCTTCATTAAATTTATTCAGGAGCTGCTGATGTGTGCTTAACAGTAGATCCAAGCAACAGCTTGATTTGTGTTGTGTGCTCTGTTTATGAGTTGTTTTTTTGACTAGATATTGGACAGTTTGTGTGGAATTAATCAATTTACCCAGATCAAAGAACAGATGCTCAGATATATAAAGTCCTGAGTCTATTTTTACCTTGTCTAAAATTGTGTGCTAAGCACTACATGTGTGACATGTGTTCACATGTGTGTGTGTTTATCGAGCCAGTCGAGGTGATGGAGTAGCTTGTCAGACATGTCTCACACCATGCCATCCTGTCTCAGCTTTTGTCAGTCATGCTGTTAGCAATCTATCTAAACAAACACCCCTCTTATACCTACATACACGACTTCACCTTACATTCATTACTTTCCTTTATCTGAGTGTAAAAACATCTTCTTCCTCTTGCTCTGTCTTTCACTCTCATCTCCTTCTGTTCTAGTGTCCTTCTCTTCCCTCCATTTCCATTTTCCTCACTTCTGTATTCTTCCCTCAACACTTATTCCCTATAGACTGAAAAAAAATGTTTGCATGGAATTCATCTGATTCAAGTTTTATCACTCTCATGTGCAAAATATCTAATGTTAATTAAAAGTACAAGTAGGGTTTATGGATGCAATATTAATGCAATATATAATGCATATCAATGCAATTATCTATTATTTATATATTCATGGGATATATAGTGTGAAGTTAAATGTGAAATACCACTGCTCTCCAGGCAGCAAGCTAAGGTTCCTTCTCCAGCCTGGGAAGGCTCATCATTCCACACTCTGGGACAAGACTCTGATATTCTGTCCTGTACCATTGCGCCAGGACGTTGTCTTGGATAAAAGTGTCTGCCACATACGCACATGTAAAAATGTTATTTTAGTTTAAGGGATGTACACATCTGCATCATCCATATTCAGTTTGCCACTTTTTTAGTGTACACTTGATTACTTCATATCCATGGAGTTCAAAATACAAGATAAGGATTTTCAGACTAGACAGTTTAAATGGCAAGATAGTTAGAGGGCCACATGCCGCTGATCCTTCAGAAAACTCTCTGAAAAATCTGTCACTGGTGTGGTACCCTTAAAGGAACACGGTCAGAATCTTTTAGACAGGCGCACACTCACACTCACACACACACACACACACACACACACACACACACACACACACACACACACACACACCTTCCTGTTCTTTGTAGAATCCTGAAGTTCAGTAAAAAGAAATGTGAATGAGGAGAAAGAATGAACTTAAGAACTTAAATCAGGGATGTTGAACTCTGGTCTTGGAGGGTCGTGGTCCAGCAGTTATTGGTGATTTCCCTGCTCAGAAATGTCTGATTCACCTCGTCAGTTAATTGTCAGGTTTAGTGTCATGCTCCTGTCCCTTTCCTCTTCCTGTCTCTGAATCGACTCTCGGTTTTTTGGTTGAGGGTGTTTTTAGTTTCTCCCATGAGTGGAGTGGCAGTTTCCCTCTTGACAGTTACAGTTGCCATCTTTTTCTAGTGACTTATGCTGAATTTGCATCATCTTGTTCTAGTGAGATAACATTGTAAAGTCAAGAATGTTGAACATTGATCCAAAATTGATACTGAATATCACTCACTAATGGTTTAACAATTGTAATAGAGGATTTTTTCTAAATAAAAACCTAATATTACATAATGGTAAATTGAGTATATTTTAAACACTGTGTCAACTAAACACCAAGCAGGCACACTATGCTGTGCCAATAAAAGTCCTTGATGAATAATCTTAGTGCTGGATCATTAGACTTATCACTGTGGCTCATTGGTAAAGAAAACAATTCACAGTGGAGCTGGGACGTTCAGAACTTTCACCCTATTTACACCACTGCACTTCATGTGAATAGTATCTGGTTTGTGTCCTGATAAGATTTCAGCCATGTATGTTTAGATTTGGTAGTCAAATGAAGTCCAGTCCAATCAACCTACTCAAATGAAAAGCACAATTTTGCATAATATAGTCGATGATTTGCAATCAAGGTTGCTAAAACATATTCTCCACCAGTGCCTTACCATCATGAACCACATGTATTAAACAGTGTATTGTAGTAAACTCAGAGGAGAAACTCACATCAGGAGATGAAGATCTCCTGAAGATGATATCCTGCATCAATTGGTGACAGTTTGAAGGGTCGTACCTTCCATAAGCATAAGAGGGAGGTGGCATCACAATACTGGGAGGAGTTTGGTTTTTTAAACATGGCCTGGCCTTGTCCAGATACACAAAATATAGAGAAAAGTATTGGGACAAACCTGTTTCTCTGGATTTGGGCTAGGTCCCTTCTTTCCAGTGAAGGACAGTCTTAATGCTTCGGCATACTAAGACATATAAAGCAGGGATATAGTTTTCACATTTTGATTGCAAGGTATATTATTCATTTTTAACTTTTAGATTTAAAATCAATTAAGGCAAATCCTCCATGTTGGTGAGGGAATATCACAGCCCCCAGCCCAGGCCCATCCCCTGTTAAATCCCAGCCAATTGTAAATAGTATGTCTTCTAAACATTTAATATATGATTTATTTATAACATTTAGATAAATATTTAACATTTAGGTTTAAAGTATGACATTTAGATTTAAATTTAACATTTAGATGACACAACTGCAACTGCAAAGGTGTTATAGCTGTTAAAGGGGGACTGACTCCACTTTAAAATCTATGGATTAGAATGCAATGTCATTAAAGTCCTAATTAGTGTAATGGTCATGTGTCTCAATACATCTCTCCATAGAGGTTAATTCAGAGAGTCAGGCGTAAATAGGTTGTACACCAGCTGTCAGACCTGTGTTACTGATTTATGAAACACAGTGCCAACTTCTGTGGGCTTCCTTTAACTGTCTCTGTCTCTCTGTCTTTCCTTTCATTGCCCCAGTCACCTGCAGAAATGCTCTCTGGGTTTACGCTCTCATAATAGTCGTGGGCTAAACTCTTTTATTCATCTGCCGTGCAGAGTGGATGGATCAGGCTCTTCGTCCGGAGCGAACAGCTTTCAGGGAGCTTTCTGATTACAGCCTGGGCTCCATGCTGCGACAGCATGCCTAGAATACTAATACCACCTGTCAGATGGAGCTGAATTGGTCTGGATGGATGGGAGCAATCCAGGGATGGAGAATGATTGTGTGCAGTGAATACACTGCATCTACTGGATCCACTACGGCCCAGCGAACAAGCCGCTGAATAGCAACAACAAAAGCCTACCGGCGGTAGATGGGAATCTTGAGAATCTTTCTTTCTGTTTCTTTTCAAAAGTTTGTGTCATAACCATTACTAAAATGTCAAAAGTGGTCCCCGTGGAATTGTTGCAGCTGTTGCCATACTACCAAGCAGTAAGTGTTAAACAAATAGCGAAGTAAAAGAATATAGTTCCACACAATATAATCAGAATATTCAAACCTAGTCATGTAATCATGTCAATAGATCGATCAGTATAGTCATAAATAATCCACTTTGCCTCCTTTGAATGCTTAATGAACTCTGCATTTATATACAAATGTCATTTAATACTTAATATATTTAACATTTAATTAAAAACATATGTAGACAAATGTCTCATTTCCTTTTGGTGCAACCTTGTTTATTCAGACCATTTCAGTTCAAACCACTTTTTCAAAAACAAATCAAGCAGCAGCCAGCTGTTATTTTTTGATTATAATTATTCTTGCAAAATTTGTTACAAATGTATATAAAACCTTTTCATAGCATTTTGCAGATCTCTTGAGAAGGGTTTTTTGTTTATCTGCATAATTAAATGTGTAGTATTTAAATGTTACAACCACATTTCATGGGGTTCTGGACAAGAAACACTATTATAGGAAGGGTTTGTATCATTCAGGTTGATTGTGTGATTAATCTTTGTGTTTTGTGTTCTGTGCTTTAGCGCTAACATAATGCAATAATTCAAACATATACTGTATAATTATTTTTTATATTACACATATAGATTCACTTCGTGTATTTTTTATGTTATGTATCAGCTTCTTTGTCCCCTGCATCCTCAACACACTTTAAATAAGAATAAGAAAATTTCCTGATTATAATTTCATTCATTCATTCATTCATTCATTCATTCAATACCTGTTACCACTTAATACTTACTAGGGTGTTGGGTACCCAGACCCTTTCCTGGGGTCTATGGGTGTGAATGTTGTGACCTTTTTGTATTCATACCTTAAAGGGCCCACAAAACAAGAAACTGAATTTACATCCCAATATATGGAAACTAAGCTTCAAAGCAGTCTATTTTAAATTCATTGCGTTATATGCATATACAGTCTTTTCAAGAGTATTTTGTCCTAGACTGCAACTCAGAGCTGTCCGTCAATGTAGAGTAATTTACATACACCCAAAGCATATTCTTAAAGACACTAATGGATTTGGAAGAAAAATGAACAAGTAAATGTATTAACAAAAAAACAAGTCAATTATGGGGGATAAGCACGAAGATTACAAGAAAAAAACATCAAAATACAAGATGTGAATGCAGAATTAGCAGTAATAGCAGTAAACAAAACATTTTACAAAACAAATGAGAATCACTTCTGCTATTGGGAGGCAGTGTGAAGATGTTAGAAATTAAAGTCATCCCATTATAGCAAATCACATAAAAAAAAAAAAAAACTGGTTAAACCTGAAACTGACTGACAGGAATTATGGCACTGGGCTCTCATCTAACAGCTTCCCTGATCTGAATGGAACCAATCACCCCTCACTCAGTTTGAAAGTAAGATTGAGCTGTTTCCTGATATTGCTGCAGAAAGAACTCATGCCAGCTGGAACTGCAGCTAATAGGATCCAGATATTTTCATACAGAGGAACATTTCCCCATGGACTAACCTTGATAAATTGACACTGGTACTTAGAAGTTGATTCCAATTACCATTTCCGTGTACCGGCAACAAAATAATAGCCTGGGTCATGGTAAAAAATAGTGTGGGATTTTTTAAGGATTACACAGCCTTTGCCGTGTAGAGTTCATCTTGATTTTGGGATCGAGAGAAGTAGAGGCAGAGGGAGAGAGAGGGAGAGAAAGGGAGGGTGGTAGAGAAAGAGAGAGAGAGAGAGGGAGAGAGAGGTTTTAGTGCTCTCTGTTCTGCGCGATAATGAATGCTTTGTCAGGGAAAATCCATCAACGGTCACCGGAGGGGAAGGAAACGTCAAGAAAAGTTATGGTTTGTTGCCTTTTAACCCACGTGGTTTGGCCCAGCAAAGTAATTGAAGAGTAGAACATGTCATGTTGGTGTGCTTCATCTATTTGTATTGCTGTCTGGCGGTACAAACAGAAATATTGTGTATAGCGACACAATACACAAGAAACGAGGACCTTTTAAAGCCAGTAATGAAATGGACACAATCAAACATACAGATGGTATGAAGCGAGCCGCCGGGAGTACATGTAGGATGAATTGTCCTACTTTCTGCAAATGCTTTAGATGGTGTAGCTGATGTAGCTGAAGTGCTATTTCCATCATAGTTTGCCACTAATGGACTTTGACGAGTCTAGACCACTAATATGAGTATTATATGCCTATCCTATACATAATTATTGGCGAACCTTCCCATATTGACTATAGTGCTATGGGTTTTTAAACTCAGAGTACTTGTGACTACGTATATGATACTTGTACAGAATGTGTCTGGATGTCACATGGGGTATAAATCATCTCTCTCTTTCTCTCTCTCTCTCTCTCTCTCTCTCTCTCTCTAATTAACCTCCTTAACTTCTCAAGCATGGCAACTTAATGCTAATCATCCTTGCAGCAGTATAAATGCCAGCTATGACTGTCATATTTGCATCTCTTTCTCTTTCTTGCCCCCCACAACCACCGCTCCACCCCCAAGGAAAGTGATTTATGTGAGCTGTGGCACTGCCACCGAGATAACCCTTATCTCTTTAAACTTTCTTGTGAACATTGGTCTTGAACAGTCTGGTCATTCTGAGCTTTACATAACGTCTGTCATAGCAAAAATACCCCAAACAAACACAAATACAGACGGGTCCAGATGAGCTGTGAAGGAGGACCAACTCTATGTATTTGAATGCAGTAACGGTCAGGTGTCCCATTACTTTCGTTCAAAAAAAGGATTAAAAGTAAGGTGAATAATAATTGTTGAATGGTATTTAATTAGCAGATCAGGAGTTCATTAGTGGAATTTCTTGTCTTCTTAATGTGTTTGAGATCATCAGTTGTGATGGTCGTGTTGGTACACAGTTAGTGATCCTGTTCCACTACGGTTCTACACAGTCCAAAAACAACAGTCTATCATTACTTTATTACAAAACATATTCTGGTTTGTTTAACTTCTTTTGTTTGCTGCACAATTCCATTCGTTCCTTCATCATTTAGTTTTCAATATTAATCTATGTAATAATAAAAATAATAATGAAACAAAGAAAAAACACTGAATGAGAAGGTGTGTCCAAACTTCCGAATGGTAGTATGTGTGTGTATATATTCTCATATATGTATTTTTTTTTACCTTGATATTCACTGATATGGTTTTATGTTTTATTTATAGGCTTTTATGAAGCCTATTCATAAAATGACAGCTTTCTAAACTCTCTTGTATGTAAACAAGCTGTTTTCTTACCATTAATGCTGATTCACTCCACATAAATTCAACTTGAATTAACAAGGCTTAATAGGCAAATACATGGAAAGGTGTCATCACACAAACAGGGAATTTACAAACAATGTGAAAATTTATTTTTCCATGAAATGAGCCCTTTAATTAATGACTCATTTTGCTACATTTGGTGTAAAACCAGCAGGCCTTTTCACATGGCACATAAAGTTGTCATTCATTGACACATCAGGAGTGTGTTATGCATATAGTACTGCCTTTTGTTTGTTTTTATAAACACAACTGACACAATTCTCATGCAAACTCACCAGTTTTAAGTTTCAGGGTCATGTTTGATAGTTAGATAGTTATTGGCCCTGGGAGAAGGGAAAAGGAGAAAAACACAGCTATTCACACTGGCTTTAAATTAGAGGGCAAATACAAGAGGAGAGATCTAAACAGAACTCTGGGCAGCTGTCTGGGACACGTCACGATGGAGGAATGTTACGGAGTCCATGGTGTGTGTCTCTTTTGGGACAGAAAGAAAAAAATAACAGTAGCATAGAAGAAGCTTGATCGGATAGAGAGAGAGAGAGAGAGAGAGAGAGAGAGAGAGACAGAGAGAGAGAGAGAGAGAGAGAGAGAGAGAGAGAGAGAGAGAGAAAGAGAAAGGGAGAGAGAGACCTATTCAGAGTAATTGTTCCAAAGAATGAAATTGACTCATGGGCAGTGGAGAGTGAAATGACATTGGTAGATGAAATTGGCTATTCTGTTGCTTCTAAATGTAGAGACATTGCACCCATTAATGATGCTCATCAGCACATTTACTGAGAGAAGAGAAATGCTGTTTCTCTGAAATCAGTCAAGGAGAAATTGCACGGCTAACCGTATTTGCGATGTCGGGGAAAACAGTATCTTTGGCTGAAATACGCAGAAGTGAAATAGAACATAAGAGACTGATCATTTAAAAAGGCTCTGAGTGTTCTACTACCTGCTTTTTTAAAGATACGCGCTGGCTTAACGGAGGTTTGAAAGGTAGTTTGCTGTACAAATCAAATCCCAGTTAGCTACAACATGTTTGGTTCCTGAAATTTGTTGGCTTCTTTGTCTCATTAGCTATGAGGCTAATGAAGCATACAGGTAATGAAAGCATGCAGCACACAAATCAGCATCATTCAAACAGCATGTCTCAATCACATTGACTCAAATTACTGACTCGCTTGTTAAAAAAAAGAAGCAGGTAAAAGAAACGTACCATTCTACAAACACCATCTCAGTTTCCAAACTGGGAGAACTGAGGACACTTCTGAGTGCAAGTATTAGATTTCTTCCACCAATTTATGATTCAGTACTCATACTTACACCTGAACCTAACCTCCAAAAGAAATACTACTGGTTTTCTTACATTACTTTGAGTGTTACAATGTACATGCAGGAATCAAAAGTAACTTAAATACTACTGAAATACTACTCTCCCAACGCAGTTATATTTGTCCTGTGGAACTTCTAAATCTGTATTAGAATGAAGATTCACCCCATTTATAGAATCTATTACAAAAAGGAAAGGTACAAATGTAGAGAAGAATACCCACATGGAAAGAACCTATATAAACATATATGTTTTAATATAGGTTTTGATATAGGTTTTGAATATATGTCACATATATAAAA
>JBBMFX010000037.1:13977942-13992320 GCA_037832545.1 Rhabdalestes septentrionalis | reverse complement strand
GTTAGTACTGGTGTTGATTTAAAGCGCCGTTATTACCATCACTGCAAGTGATGGAGTTAGCATTAGCATTATCACAAGTGATGGAGTTAGTATTAGCATTATCACAAGTGATGGAGTTAGCATTAGCATTATCACAAGTGATGGAGCTAGCATTAGCATTACCATCCCTGAGCCCACTGGACCTCCTAAGTCGAGTTTGATTGGTTAGCATGATCGCACCATGCCTGAGCATGGTATGCTGAACTTTCGAGAAGGCAGGCTTGGACACAACTCGCTTACACACAGTACACATGTAGCATGATCGCTAACTGTGCTTAAGCCCTAGAATGTCCAATTTAACAAACATGGTAGCAAAAAGATTCAATACATACATAACCCCAGATAAATTTGGGACAGAATGGGAAATGCTTATTCTTTAATTGGAAAGTTATTTTTAAATATTCCTAAGACACCCATTCATTTTTCAACAATACACTGCAAAACCACACTTTACAAAAGCTTGAAGAAGAAGGAACACATACTGCCTGCAGTGCTGAGAATTTGTGGAAAATTTTTAATTGAAGACATGTTAGCAGAACAAGACAAAAAAACACCTGAAATTCTTTCTGTGTAGTATCCTCAGTGGAAAATGTATTAAAATCTCATGAGAATGAATGGCAGCATTACAAAGTTGTAAATGCTAATTGTGTTGCAAGCTTGAAATGTAGGAATGAATGTATATGAACAAATAAAAGAAAGTGGACCGGCAAAACATTAAATATCTTTGGTTCGTAATGTATGCAATGAAATGAATGTAAAAAAGCACAAATTATTTGTATTTTCCATATCCTCTCAATTTCTTCTGATTTGAGGTTGTAGGTTTAAGTATTAGTTTTTTTTATCTGTACTTAAGGAGGCATTCCCTCTCATTTTCATTCCACCAGGTGTCATTCATCAATTTAAATGAGTCCCATTAAAATTCTCCAGTGTTACTGTGCTGTCAGTTTAATGTAGTCATTTTATGATAATCATGTACTTGTTTACAGAAGGAAGAGAGGTTTTACTCTTAGACTGGTTTAGCTAGTTGGCCCCAGGACAGGTCCTGTATTTATTCTCAAAATGTATGGGCTGAACTGTTTTTTTAAACAAAGCACATGGCATTTTTGTCCTTGAGCAACTTCACAGAATCTGGATTGCAACACCGACCAGCGTATTTCTTCACTACCAGGCAAGCCACTACCTCTTTTGTTGTTCAGGGTTGATGAACCCATGCATTTTATAATCACAGCTGATACAAATGGCTATTTTCCAAGTTGTGTACACATGAGGGAGATTCTTTATAATAATAAGAACAGATCAGATGGGCAAATATTATGCTATTTTTAGAACTTCAGATTTATTGCAGTTCCAGTTAATGAATTCCTTGCAAAACTTGAGAAATATTATTATTTGGAGAAAGTATGTTTTAGGAGTTTAAACACTTTGTTATGATTACAGCCCAACTAGACCCTTTTTAGTTCCATGTTAAATAGAAATCCAAATAAATTAGCTATATCTACTAAACTGGATATGAAAGTTGACTAGATACACTATCTGGACAAAAAGTATTGGGACGCATGTCTTTATTGAATTCAGGTGGCCCTTACAGCCAGTGAATGGGTGGAAATTCTCACAGACTAATCTTGCCGAAAGCCTTCCAAGAATAGTGGAAGCAAAATGGGGTCCAGTGGCGTATTAAGGTCTATGCATTTGAGTACAATGCTATTAAAGTCCCTGTTTGTATAAGGGTCAGGTGTCCCAGTATTTTTGTCCTTATAGTGTACATTTTATTGCCATGCTTTAATAGTATGGAAATTGCAATTAGTGTAAATAAATATCAACTACCGCCAATGTACAAGATGTGAGATGCATTTAAACATTTTGTGACTGAGGCATTCTTTACTGACAGATTCCCTAAACAAAACTAGTCCTTTACTGACGTGCACCACAAGAAGTGTTGCAATAATCCCTGATATATATTCTTACTTTTGTTTCCCTTTTTATTTCCCCACCCAGTGTATGAAATACCAAGGGTTCAAGACAGCAGTTTCTTTTATTCAAGTCTTAGTAAGAAGTAAAATGGGAATAGTAAAAAACAAATCAGTGTAACTGAAACAAAAAAAGTTTACATGTAAAACCCTACAACTTTTGGGATGTACAGCTTTTTTCTAGTGTTCTGGTATCGCTGAAGAACGTTGGAGAGTGGACATGGCAAGTGCCACAGGTGAGGATTTTACTTTGTTACCTTTCGTATTTACTCTTGATGGTTTTGCTTGAGTGTGGTAAATCCAAACAGCTTTCAGATTCAACTGTAGCTCTTTAGTGGGAAAGAAAAACAGTTCAGAGGTAGAATTATTTTCATGCAGGGAGGTAAGTTTATGACTCATCATTATACAAGCCTGAGCTCTGAAGGTCCAGTAGAAAGAGAATAGTTACTATGGTTTTCCTATCTGTATGTTCATTATCTCAGGTCAGCACAATGATGGTGTGTCCACAGAAAACCCAGTCCTTTATCAGAAAGGCACAGAGGAAACACAGAGCATTTTCACATTGACACATCTTTACTGAGCAAATGATGTAAACAGCTTATTGATGGAAAAAAGCTTTTGAACCCCTCGGATAATGACCTTTTAAAAAAAGGATAATTGGAGGCAGGTGTTCCAATTAATTCAGGTGTGTGTTTGACCTACCCTAGCATACAAACTACTCAATTTTAGTTGCCTGATCTTCCCAACAGATTTCTATTCAAGTGCATTATGTTCAAAAATGATATTTCAGAGAGCCTCAGGCTGAAGAAAGGTGAAAGCTCACAATACTTCAGAGGGTTGCAAAAGAATTTGTGCAGACTTGGAGCTCCATTAGTTTGAGGTCTAGCAGACAGCTTTCAAATAGAAGAAACGTAGTATGACTGCTACCTTTCATGAGAGTGGGCATTTTACAAGGGCAAAGGAAAAAATACTCAAACAAGTGACCAAGAACCCTGGGGTGACTGCTAAGGTTCTTCCACTTGAATTAATATGAATATACACTACAAATACAAAAGTATCCAAACAAAGGATCAAATTAGTGAATGTAACTTTTTTTTAGGTGCCACCATTAGTGACACAAGTGCATACCCAGTTTGTACAATCTTCTTAGAAATGTCTATGGTCACCATAGCCTTGATAGGATAGTTGTAGTGGCATTTGTCATCCCAAAGTAATCTTCCAATATAGGTACCTGACTAATGGTTTTGCAGATAATTGCCATCAAACGCTCATATCAGTTTTTCAACAGTTAGTGATAATTCTTTTCATAAGAATAAAGTGGAAAGTACTGGGGAGGGAGCCCAGAAATACCCTTTAAAACAGCAGAAATCTTGGATGAGCAAGCATCTACAAACTTTTGAAAGTTTCAAAGATTCAAAGAAGAAGAAGAAGAATATTATGGACATAACTTATGGACATAACAAGAAAAGTTCAGACTCTAAGGATTGTTTTAGCAATGTTTGCTTGAACACTTTTCCACTGGCACATTTCCATTAAAAATAAAGTGACCCATACCAATGATGTCACACCTCTGCACGATGGCAGGGCCAAATATGGGCTGCAGCCTAGCTGACTGCATCACTGCTCTCTGATTGGTTGAAATGTCATCACAGCAAAGAGAGAGGCTATGCAAAATGACTATGCAAAAATAAATAAAGAGTGGACAAACAAACTAACAACTGGGGAGCTGAAGAAGTACAAGCACTGTTTGGTCTGAAGATTAAATTCCGTGGGAGATTTCTAAGACACTAGGACAGCGCTAACAAGTTATGGCTTAATAATGCAGAAAAAAATCAAATAAGGCTAAATATAAAACTATAAACTATAACTAACCATACTAGTGTAAAGAATGATGGTGTAGGGCTAATTCTGTTTCAGGAATTCCGACATCATCTTAAAAGCCATTCCATTAATCCGTTTACTCAAATGAAGTGTGCTAGAAGAGCCCTTGGACAGTGGACACAAATATGGAGCTCAGTAGAACTTGCCAAGAAATCACAGCAACCTGATGCAGTTCCTCTTCTACCCCTCACAATTATCAGGCACTGATGTTAACACATCAGGGAAATTAATTATTTAGATACTTAATACTTAGAAGCTGTAACCTTCCATTAGTTTTGTTCATGCTGGGTTTAAGGCAGCTGTCTTCTCCATCTGTTATATATGCCTGCTCACATAACCTCGTGACTTTACTCTGCCAGGTTACTGCTGGGCAAGTTAAAGGCCACACATCCAGCAGATAAAATAAAAAGGGCAAGGTTGTAAACAGCCAGAAAATGCAATTATTCAAAAATGTATATGCATGATGTTCCACAATGTTTGCATTGCTAACTAATTAGCTCACTGTAATTTCTGAAATGAAAAATTCCACTTTCCCATTTTCTTCTTGTGCTGTAAGTGGGCACTTGTATGTCAGTGCAATTCATTTCTGAGCTAGTGGGGTCATCTTACAAAAGTTTAAATGTTGCTCTGGACCAATGAATTCCAACTTGTCCCAAAAATCTTGAGAGTTCCAAAAAGGTCCTTAGACACTTGCATGCTTAAGTGGGGATGTAGAATGTGCTGGGCAAACTAGTCTATGGAGGACCCACACCCCACCTTCTAAGACCTGTTAACCTCTAGGTGCCATAGACCACAGCTATTTTGGCACCACAATGGAGGCCTACACAATCTTAGACAGATGTTTTTTTTGTTGCTACTAATCAGTGTATACATATGCATAATTTCTGTATAATATGTGTAATCTTTCATATCTGAAATATTTTATCTTTAGTTTGTGTTTCCTGATATTATCTGTACTGTATTTTTATTTATTATGGCTAAGTCAGTGACCTGATTTCCACTGAGTATGCATTTCACCTGGAAAAACAAGGCAAAAGGCAAAAAGCCCTGAAAAAAAAAAAAACTGGAACTGAAAATAGCTACAGTTGCAAAACAGCAACTGTATACCATTATCACAAAGTGATTTTACTGCTGAATTTCAAAGCTGCTGATAAGAGTAAATGCATCTCATTATTTGGTCGGATTGGGTCATATTTCAATATATAACAAATATATAAAAAGTCAAGGACCTTTTTTCATAAAGCCTCTTTATGAGTGAAAGTGTTGATCTGGGATCTATTTCTCTTATAAGTTCTTTGCAAACAAGGGAAAAATCTAATCCTAGGTCAGCACTTCTACTCCAAGAAGCCTTAAAAATAAAGGCCCAGAATGTCAAATTATGCTCACACTCCCAATTAAGTAATTTTTCTGTATTACCAGTTGTTAACCTCTTACCCAAATGTTTAAATAACATACAAAAATACAAGACCTGATCAGAAGGTTATTGGGCGACAATCAACATTATGATACTTGGATTTACAATATAAACGTCTTTTATTTAAGACTAGAATTTATATTTTAATGCAAATGTGTCCCAACTACAGCTTTCCCCTGTTTTAACAGAAACTCCTCATGTGAAGATGGTATTGCTAGGAGGACGATGGGCAGGAAAGAGCTCATCTGGAAACACTATTCTGAATAAAGATGTGTTTGGCATTGGGGCCCAAACAGAACGATGTAAGGTGGAAACTGACAAAGTTGCAGATATGCAAGTCACTGTGGTTGACACACCGAGCTGGAACTGGGTCTCTGCAGAGGACACATCTGAGGAACTGAAGCAGGAACTTAAACTAAGTGTTGAGATACTCGGTCAAGGACCTCATGTGTTTCTATTGGTTTATCCTTTAGGTGCCCCAGTTGTGAAAAGGCACAAGATTGCTGTGCAAGAACACTTAGAGCTTCTGGGTGCAGATGTTTGGGATCACACCATGGTCTTGTTTTCCAGAGGAGATTGGTTGGGGGAGATGAATATTGAGCAACATTTACAGGGAGCCAAAAAAGAACTCATGTGGTTGGTGGAACAGTGTAAGGACAGATATCATGTTCTCAACAATAAGGTCAGGACAAATGAGATGCAAGTCATTGAATTACTGGAGAAGATTCAAAAGACGATTCAAAGGAAAAGGAAGTGGAGCAAGACTGAACCACCTGAATGTGAGTTTACGAGCCAATTCATGTTCTCTGGAGATGATGCATCTCTTGTGCTGTTGTTCGCACTGATTTTCAGCGAGATTGCCGAGCACAGGTCTAAAATTTACTGTTATATTAAATCTGCTTGAGGAAAATGGGTCTCCAGATTAATGGTTAGGTTTTGCATCAGTTTTATTTACTGAGTTGTATTTTATTAACACTAATACTAATAATAATATCAGTAAGGGATGCAAATCATTGAGCTACAGGAGAATATATAACAGATGATTCACAGAAAAAGGAGAGAGAGCAGGGATACTCCACCTATTAGTATTTAGTGAGATTGAGTTATTATTTTTAATCCCCCCATTTTGGGTTTAAAGTATTTGAAATATGAGCATGGTCCTTACGTTAACATCCGGTGTTGCACTTGTTAACTGTTTATCGATCTGATGATCAGGGACTGAGTGTTGATTCTTTAAAGTAAAAATCACAATGAATGGGAGCAATAGCAGTTGGGTGAGCACCATTATAAATAAGAGAGTCTTCAACATCACAGGTAAGAATGTTGGATAAAAACCTTAAAAACCCAAAAAGCAAAGTAAAAATTCAGGAGCAAAAAGTATGGCTGATTCTCACTCATAAATGGTTTGGTAAGAGTCAGCAAAATTTCACCTCCCCTGAGCACAGGTGGAGGAGCACCAGAATCTGAAACTGACAAACAGGATTTGATCCTCTGCGAAAGAAAACAAAAAGTGAAAAAATAAACTTGAAGAAATAAAGACAAAACACACAACACACTGATGAAATGGATTTCGAGACATTAAGCTACATAAAAACTGTAAAGAACTGTGACCCTTTGTTTTGTTTGTTTAATTCAAAAGGATCTTTTCGTAAATGCTGCTGTGCATTCAGGCGCTTTCACCTGCAGTGTAGGACTTTTGTGGTGCTCTATATGGAAACTTTGAGCTGGTTGAAACTGGGTTTAGTTGGAAATCAACGACAGATACCAGAATGAAAGTGTTCCGCATTTTTATTAATTGACTTTTTTATTAATTGAAATTAATAACAATGACATGCTGTAAATATGTTTTTTTATTGTAGTGGCTAGAGAAACATCTGCTGCTGAAGAGGTTGGAGAACTTTCAACGAAAAAAATAAAACAAATGTGACTTCTTGTTCTCTAGCATTTTGTGTTTATTGATATCAGTATGATTATATATAATCAGTATTTCAAGTTTGCTGACTTAAAAAAAAAAATATAATGCATTGTGGTAGTGGAGTGGTTAGGTATGCAAAAACGCAGAATAGAGGTAAATAAATGCACAAATAAAGCAGCAGGACTGAGAATGTACAGTATACAATATATAAAGGGGTATTTACAGAGGCAGTTGGGGTGTAAATAATTTTTTTACAGCATCAATATTCAGAGTGTATATGTGTAAGTTAAGTGAAAGAAAAAATTCAGTTCAGGGGTGTGTGTATTTGTGTGTGTGTGGGCACAGTTTTATTTCAGTTATGATTGAGTAGTCTGAGAGCCAGAGGGAAGAAATTGTTTCCCATTCTGTTAGTGGAGGCCTGTATGCTATGGAACCTTATGACATCGTATTATTATCAGTAATATTTTACTTACAAATAAGCCTATTTAATGCTCTTTTTAATGCTCTAATTAATATTTTGCCTTTCCTTAATGCATAGTGTCCTCTATTGTTCATTACAATAGTCTGCAGGAGACATACCCCATATGCAACAATATAGGTTATTAAATAAAATGCAGTAACACAATTTTCATTTTAAAATGACATTTCAAAAGGTCTTGGTGTGCTTTTGACATTTCAAAAGGTCTGGATGTGCTTTTGACTTCCATGATCAGTATTTGCCAAAATATTACATATTACATACAGACACACTTCCATAACTATTATTAGTTATTACATTTACATATTATTACTTGATTCAATATTTTGAAAACAATATAAGATGTTGTGTTAATATATACTGTATGTTAAGTCTGCTGCAGTTTCCTCTGTTACTATAGTGTAAGACTACATTTCCCAGGATCCCTCTGCAGAAGCCACACCATCCCTCACATGTAGCTCTACAGCCAATCACTGCTGTTTCCTTGTTCCAAAATATGGATCATCTACACCTGTACCTGTGAGGGTTGTGTATAAATATCCCTTTGTTTGGCTCGATCTTTATTAGGACTTGTATGTGTTTATACTGCTGCTTCACAAAGCCTTGTCCATTAGTTTCCCTCATTTTTAATTTATTTTTTTGTTTATTTCCACTTTCATGTTTTCCCACTTTACTCCTGTTATGTCATCCAAACTTGTTTACCTGTTTTGTGGCCTTCTTTCTAGTTTGGCCTGTAGCATTAGGAAGGGATTTTGAACTTTGAATCTAACCAAACACTTCTAAACTTTACATAGTACATTACTGGATATATTTTGGCAATGTAATATCTTAACATGCTATTTAGTGTGGTAGTATAAAATTTGGAATGCAGCCTATATTAACATACAAAAGACATTACTGAGATCAAAGCGGTTGAATGGCATCCCCCCCTTCAGAAACCAGACACGAGATAAAGCTGGTGACAGGGGAAAATATTTATTTATTTTTTGCACATAAGAAAATATACTAACCAGGATAGAAATATAAGGACCATGACACTGAAGTATTCTTTTAACTCCTGTCTATTTGTTTTCTTGACATGTTTAAGTACAAAGCAGGAACGAGGTCTGGGATACTCCTAAAACACACTTGGTGTTACACTTTCAAATAAAAGTTCCCTCTGTTATAATTTTGGGTATTTATTTTTGGGAGAAAAATATAGAACTGTATATAGTGAATTATAGTGGCATTTTTCCCACAGCACAATGTATAAGGTACAAAACACACGTCTAATGTTATGATTTCAAGAGTTTTAATTGATCTGGTTGCAGCCTCATTCATTCATTCTTTCATTCAATCATTCATTATCTCAACCAAGGTCACAGGGTTGGGTGATAAAGAGTGTAGCACTTAAAACATCCCAAGTATCTGCGGAAAACTACCCCTAGAAACATCAGCACTGTGCATCAGGAGTTTCATGAAATGGGTTTTCTTGGCTGAGCAACTGCAATTCAAAGTGTCAGCTGCAAGTGGGGTAAGGAACAGACTCTCAAACATTGTTTTCCGGAATGATGAATCATGCTTCACTATTTGCCTGTCTGATGGACAAATACACACTCCAATGCAAAATACCCACAGTAAAGGTTGGCGAAGAAGGAATAATAATTCTGGGTTGTTTTTCATCTTTTTGCGCTTGGCACCTTAGTTTCAGTTTAGGATAGTAATGGGTGGTGGTGGGGAGGGGAGGTGGGGGGGGCACTTTTAAATTACTATGGTTTTGCAATCAGACCTTCATTCAAATAGTGGAGTGGGTTTGTTGCATATATTTTCAAAATGAGGTTATTTAGAATACATCACCAAGTCCTGTCAAATGTAGATGCATTGCTTGAAACAAATACATTTACCAGTGATGGCTAAATGTATAAAGGAACAACTAGCAAAGATATCCTTACAGCTTGGCTCCACTTCATGGGGCCCATCATCATTATTGATTAGACAGACTAAAGGTCTAGTGAATGTGGCACCTTGTAATCTCCTGCTGAGATGAGTAGACCTACTGGCCATGCATATTTTGGAGATCTCATTACATAGGCTAAGCTAACAACGGTTCAGCATGAAGTACTTCAGACTGTGTTTGCCCATTTGCTTCTTTAATATCAGAAACTTTATTTGAAAATGAAAAATAATGTTTTTAAAGGTTGTACCTGATAGGGAGAGTTTTCAGAGTCCAGAAATCCCTACGCCCTCAACAACACAATGAAGGAAAACTGAGCTCACTGCAGCTTCAATGCAACCAATCAGGATGGCTGAACATTGGACCCTAATTGTCCATATAGCATCCCCCCTGGAATGTACCATACAGCCAGACACACTGCAAAGCAGCATGTGTAACTTTTTTTTGAAGTCATATGAAGGGCATGTAATGACCAGGTCCTACAGGCTGGTCGCCAGTTACTATACACTTCATCTTTTCACTGATTTTTGTCTGGAGCTGAAGGCACATTAAGCTTACAAAAAGGTGTCAGTGAGTGAGAATGGCTTTTATTGTTTAGGAGTCAAATCTGTGTGATTTCAAGACAGTTTGAAGCAAGTATGTGCTATTTAGTCATGTATACAAAAATATATACAAAAATAGACAATTTAGAAAAAAAGCAAGTGGAGTATATATGCAAATTCAGCATTTCAGGTAATAATGCTAACCTCCAGTGGAGGCTTGTATTGATTTGGCTTCTGCAATTAAATAAACCAGTTGTTTTAAGACACTATTTTTAGAGCATTAATCTGGAAGTCTTTATTAGAAGACTGGCATTGTTATGTATGGTCATTCAATACTTGCTACTGGATTCTGACTTCTGGTGGCTGAAGGGGCTCTGCAATGTTAACAAGAAACCATGGAAAGAGAACTCATCTTCCCTCCAGTCATACTTTGTTAGGCTCTTTATTTCTTAGGAAGTATTATATTTATATTAAATATATCTGCACTAAATCTGTTCTTCACCCTATATGTTATATTGGAGCACATATCAACTGTCACTTTACACTCTACAGTATGCAACTTACTTAACATTAGGCAATGGACTTCTTCACATTATGCACATTCTCACTATGCAACTTAGCCTGTAATTATTTACTGCTGCTGCACTACTTCAATGTCTTTTATGTCTCATGTCTTATGTTCTGTCTGCGAAGAGGGTTTTTCAAGTAAGCATTTCATTGTGCTCTGAATGCTGTTCTTTGTACATATGACAAACTTCAACTTCATTTTAACTGATGCTTTGTCTGAAATATTGGCACATTTCTGCATTACTTTGCATCTGCGACTACAGAAACTAAAGTGGGTGGTCATTTGCAAGAGTCTATTTTCTCCAACACTGCTGGTACACACTGAGTTGGTAGTTAAAAGGTGGAGAGACTGGTTGCTGTATCACAATCACCTACCATACAGGGGTACTTTGTAAATTCTGTAGCATTGCTGCTATGCCTGACATGCTCATACCAGTATTGCACAACACCAGGGTACAACTTGCTCTGCTGTCAAGCAATTGCTAAGGAACCGATGGGCTTTAGTCCATATACCTCAGCAAAGTGCACCTATATGGGTAAAGTAACGTGACCTTTACTGTCACATGTGAACACACAACAGCACACAGGGTAAAACTCTCCACTGTATATGACCCATTCACCAAATGAAGCAGTCAGGAGTAAGCGATGCAACGTGATTTGTGGGGAAAATACTTTTCAAGGGTATCTCGATGGTGCCACTGGGAGTGCTGGGATTTAAACCCACAACCTTCGTATTGCCTTGGCAACTCCCGAACATCCAGCCACCAGATGTATACTAGAACATGTACATCTATCAGCCATTAAACTACAACCTAATATAGTGTAGAATCCCTCCCTTACCACCAAAACAGCTTTGACCATATATGATGGGGTTTTCATAGACTGAGCTTGTTTGCCCAGAGCATCGCCCAGATGCTTAATCATGATGAGATTTGGGGGCCAAACTCTTTGACATGTTCCTCAAACCATTTCTGCACAAAGTTTTGCAATGACACATTATATAATTAAGGAGGTCACCATTAGAAAATCTGTTTCCATGAAGAGGTGTACTTGGTCTGCAACAATGGGGGTACATGTCAAAGTAACTTTCACATGAATGCCAAGACTCAGCAGATCATTGCCCAGAGCATCACTCTGCTTTCACCAGATTGCCTTCTTCACATATTTCTTCCCCAGGAATTTCTTCCCCAGGTAGGAGATGCACATGCGCTTGGATGTCTACATGATGTGAAAGGAAATTTGATTCAGCCGAATAAGACACCTTCCTCCACTGCTCCTGCTAGCCATCATTATTTGTCAAAGCCCCTCAGATCCTTCGCTTGCCCATTTTTCTGCTTTCACATCAGCTTCAGTAAGTGACTGTTCACTTGCTGCTTAAAATATTCCAGCCCCTTGACAGGTGCCACTGTAATGATTTTATGACAAAACATTGTAGTGTTTTTTCCTTTTACCTGTCAGTGCTTTTAATGTTGAGTATCAGTATATTCAATGTATGTATCAAAGTTTTTCCTAGTACCGTATGCATGGGCATCATTGCCATTCAACCAGAGGGGGACGTGTCCCCCACATTATTCGTTTGGACCCCACCACATTTAAAATAAATAATTAGTTCACAAGTGCTGTTGAATCTTGAATATCTCGCAAAAGAATCCACTCCACTAAACCGACACACCGCTGGAAATCCGAGCAGCCTGTCTCTGCACTGACGAGTCACTTCACTTGCATGTGGTGAGTTGGAGGAAAACCCGAGCTGATTTCCAGAGGTGTGTGTACTTCTATCGATTAAGTGAAGTGGATTCTTTTAGGAAAGATTCTAGATTTAACAGGGCTTTTCCAAAAGTCACTAGTGTGATCTACTTTATTCTTTGGGAAATGAAAACAAAATGAATAAAATTGGATTCAGATACATAATGTTGTGAGTATATCATGATTGTCATCAGGTGGTTTGAACCATTGTGGCAGCCATAAATTCAATTTATAGCAAATACATGGTTATGTAACTGCACAAACATCATTCAAACAATTATATCAAACATTATTGAAATAAATTAAATAATGATCTGTTTATTTGCTCATAATTGTTGTGCTGTATCTCTGATTACATGTGCAAGAGAATTTGAGAAACAATATTTCATAAAATGTATTATTCCCAAAGAAGAAAGGTAACACCAGTGACAAATAGACTGTCTATGAAATCTTTAAATAAATGCACAAAAAAGGAAAACTTCATTAAGGTGTACCTTGTGTATTCTTATAGCCAATTAGTAAAGGAATAATATGGTATAAGTTTAGAAAAAGAAATCCATTTCCAGGTATCCGGTCATGTTAAAAGTGGACGTTTCTGTAGAATGACTCATGTATGTGACCCCATGACACAAAACTGAATTATTTATGAATCTTTGTTTATCTGAATAATCCCAATTTACAGTCTTGACATGTACAGATGTCTTACATTTATACACATTATTGCAGTGATGAATCCATATGGATAGAAAAATCCAACACACACTGAATAATGAACTTTTGTTTATTTAACCCTTGCTCAATCAGAGTCATTGTCACTCTTCCTTGATCTTCTCCTCTGATGGTCCCTGCTCTCTCTTCCACATCCGCGTCCTCTTTTCCAGCTTCCGCGTCCCTCCCGGGTTCAAGAGTGCTCTGGGGTTCCAGAGGGCTGGTCTGCAGGAGCCCCTCTCTGTCTTTGAGGTCTGGGCTGGTTGTAAGGTTCACGGTTGTTCTCCTCTGCTGATTCAGTGGATGGTGTGCTGTAAACAGGAAACCATCCTGAACAACAGCTTTCGCCTGAGGAGTCGGAAGTGAGCCCCCAGCCACCTCAGCAGTGTCAAGCCTAAATGAACACAATAAGAGGGATAAATATTCAGTCAGATCACTGATACTTTGGCTTGGTCTTCTCCTCTTGCTTTCTCTGCAGTAGGGATGGGTATCGTTAAGGTTTTAACGGTATTACTACTTCTATCAATACCACTTATCGATTTGGTACTGTAGTTCTTATCGGTACTTTTTGTTGAAAATTTTAGTTAAAAACCTGAAACAAATTGAGAAAAGAATAACTACACTTTAATCCTAAACCTAACCCTAATCTAAAAAAGTTGGACTCACTACAAATTAAGTGTCACAATACTTTTGGAATTTTTGGCTCTTTCTGCCATCGTTACTCCATAAGCGCGAGCTCTCTCGTATTGTGTGTGTGTCTCGTGTTGTGTGCGTGTGAGCGAGCTCTCTCGTGTTGTGTGCGTGTGAGCGAGCTCTCGTATTGTGTGTAAGAGCAGGTTCTCGTATTGTGTGTAAGAGCAGGCTCTCGTATTGTGTGTGTGTGTGTGTGTGTGAGCAAGCTATCTCATGATGTGTGCGTGAGCGAGCGCTCTCGTCTTGTGTGTGGAGCTCTCTCATGTTGTGTGTGTGGATGAGCTCTCTCATGTTGTGTGTGTGGAGCTCTCTCGTGTTGTGTGTGTGTGTGGATGAGCTCTCTCGTGTTGGGGTGTGCAAGCTCTCTCGTGTTGTGTGTGAGAGCGAGCTCTCGGGTTGTATGTGTGTGTGTGCGAGCGCTCTCGTGTTGTGTGTGTGTGTGTGCGCGCGCTCTCGTGTTGTGTGTGTGTGCGCGTGCTCTCGCTCTGGATATTC
>JBBMFX010000037.1:13945622-13963893 GCA_037832545.1 Rhabdalestes septentrionalis | reverse complement strand
CCATGTCGACGTACCACTAGTTCCATATCATATTAAGACCAGTTGCTATATAGCCAGGTTGACTTTTCTCAGTGACATTAAAAGGAGGGACAAATGTTTTGTATGTTTTTACTGACTTATTTATTTATCTATATTAATTTATGTATTTGTTCAATTGATACTTCTTTATTGTTAACATTTCCTAGCCTTAGTTATTCAGTTTAATTTATTTTGTGCATAGCTACTAATGTGGCCAATGTCATCACACTATCAAACAACGATTGCTTGTCAGCTCCTTTTCCAACATTTTTCTGGTCAATAGCACTGAGGCCTTCATTTTTTGTTTTCAGATCAATTGTAAGCCATGTGCCATTACAGGGAGCAGACCCAAGGTTCCCAGCGTTCACTACATTTTAAAATTCTGCACTTTACATCTATTCATTTCAGCTACTGAGAAAAAAGGTATGTAAAAAGCCTGAATATTAAGGGGTTTAATCACAATACTCAAGAATGAAAATTGCAATTGAGGGTGATTTGCCATGAGGAGAAAAGTTCCATAATTCTTTGGGACTTCATCTGAAATGCAGAGTCTCTGTCCTGACTTGTGAAATACCTTGCTGAAAAATCATATTTCACTTATGAAAAGCTATTTTCACTTCCATATCTCCAACTATTAGGAGTACTTCATAATCCAAGTCACTGCACATCTCATGCTCTTATAAGTGTTTTCTCTTCCTTCTAAGATAACTTAGCAAGATGTTTGATCTAAAGTAAAGAGCTCCATGAGAACAGCATGGCTAGTATCTACTAGGGCTGTCAATACTTTGTTTTGTAATGGTGACTAATCACTCTTTGTATTATTTGTTAAAATTTGGAAAGATTTGGTCCAGATTGCACCCCATGACCATAGTGTGGATAAGAAGCTCAGAGGAGGAATGAATTGTTGGTCTAGAGTTCACAATCACATGAAATACAAAAAGAGACTGTATTTTGTTTACCATGTTTATTACGGCCATGCATTTAGAGCTGAAAGTGTTATTAATATATACTGCTCTCAAGGGGAGCCAGGGGAGCAGTTGCTATCCACTTTCTCATTACTTTTGTTAGTTTGCTGCTTGTTGACTTTTCTACATGTGTCCTAGCAGTGTGCTCTGCCCATTTACTGACAGTGTCAGGACTGTGCCTCATGCAAAAGGCTACAGATTAAGGTGAAGATTTCTGTTTCTTTTTAAAAGTAGTATCTTTGAAAAGTTTTGCTTGTAACAAATGACATTAGTTATTAACAAGTTCACCATCGAAATAATACAAAATTGAAGCAGCAATGCGAGAGTATCTGGACTTCAGCCTACACTTAACATCAAACAAAAAAAATGCATTACTGTTAAAAATATCAGGGTCTGTTGGCAGGCCATAACCTTTTTCTTAAATAGGGCCCTTTTTGTTCAACTTAAGCAGATTTTTCAATGATACACTTGCCATAGCTATGCCAACAACTCTCCGAAGACTTCAAGCCTATAGGCTCATTGTGCTAATGCCATAAACATTTAATTTCCTTCCTTCAGGAACAAAGAAGGAAGGTTGCAACATTGCAATCTAGAAACTAGGCCAATAAAACCACAACCCAAGCAAAAAACCTTCGTGGATGGGAAATCAGCTTTCAGACTGAATCTTGATTCTCAAGAAGCTAAGGTCGGAGATTTTGTTTCAAAGCAAGACTTGGAGAAACTCACCCATGTCTATATACAGTATTTTGGAAGATTGACAATGCAATGCTCTTCTCACTGGCATTGTGAAAAGTACAGCTATTAGACAGGTGCAGCTCATTCAAAATGCTGTTCTAACAAAAAAGTTCTAACAAAAACCAAGAAAATGGAGTACACTATTTTCAAGCAAAGAATTTCAAGGACTGGGCTCAAAGTGTTGCTAATTATTGAAGAGTCGCTCATATCTTGAGCCCTACATATATTTCTGCCATAAATATGAGGCTAAATTGTCTAAATTGTCATCTGCCGCTGGCCTCCAGATAGGAAAAAAAAAATCATATTTTATTTTACAGTCATTATACTTATTTTTATTGCTTATTTATCTTTTTACACTTGTGTGCTTATTTTATTTCTGTAAAACCCATTAAATGACCTTTTGAATGTGCATAATAATGTGCAATACAAATGAACTTGCCTTGCTTTGCCTTAGAACACCACTCCACAAATTAAATAACCTCTCGTCTGATTGGAAATTTAGATTTTATCATTCTAGTCATTCCTTAAAATGACTCAGAATGGAAACCTAAAATGTTTCACATAACATTTATTGAGAATAAGAAGGCAATTCTGACCCTGCATTGTGATTCAGATGCAACTGCATGAACTCCGTACTGCTGTGGGTGGGGTGGGTGGGCGTTGGGCTCTGTTTTCTGTTTGCCGACACGCACCTGTAAGACAAGAAATGAGGTCGCTCTCTCTGCGAGACATTTGCTAAACAACACACTCCTCAGCACTCACAATGAGCTGGTAATTGCAAATAAATGACCCGTTTCACCATGCAGCCATGACAAGACCCCCCCCAAAAAAACACACCAACTCTGCACAATTTGAATCTACATAAAATATTTACTGTCTCCTCAGTAACAAACGACATATTCTGCACACAGTTGTGCTCTGTGGTTATTACAATTGGTTCATTTTTTTCTTCTCCCTGTCGTCTGTTTTGCTGCGGGATAAAAAAAACCCCTGTAATAATAGAGTAATAGAAAAACCTTCTGAGCTAACATCCTGTGATTTAATGTGAGGCTGTAACATAAATAAATAAATTGTTCACTAAACATATTCATGGGATTTTTTTTTTGCTCCCCCCCACCCCCCCAACAATATAATGAGTGTATAGCTTGCTTTTAAAGCCGTCCATTTGTGAGCATTGTGGTTTGAAATGGAACAGCAATGTGTTTGCATGTTACATGACTGATGTTGTATTAAAGTCAAGGCCCCAATCTATTGAAGGGGCTGCGCTGGCCTCTCTCCACAATTGAGTTAGCTCTGTGCAATTGCTGCCCATTCAAGGGCTGAGAAATTGAGTTTCAAGCCCCAAGCACTACCAGTACCCTGTAATGGGGAGAGAGGGAGAGAATGGGAGAGAGAGAGAGAGAGGGAGAGAGAGACAGGGAGAAAGACAGAGAGACAGGGAGAGAGAGAGGCAGGGAGAGAGAGAAAGAGATAGGGAGAGAGAGACAGAGAGAGAGAGAGAGAGAGAGCACACAAGATGCACAAACAAACACATACAAACATGCACACACACACTTCGCCTGGAGAAAATGAGTCAAGGTGTCTCTACATACAGGCATCTATATCCAGCTCACCACAGAGAATAAAGCAAGTTGAGTCTTTGCTTAGTGTTCGGAGCGTCGAAGCCGAAGTAACTAACAAAGCCCTGAGAACGGAACACAGAGCAGTGCTTCTTTTTGGTAAAGAAAGGCCTATCAAAAGCAGGTTCAGTTACAAAAGCTGCTGAAGAATACCAGTTCTCTGCGCTAGTCACTCATGGGAGCATGCATTATGCAAAACGTTCCCATTTCCCAGGCTCCACTTCACGGGCCTCTCTGTTCCACACCTGCAGTTACTCAACATGAGAAAGGGAACGACTGGCTTGGCCAGTGGTCTTGTTGTTGTTTTTTCTATCCTCTTTTTTATTGTTTAATTCCCATCTATTCGTCCTAGTGACCAGCTTATTTGCTGTTCCAAATCTGTCTCTAATAATGATCGTTCACCTTTAACATTTCCACAGTCTTTCCCAGAAAGATATACATGTTTGTGAGGGTTTTTTATAACAGATTTTTGCAGAAGTAATCATTAAAACAGATGTTCTTTCATGGTTACCTAAGGATGCTGTATTGGTCCTTGTGGCTTTTTTAGCAACAGGCTGCCCCATGCATCATACTATGGTGTGGGGTGGTCTGTTTATATCCTTATTTTCAAATTGGCCCAATTTAATCAGTGTAGGCAGTTATTAGTGACACAGGATGATTTAACCCACAAGACAGTGAGAGTTTGACTTGTAAGACTATTCCAGATATTTACCAGTGCCAGTCTGAAAGTTTACACTTGCAGTTACTACAGTATCAAACCCTTCGAATTCAGAGCGTATTAGTAAAAATCTGATTTCAACTAATTTAAACGGTGTAAACTGGTCTAAAACCAGTGTTTGCTCTTCTACTCACCAGCCACTTGGCCGCTCTCTGGACCCCCCTCCCTCTGTGGGTTTTCTCCACCAACTTGTAGGTGGAGACTATCCAGAGAGGTCTCCAGGATTCAAAGATTTTGTTTTTTATTATCTGTTAGTTTATAAGACCTGCAATAATATCAATTTGGCCGTTTTTGTTCATTATGGGCATTTGCATCTGAGACCATTTTAAAACCCTTGTAGTGAATATTATATTACATATTTTTAAAATGACAATATAAGGAGTAGTTTTGCCATATTATGATGATTTATCATTTGTTGCACTACTGGGACAGATCTGTGCCGCTCACATTAATAGACCACACATCTAAACTACACGAATATCACTGCATATTATTGGATTTAGGGCCAATCCTTTACCAAGAAATATCTCACTGGGATTGAGACAGAGCAATGTCCCAAGCAGTGGTAGTTTGTTCAAGTGGTCAGTTTTTACTTTCTCTTTGCTGGTTTGTAAAACTGACAAAATTCAACAAATTCATAGTGTCATAACTGCTATTAAATGCATGAATCTGTGTGAGGAGGCTGAGGGCTCCTTTTTTGCACAAGTGGATGCATTATGTTGATGCACTGCACAAGTACACGAGAGGGTGCAGCTTATGGCTCCTGACTATTAAAAAACAGATGCCGTTAGTATAGTAAATGGTGTTTATGTGCAGTTTGTAGCCCTAGGAGTGGCGATGGTATATCAAACATTCATTTCAGACGTTCTGTGCTGTGCCTGAGCACATCTGTCCGAGTCCTACTTTGACTAAACATTTTGAACAAAGGTTTTGCTTTGCCATGCCTATAATAAATCAGGACCAGAGCCACACTTTGTCTGGTGTAGGGTACTGGGCTGTAAAACTGGGTTTTCCTGCCCGAGTGTTTGTGTTCAAGCTGCCTGCATCTGCTTGTGTCTGTTTGGGTGCCATCACAGATTTGTTACACTCAGAAATCTGTCGCCAAATTATCCAGATTTCCTTTATCCTCCAAAAGCCAGATCTCTCTCCGGCTGTCGCAAGTGACCCTAAATTTGGTCTGTCTTTATTATTTCTTCAGTGCTTGCCACATGCGTCCATATGGCAATAGCCATTTAAACAACCATATGCCAGCAGAGAGAGAGAGAGAGAGACAGGGAGAAAGAAGAGAGAGATAGATGGGGAACATGAAAAGGAAACAAAGGCAGAGCAAAGAGAGAGAGGACAGAGAGTGTGAGAGTGTGAGAGAGTGAGAGAGAGAGAGAGAGAGAGAGAGAGAGAGAGAGAGATCTCTGATAAAAGCATTATTTATTCGTAGATGCACTGCATAGAAGGTCACCGAGTCTGTCATGTGGAAGCCGCTTTTTATATGGATGACTCATGCTTTTAAATGTACTGACTCCTTATTGCTGTTTATTTAATTCAGTTCAAGGAAACTTTGTTGGTATGAAGGTTAGGAGAACATCATTTTCAAATCTGCATTGTTCTCATTTATATTCAAAGTGTCAGAACAACAAAGCCATTAAATCATTTGCTGCGGTAGTAAAATCCTGTGCCTCCAAAATAGTCATAAAATAGTTAGAGAAATGCAAACACAAGCCCCCCCACCCCCACCCCTCCAATACTTAATGTACAGTACTCTGCAAAATGTTTAAGCAAATTATTTGGGGCATTCAGCATTTATTTGCTCACGAATATTAGAGACGATACTAATTCCAGACACTCTCTTGCATTTTTTTGGTAGGGAGCAGAATTCATGTTAGCGGTGGATTTCACAGTGCAGCTCTCCCTGCATGCCTTTTTTCTCCAGCCTCGTTCTGTTTGAATTATGAAATTACGAAAGCTGGCATGATTTGAAGTGAGCGATTCAAGTGGTTCCTTAGTACCATACTTGTTGTGTCTAGGCCCACTCTGTAACAGCTACTGTTCATAGAATATTCTGGCTAATTATTCAATTAAAGTGTAAAAATGAGCTGCTGAATGTGAATTCTGAATTATACAGAAGCTGAAAGCTACTTAAAGCCAGACAAGGAACAATAGGGGAATTTATTCTCTTGCTTGTGGGTACATCAGTATATGGGTGTGTGTGTGTGTGTGTGTGTGTGTGTGTGTGTGTGTGTGTGTGTGTGTGTGTGTATTTGCACCAATATAACAGCCTCATCCTCTATTACCTGCTGGGCACCTAGCCGTGCCTGCAGTGTGTTTGGTCTCAATTTAGTTGTGTGGACATGCAGAAACGGGTGCCAGGAGGGTCTACACCCGATTCTCTGGCTTGTCTGGTAAGGTCTGTGTTTATGTATCATGCTTGATAAAACAAAACCTCCAGAAGGTACACTTTCTCCCTCTCTGTAATGACCACTCTCCGGCTTCACTCGCCTCCTGCACTGATGTCAGTGTAATGGACTAAGAAAGCGCTTTAATGTCTTGTGAAAGCTGTTGATCGTTTTGCTTTTGTAATCGCGAGCTGCAAGCATGAGGGAGTACATGAGAGCCAAAACCACACCAGCTCAGAGCATGTGATTGAAGACAAGTGTTCACAGCTCTCTGTAAGCAGTAAGTTCCCCAAATAGATTTTCTCATGGGTGTCTAAAGGATTCGTTTTCCAGTTCTCCTGTTTTTCCAGCTGGCCTCAACAACGTGTCTAACCTTCTTTTTGCCATAGATACTCATAAGACCTGAAACTGTTTAGGTTATTTCTTAAAATGTTTAATAAATGTTGAAAGTAGTTTCAGAGAAAAGTCATTTTGGCGCAAGATTAAACTGATGGTAGACCGTATTCACGGAAAACATCTGGAGAAAAGTTCCAACTAGTCTGCACTAAAAGAACTGTAAAACGCAAAGGTGGAAGCATCAAGGTCTCAGAATGGTCTAGAATGGTTTCCACACATAGTGAACCTAATACATCAAGATACGTGCTGAATTGCTACCAGTGCTTATCTAGGGCAGTGAAGATGAGGCTGGAAACATCTGAGGAATGTCTGGAGTGTACTGTGGCTCAGTAGGGCTGCATAGCTTATAGATCATCAATAGTTACATAAACAGAAAACACTAACGGACAGCGTTCGGACAAGTGGTCCCCGCCTACACATACAGAGAACCTATATTCCCAGTGACTAGTATCACATCATTAAAGTGATTGTTTGATTTGATCATTCATCTCATCTGGTTTCTGTTTGTTTTTTAGTAGAAAGTGTGAAAAACAGTGAAAAACTAAGATTTTTGTCTTATGCATTGAGACGATGTGTTAATAACTAGTATTACTGAAAATCTTCACTTGATAATGGTGTAAAATAACCATAAAATGATATGCCCAACAAGACAATTATATTTAGGCTCTAAAAAAGAAAAGAGGGTCGATTTACTAAAGCCACTAATGGCAAATTAAACTGCCAGTGGAACACGATGCCCACAAAGTCGCAGGTTCAAAACCACACTTTCTACCATTGTGTCCTATAGTCCTATAGCAAGACACCTAGCCTTCAGTGTCTCCAGTTTGACTGTCCCTGTAACTAATGAATGTAAGTCACTCTGGATAAGACTCTCTACAACCTCAAATAAAAACTGCATTCTGAAATTAATAAGAAAAAAGAGAAGGACAGAAAGAGCAGAACTGTGAGTATAAACTTGGGCTTCCCCTACTTTAAAGAGATTGTTTAAGACGATCAGCAGTTCCCTTCTAAAAGCTGCCGTCGTCAATCTTTTGATAACTCATGCAAATGAATTCAGAAAAGCTGAGTAAGTGTGTGTATGTGTGTTTTTTAGAGTGGGTGCGATTATAACTGTGGTAAAGTGAAGCAGAATAAAAGACTGGGGACTTTTTTAAGCTCCTCTGCTCTGATGCCAGGTGAAGTAATGCGGGTCACAATGAAAGCAGGTCACGGGGTGAGAATGAAAGAAGGAGGTGGGTGTAAGAACAGACCTGTTCAGAACTGTTTCTCAGGAGGTGCAAAAAGGCTCACAAACACTGCCTGAAACAACAAAAGACTGATACAGATATATTTCTCCATAGAAAAGGCATAGCAATGTGGCTCTGAAACAACCCTGTTTGTGTGGGAGCCAGGCTGAACAATACAGAAGTAGAAAAGGAAATATCTAAAACAAAACATTTTCTTTTGTAGTTTTGTTACATGTGTTACTTTAGAAAAAAAATCTTATTTAGTGTGATGATGGCCAAATGACAAAGGCTATGATCAAGATCTTGTGTCAGTTCTGTTAACATAGGCAAACCAAAGACAAACATGTGCACTTAGTATTCTACAGACACTTTTTCTTAAGTATGCTTCCCCTAAACTGTACTGTGATGATATGAACCTTGTAGCACGCATTGATCTTTCAGTGCATCTCTGCCCTGTTATGGCACTCTTCTGATGTATCAGCACTGGAATTCTCTCCACACGGTTTATGGTCGGACTTTGTCTCAAAACTACATCCATGGAGTCAAACCAGCGGACAGTTTTTCCTGTCAGAGCTGCTTTTGATATTGTGGATTTTTATTATTTATATTCTGGTTTGATGTTTTGTTCCTGTGAATTTTTAGTCATGCAATGAAAACCTAACCCAGCTAACTTGTTAGCGATCGCTAAATTTAGCATTAAATCTAAAATGTTCAGCATCATAGAAAACCCCCACTGAATTATATCTTTAACCCAAATTATATC
Organism: Rhabdalestes septentrionalis; assembly: GCA_037832545.1. Classification (NCBI taxonomy): domain Eukaryota; kingdom Metazoa; phylum Chordata; class Actinopteri; order Characiformes; family Alestidae; genus Rhabdalestes; species Rhabdalestes septentrionalis. Next base: position 13,955,063 of record JBBMFX010000037.1, on the reverse strand, counting down.
TTTAACCCATTTGTAGACTTCCCAGTTTTTAGTTTGTATCTAAAAAAATTTCTCATTCCATGTTATGTTGACATTTTGACAAATCAAAAAGCAATGACAGCATGGGTATGGGTCACTTAACTTGTAATGGAAAAACATTTGCGTTAATATTGTGTGTTGCGTGTTGTGCTTTGCTTGTAGATTACTGATTTTAGTTCCTATAATACCAATATCTATGTTAGAAGAAATTCCTGTGTAAATGTAGACAAGAAGTGCTTTAATTTCTTTGGGGAAAAGTATACATTAGATTAGACAAAGTGTTGCCATCTGGCTACATATGAAAATAGATTGATTTAGCGCAGTGCTAAGAGTGGTTGCAGCAAAATGAATGCAAAGCACATCAAAAGTGCATCATGCTGGTTCAAAGCTCTGAAGAAGACACTCAGCAAGTACTTCAAAAAGTCAAACTGTTTCCAAGTGATGTTCATAAGTCCATGTACATCCGAGGACAGTCTTGAGTGGCTGGGATGCAGTTCCAAGTCAAGTGTTGAGTTTCTTGGTTGGTGAGTCAAGTATTAGTTCTGAGAATTTTAGTTTAGACTCATTATCAGCTGCAGAAATCACATTATATGAAAATATGTCCCAACCTGTCAGAATTTACAAGGCTTCAAATAAGTCTTTCATGAGAGAAACCTTCAGTTTGAAGAACAAAACTGAAGCTCTACTTGGAACAGTTGATAATGTACTTTATGCAGTAGGTTTGCAAGCTGGCTACGGCAATAACTAATCCAAATGATATTTTTTGGTATGTTTAGCATAACTGCTGTCCAAGCTACAGGCTAGCACACAATGTTTTTCTTCTTTCTTGAAAAATTGCACTCACTGGGTCTAGTACTTCATTCTGTCTTGAACAACATTGTAGTAATGCATGCACACAACCAAAACATTAACTAGGAAATCCTATTAGCCTTATTCGACATGCTACTTAAATGTGCCTTAGGCCTAAATGTACTTTCATGCCAAACTGATTTGGTACAACTCTTTAGACTCTTTAGGTTTTCAGAACCAAAATAGCAGGTGTGAGGGGTGCCTCAGACCATGCCTGGAATAAAAGATCAGAACAAATGAGGTGACCTTGATTCAGATTTAACCAAACCATGGTTTGATTCATTTGCAGTGTGAAAATACTGTTTTGGATGGTTTAGGCTCTCGAATCAATTACAGGAAGCAGAAAAAGTAAAAATGAGCCAAATCATGGTTCTAATATTCAGGTGTGAAAATCATTATCTTGAGTCCTCAAATTTTGTGTAAATTTATATGGACTCAAATAGTATGTGAGACAGTAGGTTGTCAATCGGGAGCCGGCTGGTAGATTGGCCTAAATGTTGAACAGCAATGGCAAAGGGAAGATGTTACATTCTGAGCTCAGGAGACATATTTTGGACTAAACTGCAGGTTTTAGAATCAGCTGTAAATTTGGCCTAGCACAGATAGAGCAATATGAAAGAATGTTGGAAAGTCACACCATAAGAATAAGAAACACAGTGAATTTCAAGAAGAAGTCGAGTACCCCCAAAGAAGGATAAATGGGTTGTATAATGTTCTTTGTAAACCAGATATTAAGTCTAAGAATTTGCATTAAGAAACTCATCTCCTTTCCAGTGTGCAGGAAGCATGAACTCTAATCCAATCCTTGTGTGCACTTGTAGTTCCAGAGAAATGAAAAGCCAAGTAGACTTTGTAAACCAGGCCCTCACTAGGGGCAACCAAATAGATTCCCCCTTTTTTTTTAACAGACACCATATTCAGAGCAGAACATATTCCACGCTGTCATGAAAACGTTGTGGGTGCCAGAAGCAATTATTTTTCTATATCAACAGAGGAGGCTCAGCACTATGCAAATTAGCGAAACTAGAACAAGGCATAATTGGATGGAGGAAGCAGAAGACCGGAGTTCAACAGTGCTTGTTCAGGGTCTTCAAAGGTGGTGAGTTGCCAGTCAAACATAATCTTGTGGGATGCTTTTATGACTTATGGAAGAACAACCAAGGAAAATGTAATGCGCCATTTCCCGTCTCGCCAGGAACCTAATTGTCTTATGTAGGAGAACGTCAACACAAAGCAGAGGAAGTTATTCCAAGGGAGACTGGGACAGGTTGTGGTCCTGGAAGGATATAAGTGTCCACAGAATAGAAATGAAAAAGAGGAGGACATTCATCCCAAAAAGGTCTACAGATAAATTATCTGTTTGATGTTAAGGACAAAACAGTCATATCTCTTCTCACCTCTAACTTTACACAAATATTTCATTGCCTGAAATGAGATTGTTTTGGGGATCTAGGAAGGACAAATTTGTTCTTTCACATCACTGTTTTGAGGATTACGAGCAGGGATCATAAAGCGATAGATAATCTAGCATAAAGTCGTATTGCCAGTTTGCTTCAGAGCAAGTGGAGGTGAACAACCATCTTTTCCCTATCCTCCATTGAAACAGGTTCTCTTTCCTCCATCTTGTACTACATTCTCACTTATACTAACCTTGTCTACAGAAAGTGCATGGCCATGGCCCTCATTACTCCTTCAGTCCATGCAGCATGTAAACAGAGACATGTTTTCTGAACGTATACCTAGCATGCCATAGTCTGGAAAACTATAAAGTCAAACCATTGTTTTATAACATATTCTTATGAACAAATGTGCCAAAAGAAACCCCAAAGCTTTTTTGAAGCAACAAAGTTGGAACCTTTGCCTCCCCTTCGCTCTACTGTTAAATTGTCTATTGATGTATTGTCTAGTGAAGTGAAAGTGATATGGGAACACACCACAGCACACAGTGTGAACAGCACGAAATTCTTCCATGCATTTAACCAATTCACCATTTGAAGCAGGGGGCAGCCAGGAACACAGAGCCTGGGGAGCAGTGCTTGGGGATGGTACCTTACACAAGGGTATCTCAAAGGTGCTTAGCAGTCATGGGAATCAAACCCAAAACCTCCTGAGCGCAGGGAACACCCTATCCACTAGGCTACAATTGAGTGCATTGTTTCAGATTTTCATCCCATTCTGATAATACTGTTACATTGCTGTATTACTTATTTATTTTATTGTTTCTCTCATTCCATGTTCAATGCTGCTAAATGCCTCCTGAGCACAAACCATCCTGTGCAATACCCAGTCCCTCTGGAAGGTCCAGGCAGTGTCCACACCATACTATACTGATTGCTGTACATTGTTATGGTGCCTATTTATTGGACTGTTTGTAATATTTCTCCCCTGAATGTTGCTATGTGTTGCACCATGGTCCTTGGAGAAATATCTCATCACACTGTGAATATGGCCACAGCTGCTGCTGACAATAAAGTAACCTTGAACCTTGAAATGAATGGTTCTTTAAAGATCTCTTTTCGTAAATGAACCTTTAAATGCCTTAAAAGGTTCTGTACCGATGTTGTCCCAGAATCACACGGCCAATCCAAGAACCACTGAGAAACCTTGCCCTAAATAATCAGCGCAGAGTGAAAACGAAGGCTGTGGGAATTCATACAGCCATTTACACAGCATGTTTATTTCATGTTGAGACGCTCATGATGTCTGGATCCACTTTGCTTGTGAAATTCCGTGTAGCTCAGGGTGTTTTGGCTTCTTTGGGTTTATATATAGGGTCTGTCTAGGCCAGTTATTTTTATATTATTTTATATGAATGTTAAATCTCTCCAAACACTAAAAGCTATAAATATTTGCTGCAGAAACAGCACAGATGTGCGGTACCATTTTAGAAATGTGGCATTAGTGGTGCAGAAATAAACGCATTCTTAAGCCCCTATATATCAAATACTTTAGCAGTGTAATTGCCTCTCCACTGCCATCCTTTGGCTCAAGCTCATTTAGCACTGTTTTTAATTGGTCGTTGAGTGTGTGTGTGTGTGTGTGTGTGCGTGTGAGTGTGTGTGTGTGTGTGTGTGTGTGTGTTTGAGAGAGAGCTTGGGCTAGCAGGGAGTAATTAGGATAATAAGTGTTCTGTGCTGTGTATGAGGAGTGCGCAGGGCAGGTGAAACAGCAAGATATGGCTCGGGACAGACTTAAGACTAAGGACAGGTGGAAGACTGAGATAGGCTGGAGAACCACTCCTGTCTGTGAGCAGCTGTGTTTGTTTTGTGTGTGGGGGAACAAAAGAGGCTGTCAAATTTCTTGTGATTGATGCTCATGCGCTAGAATAGTTAGCAGCATATTTACATGGATCCCCTGTTTGGGATCAGTGTTGCGCTCTCCAATGTTTCTCCTCATTGTTTGTTTTTTCCCACTTTCTCCAAGTCTTGTTGTGTTCCAAGTGTGAGATTCAATCGTGCCTACTATTGCTGGCTTACATAAAGATGTATGGCGTGATAGTTATTGTGTGCTGTAATGAAATCCTTCCTTCTCTTGCCTCTTACCGCGATGAAAGTGTGAATAAACTGCAGATGGTACCAGCTTGATTAATCCAAATGCTTGTATTTTCATTTACAGGGGCAGGCTGAAAGGGGCTGAGGAGAAGTGAGAGACGAAATGTGTTGTTATGTTTGGTCAGTATAATGAACTGGTAGCTCGGGGTGGTGTGTGTGTTGATTTGAGGAGCAATGAAGTGCCTTCTCTATTCAAACACTGAATGATGGGGTTGCCAGGTTCATTTCTCCCAGTTCAGAAAACAACCTTTCCTCTCGCCGTCGTTGTCCTCCTCCTCCTCCTCCCCCTCCTACCCCTCCCTCTCAGCCCCTCCTTCTCCCTTGTTCAGCACCCATCCCCCCACTCCATCCTTCTCTCCTTTCATGAGCCATTTCCATTCTAAGCACAGGCTGCATTTTTATGGACTGACAAATGGAAGAAGAAGTGCCTTTCTTTTTTTCCCCCTTTTTTTGGTTTTGTTTTCATCACCCTTTCCATTTCACAGAGCGAAAAGGGGTGCAGGGAAATGGGACGGCCTGGCTACATATGCTTAATTAAGAGTCACCCGAAAGGGCAGATCAGATACAATAGCAATTTGAATGGAAATACTAATGAATATGTAGTAATTAGGAATCTGATTGTTGAGAACAGCGATGCACAATGTGACTGGGTCTGTGTTGGATAGGCTGATGGCTTTCAACACAGATCCCTTTAACCCTGCTTTATATGCAGCTGCCATGGCTTTAGGCAATGCAGGAGCATTTAAGTTGTTATGATGTTTGCCAGCCCACCGAGGCAATATGATTCACACAATGCCCAACACATAAAAGCGAAATAGATCTTTCGCTTTGTCTCCCCCTCCCCCCTTTTCTCTCTGTAATACTGGCCTTGACCAGCCCTAACTGCTAATATTAGATAGAGACTTTGTGAATTTATGGCTGCGGTATATGTAAGGTTGCCTCTTGGCAAGAGATAATCTCTACATCCCTTCTTTGGTCTACCATGAGAAACAAGATATAACACTTTCATCACTCTTAGTGCATGGTTTTGCCATTGTGAGTTGGTGTCACTACTAAAATTACCTTAATTTTTTACCTTAAATTCCAGGAAAGAAAGGAAAATTAAGATGAAAAGTGCACAGATTTAGGCTGATTAAGGGGGAAAATTCCCTTAATATATAAAAAATTGCCCCTTAAATAACGGAACCCCCTGAAAAAACTGCCCTATATTTAGGATTAAGGGGTTTCACACTCACACCTTAAACACACTTTCAAGGTAAAATTAAAGGATTGTTTACATATTAATTTTCAGGGGTAAATTAAGGTAGAGTTAAGCACATTTTAAGTATGTTGTGTTTCATAGCGTGTTGTGCCCTTTCAGTGGATTGCTGACCTATGTGTACTAACCGGTCTGAATCTGAGATAAACATTTACACAGCCTATTGATTAAGCCAACAAGGTATCCAACTTAAGGTGAAAAAACCTAGCAAGAAATTGTAGGGCAGTTTTTGTTCCAAAGCAGCTAGTCAGTGTTTCATTTGGAAAGGTTAGTTCAAGGCAAGCTCAGATAGATACATATGCATATACATGATGCATATAGTTTCCCAGACAAATTTACATTAAGTAGGTTTAGTAGGTAGAGTATTTATATGTTTCAATGGGATAAATTGAACTCTGAGAATGTCCTATATTTGGCAAGTTAATTTGTGTTGATACATCAAGTCTTCCACTGAATTGACTCCACGTTTGTGCTCATGGGTGTATAGGGCATCCACTAATGACCTTAAAATCATCAGCCAAATGTTGTGTATGTCTCCAAAATAGCTCTGACCTGTTAAAGCATTGACCCCACATGATTTCTCAAAGTGTGCGGTTATAAGTTAGCATCAGGTTCTTTAAGGTGTAAAATGGGTTCATACGTTGGACTTGCAAATTCTACAGATGCTTGTTTCGACTGAGATCTGGTGAATTTGGAGAGCTAGTCAACACTTTGAACTCTTTGTTGAGTTCCTCAATATATATTCCTGAACATTTCTTCCAGTATAGCAAGAAACAATATCCTGCTGAAAGAGGCCACTGCTGTTAGGGAATACTGTGGCCATGAAGGGGAGAACTTGGTCTGCAACAATGTTTAGTTTGGTGGTAAATGTCAAAGTAACATTTCCATGAATCCCAGGACTCAGTGTTTCCCAGCAGGTCATTGTCCAGGGCTTCACATTATCTCTGCCAGCTCTTCCCACAATACATCCTGCTCTTCCAAGCAGTGCCTATGGACCTGGTTGTGCAAGTATTGAGAAAGAACATGTTATTCATCAGACTAGACCATCTTTTTCCATCAGTGTTCCAGTTCTGATGTTCATGTACTCATTGGAAGTTATTTTGGTAGTGGACGGGGTCAGCATGGGCACTTTGACTGCTCTGCATCTATGCAGCCCAAACACAGCAAGCTGTGACACAGTGATGCACAGTATGTTCCATTAGATCATGAATCTTTTTAGCAGTTTGAGTTTCAGTAGCTCTTCTGTGGGATTTGATCACATAAGCTGGCCATACATGCCCTACATGCATTAGTTAGCCTTGGGCACCTACAAGATCTGCCATTTTGGAGATGATTTAGTGAGTCGTCAAGCCATTGCAGCTTTGCCCTTGTCAAAGTCACTCAGCTCGGTTGTGTTTACCCATTTCTATTGCTTTCAACACATCAATTTCAAGAACTGGCCATTCGCTTGCTGCCTAAAATACCCCTCCCCATCACAAGTATGACTGCAACAAGATATAAAGTGATTTGTGTTGTTAACGAGCATCATGATGTTTTCCCTAGAAAGCATTTTTGAGCTGTGACGTTATTCAAGATTAAGATATGTATGAATATCACTAAATTAAGGTCTTTGATAGCTGATACATGGAAAAATATCATCAGGGGCTGCTTTGAGGTCTAGAAAGAATATCAGGAGGTCTAGAAGATTTTTCAGTGATTTTTTCAGCTACAACTGGACACCAGTTTGACAATTTGTCAATTTTAATGATCAGCCAGTATTTCAGCAGTAAGTTAATAATTCAGCAAAACATATAGCAGTCTCTATATACTGAGGATCCCTAATTAAAAGACAAACCTGTTCTAAGAATAATAATTCTAAGAATAAAAAGTCTGAACATAAGCCAACAAAACCTTGGCCTTGAAGTTTCAAAATATCCCAGTAAGTACTACAAGCATTGGTTTAATAATAATCAGCGAACCACTTAAACCAAAGTATTGATGGTGAGTCATATTGAACATAAAACATTAAAGTTTTGGAGTAGAATCTCAGTCAAGTCATGCAGGATGAAGCTGTCAGTTATTCCTGAGATGAAAAAGGTTCCTGCTGGAGTGTGTTCAGAATAAACTAGTGGTGCCTTCTTGGTTTTTGATGGCCATTGTGCTAGGTCAATATTTAAAACAAATTCAGGATCTGATGTTGGAGGAAGTAAGGTAATTAATCTAAAGCAATTCTGTAACAAATTGAGCTTAAAATATGAGAAAAGCTGGATATGTTGTTAGCTGTGTATTGTGACCTGTGGGGTTGTGGTGTTTGAGAGGTGCTTTAAATAAAAACTGCTCTTTCAGTGACTGTGAAGTGTTGTAAGTTAACTGTAGAGATGTGTTGTTAAAAACATATTTTTGTAAATCATGGAAGTTGAACAATATCTGTATCCAGACTGATTAGTTCTCAAATCTTGATTACGTTTTTTAATCCTTCACCTGCCATTATTTTGTCAAACACAAAAACACAAACAAACAGAAAATCTGAGAAAACTGGAGCATTACACTTTATTTCATTTTTGATTAAATCGTTCAGGAGAGAAAAAAAACCCAAGTGAATTTATGTGAACTGATTACTGCCATTTTAGTGCAACATGAAATCATCACAACTTATTTCACTTCCGATGTAATCAGTCGTGACAGAGAAAACAAGTACTTCATCAAATCAGCCTTCTCTGTCTCTCTCTCTCTCTCTCTCTCTCTCTCTCTCTCTCTCTCTCTCTCTCTCTTCCTCTTTCTCCCTCAATCTATTACTCTCTCTCCCTTTCCATCTTTTTCCCTCTAATTCCCGCCTTCTCTCTCTCACTCCCTCCATCTCTCTCTCTGTCTCTCTCTCTGTCTCTCTCTCTCTCTCTTGTTCTCTCTCTGTCCCATACACACACCCACACACACTCACGCACACACACAAACACTACCTATACCAACAGTTGGTACTCGGCCTCAGCGCTGTCTGAAACATGGAGGACAGATCAGTTTCCTTCTTTTCATTTTGGCCCAAACCAAACACCAGCAACACCAACAGAGAGGGATTTTCCATTACAAATAAAGTAAAAAAAAACTATCTCCCTAACCCTAATCTCATAACCATTCTCCATCTTTCCCTGACCCCACAGGCCCATGGAACGCAGGAAGCTAAGACACAGCAGAAGCGATTTCCTTGTCAGCGGAACGTAAACACAGGCTAACTAGCTACTTAGTGTCCACACAGCTGCAGTAGCAAAGAACAGGCTCGACATGAGCTTACATGTCAAAGCGAGAGAAGCAGTCCAAGGTGCTCATTTCGTTACACATAATGTGTAATTGCTGCTCTGTGCAGAGAGAAGCTATAAAAGATTTTTTCCCTTCCTTTTCATCCACGCTCGGTGCTGGCTCGGCGTCAGTGCCGTGTGTATGAAGCCTGTTCACTCGCTCTTGTTGCTAAGCACAGCCAAAGCAAACAGAGGCAGCGAGCTTGCCGACACACAGGCCTTTCCCTGTTTACTCACTGGCCTATTTCTGCATCCTCACACCACATCCATGGCCAAACACCATCCATTAGCCTAGCCGCCATGAAGGCAAATTTGATCATATTACATAACGAGTGTTCTTGTTTTCGAACAGGAGATCTCAGGCACACGTCCCGCCTTTCATCCTTTGGGAGGAACCTGAGAAGATTGTTAGAAGGAGGGTAGAACAGATAGGAATATGAGTAAACAGCATTTATAATGTCTCATCATGTACCAACAGTCCTTCTAAATTGATTCC